>CM077819.1:97396690-97861690 GCA_039764185.1 Tamarix austromongolica | reverse complement strand
CCCAACTATGTGCGCTCGTATAATCCATACAGTTTTTTGCACAACTATATGCACCCCAATTCTTCTCGCTTGTGCACCATGTGCACACTTATGTGAATTTTGCATGCCCCACCTGTGCACCTTCCTAACTCTCGAGCCATGCATGCATTGCAATCCATGGTTGTTCCCTTCCTTTGGCATAACCATTCCCCCTCTAAGCGCACTCATTCTCTACTAAAACACCACCTTAGCACCATGATAACTTCCCCCACATTCCCACTACACAAGTCAATGAGGACCCGTTGGATGATTTTATGTAACACCCCAAAAATTACATATATATATATATATATATATATATATATATATATATTATAAAACAAGACCTTTAAATTTACAACCCGTAAATCTGGGGATACTACCACCACACTTAGTACCAGACCGGTTCACTCCTACCTTTCCAATACCAAATGTTAAGACTAAGAAAAACATTTCCATCATCACACATTAATACATAAGTTAAAGTTGGCTAATCAATAATCAGAGTACGCATGAGTTTTACCTAATCTGAAATATGAGAGATAGTTCTTCAGAGAATAAAAATAGCTACAATAATAAAATTGTTTCTGGAGTTTCAAACATAGTTAAAAGAGAAAAAGAATAATAATCTCATAACAGAAAAACAGCCACGCCACTCCCGGACTCGATCCAGCCCAAATCATCACTCGGCCCCTCCTAATGTCCCATAGACATCAATGGCATCAAAGAAGGCATCACCTACTTGCAACACTTCAGACGAGCCTTCTACTCGTGGGAATGAGCAGCACCCATAGAAGGGGTGATCAGTACGCTACATACTGAGTAAGGTAACTGAGCACTAAGGCCAACACATAAGCACATAAAATCATGCAAGATAATATTCAACTTACACTTTCAAACCGACACATATAATACATAAAATCATGTAGAGAATTGTACATCTTATAACGATCAAGCCCACACATAAAGGTACAAAAATTCCAGATTAACTATTTAATAAATCTTTTATCGGAAGTCGATTCACACTATGCCTTTTATTAAATCCATGCAAGTACAGGAACACCCCACTATTTTAGTCAGTGGACCAGTCACTTGCGGGACAATAGTCCACACTACTATTATTCGTCGGTGGATCGGTCACTTGCGGGACAACATGTCCACACCACTATTTCTAACCGGTGGATTGGTTTGGTTCCTGCTCACATAGTGTTCCACTGTAAGTAATTAGTATCTTTTAAGTGTCTTAGCAAACTCTGATTTGTGTTTATTGAGCTCGGGATATCCCCCACTATTATTGCTGGTGGGTCGTTCACTTGCGGGATAATAGTCCACACCACTATTATTCACCGGTGGATAGGTCACTTGCGGGACATCAGGTCCACACCACTATTTCTAACCGGTGGATCAGTTTGGACACGACTCAATAATCTTTCACTTTAAATTATTAGTGTCTTAAGTATTTTATTCAGAAGCTTTCGCCCAAACATGTATGACTGACTCCTACTATTCTTATCCTCCAAACCCTAGTTAACCACCACATCCATGCAAACCCTAACTCCCATGCAAACCCTAGCTCCATGAAAACCCTACTTCCATGCAAACCCTACTCCATGCAACCCTACTTCCATACAAACCCCCAACTCCATGCAAACACTAACTCTGTACAAACCCCAATTCCATGCAAACCCTAACTCCACATTATTACACTCCCCATCATTATTTTACAAAACCTATCATGCATGTCTTATGGGCCACGCCATACCACAATAATAACACAACCAATACACACGCCACAATTTAGTGCACAATCCTACCTTAACTCCATATCATGCTGCATATGTGACAGTTATACAATTACACATAAAATATATTATAATTTTATATCACATGGCGTGCGTGGCATATAAAGTACATAACACACAAACCGCCTTAGTTACTCCTTACCTAAAACGTCACCGGTCTTGGAGCATGCTCCTATACCTCTTTAGGGCTTTGACTGCTCTCACCTATTATGAAGGAAAAATTAGAATTAAGTTCCCTCCTAAAAATACTATTAAATACTGACTTATTATAAGACTAGCCTTTTGATAAAATAATAAAATATTAATAATAAAAATGACATTAACTAATTACTATCTTGCTAAAGATATAAGAAATAATAGTAATATTATAAAAGTTGATAATATAAGGTTGAAGAGTTTACCCTAATAATAATAATAATGATACCAAAATAATAATAAGGATGATAATATTAATAAGAATAAGAATAATAATAGTAACAATAATAATAAAAAGGGCATTACTTAAGAACAGAGTGAAATAAGGGCTTCGGCCCCTTTACCAAAATAATATTAATAATAACATTAGTAAAATAAATAACAAAATTTAGTAATAATAATAATGATGAAATAGTAATAATGATAATGATAAAAACCATAATAATATTGCAAAAATGATAATAATCATAATGGTAATAATAGTAATGATAATAATTGAAAATAAAATGAAGTAGGGTTTCGACCCTATATTGAATAATAATAACTTATTAAATAATAATAATAATAAAACTAATAATAATAATAAATTATAATGATAAAAATAATGATAATATTAATAATAATAATAAGACTTGATATTTATAATACCACTACTATAATTCCAAATAGGCACAATAGGGTTTCAGCCCTATATAGAATAATAATACCAACAATAAAATAATAATAATAATAATCGCATAACAAGAATAATAATAATAATAATAATAATAATAATAATAATAATAATAAGAATAAGAATAATAGCAACACTATTAGTAAAATATTTGCAATAATAATAATGAAATAATAATAATAATAATAGTAACATATTAATATTAATAATAAAGATAATAGCAACAACAACAACAACAATAATAATAATAATAATAATAAAATCAAAATAAAAAATATAATAGGACTTCAGCCCTCAATAGAAATAATAATAAAATCATTAATAATAATAATAATAGTAATAACAATAATAATAATAATAATAATAATATAATATTTCAAATAAATGAAATAAAATAGATAAGGCTTGTAAAAAAAGGGTAAAAGGTTTGAGAGGATCTAGGGTTCAACCTTAGGCTGGTGGTGACAGGCGGCGCCAGCGGTGGTGCACGGTGGTGGTTGCGGTGGCCGAAAAAAGAGAAGAAAATAGGAAAAGTTAAATGCTGGGAAAAGGAGAGGTAGAATGGAGGTGGGAGTTAGGGTGTTTGAGACTACCTAGAGGGAGAGGAGTTGAATGAAGGTGGCGGCGCAACCAAAGGTGGTGGCGCACGACAGCGTTGGTGGTGGCCAAATGGGGAAGAAGAAGAAGAAAAAGAGAGAAGGAGAGGGAAGAAGAGGAAAAGAAAGGTAGAGGGTGGCTTACAGTACAGTTTGGAAGGTGAAAGGAGCGGCGACAACGGAAAAAGTGGTGGCTAAAGGTGGTGTGAAGGGCGGTGGAGGTGGAAGGAAGGGCTGGTTGGGAGGACACTTTGCACAGCCGGGGTGGCTTGTGGAGGAAGAATTGAGGGATATGGGAGGCGTAGTTAGTTAGAGGGCGGTGTAAGGAAGACTTAGGTAGGTAGAGAAGGTGGCGAAGTTGGCCGACAACGGTGGTAGAAGCATATGAAGTGGCGGCAGTGGAAATGTCGGGAAATTCTGGGTTGTGGGAAAAAGTCCCGAGATCGAGCCGATGAGGGGTATTTATAGATCTTAGATGAGAGGCTAGGGTTCTGTGGGTCGGTATGGGAATAGGGAAGGTAGGGTTAGGGTCACCGGCAGCGATGGTTGGCCGGTGGAAATCAAAACGTGGCAAGGAAATGTGTAAGAAAAGGAGGAACTACACGAGAAGAGGGAGAAAATGGCTTGGGTCAGCGTGACCAGTGGAACAACGGGGAAAAGAAGGGAGAAACGATCGGTCAAATGGGCGAGATCGGCAGTGTTAATCTCGGAGGTGCAGGTCGACTGAAATGGCAGGTAGTCGACGGGAGGAAGGGGAAGAAGAAAGAAGGAAGAAAGGAATGTGCGCGGACCGGGCGGTTCAGGAGAAAAAGAAAGAAAAGAAAGATGGACCGACTGGCGGAAGTAAAAAAAAAGAAGAAGATGAAATGCAACGTTTAGGGGGATGAGCTGCGTCGAAAAAGAAACTGGGAGAAAAAAAGAAACGCGCCACAAAGACAGGCCCAATCCATCGAAGAAGAAAGAAGAAAGAAAAGGAGGCGGGCCGTGGGAAAGGAGAAGGAAGACGAGTTGCTGGGCTGGCCCATATCGGGAGAAAAGGTAAGAAAAAGAAAAGAATAAGAAAGAAAAAGAAAGAAAAAGGAAAGGAAAAAGGGAAAAATAAAAAAGGTGGGTTAGGGACAATTAAATTAATTAGGATATTTGAGATATTTAAAAAATAATAATATTTAAATAAAATAATATTTAAATCCCCTTTTTAGGCTAAATTAGGATTTTTAAAAGATCTTCCATAAATTCCATTTTAATTAGCAAATCACTCTAATTTTCATCAATTAAATTGTTTATAAAATTCATATTAATTTGGAACTATTTTCTCCTTCTTATTTTAAATAAAATAATTTATTTAATTAATTTCTAAAATAAAATCCTTAATTAGCTAAAATACCCAAATTTCTCCTAATTAAAATACTTATAAATTTCTTCTTGATTTGCCCTAATTAATTCCCTTTTATTTTAATAAAAATAATTTATTTAATTAATTTTTCAAATAAAATCTTATTTAACTATAATTTTTAAAATTAGGATTTTCAGGGCATTTCATTTTACATCTGATGATGTTTTGTGCTAGGTGAAGTGATGTTCTATATTAGGGTTTTAGGCATATAGTTATGTTATTCGGATGTTAATCTAGCCTAATACCTTTTTAGACTCTTAGATCCATGGTATACCTTCATCTATATTTTGGGGATTATAATCAGAGTTAATTTTCAACTTGTATTCACGTTTATGAAGTTTCTCTTGTTTCTTATTTATCATGTTTTACATTCTAACTATTTCCCTTATAATTGGCATAAGGATGGTTTGGTAAGCCATGCTCATGTCAATTACGGTGATAACATCCAGTTATTTTGGTAATATGCTTTCGATGTAAAATAAAAAATTTTAGTAGTAAAATTTGGGTGTTACAAGTTGGTATCAAAGCTTTGTTTTTTTATTACCACATTTTTTTTTCAAATTTGCCAATATGTAGTTTAATCAGTATATTTCATATTTCTAAAAAACATAATTTTTTTTGAAAATCCAGAATAACTTGTGATGAACTGAGAATATAAAGCCTAGGTGGCCTTTGAGTATGCTTATATGCAATATGTGCGAGTAAGCTAGAAGTATTTCTCCTAAATCAGTTTTCATCTCACAACTTGTTGCCATGGCACTTAATAGTCACATTAGTTGTCTAAGGTAGACATTCAAGGTGCTCGTCTAGTTTTTCAAGCGTCCATGACTGCCATCTCAGTTGCTACCACCACCTTTTCATTACCTACAGAAGGTTATCCCAAAGGAATATCTTTTGATGATTACGGTACATCACCCATTGATATACATCGGTAACCAGGAACTGTTCATCTTGGATGGATGGATTTGGGATATGGATAGAAAATATTAGGTGGTTTATTTCCTACCTGATTGAAAGGTGAGCATTGTAGCCTTCTTTCTTTGAGAAGCCACCAACACCTTATGGGTAGGCCATAATGCATAGGTAGGACCACCGATGTCCTAGGAGGACTTCAAGATGGTGATCCGTACTAAGTCCTACCATGAGAGTATTAATGAGGACAAGTTGAAGGATTTCATGCAGCTGACTTAAGGAGCTTGAGGGTATCGTGATATGAGGGAGGACATTTAGGTGGGTCCTTGAATGTCATCAACCAAGCATAGGCTAATCGATACATGGATGTGGTCACTAGTACATTCTCCATTCTATTACCATCTTATATATTATTTGACTCGGGAGCATCTATATTATTCGCATCTACTTCTTTCATTGCTAGAGCTACCTAGTCTCCATCTGCTAGTGTATCTATATATGTTATGTTGCCTTCTAGGGATTAAGAATGGCAATGGGGTCGGTTGGGGAGGGGACCCCATCCCCATTTTCAAACCTGATAAGCAAAATTATCCCCGAACCCGCTCCAATTCCCATTTTTTTCTTATCAGAGAATCCCCAATCTAATCCCCACAGGGATCAAATCCCCATACCCAACTCAATCCCCAAACAATTTCTCATCCCTGATACCCAATCTTATTTTCTTACAATATATTTTAATTTATATTCTATATAAAATATATATATATATATATAATATAGAATAATATAAATATATACATAAAAAATTTTTGGGACGGGTTCGAGGATGAAGACCGTAAACCCGTCCTCGAAAAAATCTCCAATAAGAACCATCGAACCTTATCTCTAAAATCTTTCCCTGAAACCAAACCTGAATGGGGAATTCCCGACGGGGCCCCGAACCCACAAGGGAAATTACCATCCATACTAGGGATATATTGGATTGCACTTGGTTGTACTCAAATATGACCTTAGATATAAGTCGGGTAGACTTCCTAGTGGACTTGGTTGAGTTGAACCTATAAAACTTTGATATTATCCTAGGGATGGATTTGTTAGGGAGATACCGAGTGAGGACAGATTACGCACATGAATGAGTTGTGTTGCGAGGAACTTAGAGTGCTTGGTATCCTTTAAGAGATGCAAGCTTAAGCCTACGACAAAGGTCATATATACCCATACATTATATTCTTTGGTGTATATAATTTACCCTATATATTTGTGTAGAGATTAGGAGCTAAACAAGGATGTGTCAGTGTTGGAAGATATACCAGCCCGAGAGTTTTCTGACATATTTTTAGAGGAAATACTTGATATATTGTTGGTATATGAGATAAACTTCACTATAGAGTTAGTACCATAGGTGTAGAAGTTTCAAAGGCACCTTAATGAACTACACTAGTAGAGTTGCTTGAATTGAAGGTTCAGCTGGAGGATTTATTGGCTCATGCGTACATATGCCCATCTGTTTTTTTGTAGTGAGCATCAATTTTGTTTATGAAGAATAAGGACAAGAGCCTTTGTTTGTGTATTAATTATTGGGGTCTGAACCAGTTAACGGTGATGAACTGCTATCTGCTTCTGAGGATCGATGGCTTGTTTGATTAGCCTCGAAGAACTTTGATGTTCTCAAAGATTGACTTGAGGTTAGGATATCATCAGCTAAGCATCGCCAAGGCAAAAATCATGAAGAAGGTCTTTAGGGAATGATATGGGCAATATGAGTTCACATTAATGCCTTTTGGTCTCACCATTATGCCTATTATATTTATGGATTTGATAACAAGAATCTTTAAACCATTCCACAATCAATTTGTGGTTATATTCATCGATGATACTTTGGTACACTCTCGAAGTGGAGAGGAGCATGCATAACACCTCTACATGATTTTGTCTCTCCATAGAGAGCATAAGTTGTATGCCAAACTCTCTAAATGTGAGTTTAGGCTTTAGGTGGTCACATTTTTTTCTCCTATGGTGTCAAAAAGAGAAGTCGCTATGGATCTGACAAGGATCTTGGTAGTGGGTGAGTGAAAGGCACCTACTAACGTACCTAAGGTTCATAGTTTCTTAGGTTTGGCTAGGTACTAGACACATTTTTTGCAGGACTGATCAAAGGTACCTTGTCCTTTAACGAACCTTCTAAATAAGATGACTAGATTCTCATGGGATGACACTTATGAGGAAGCATTTCAAGAGCTAAAGCTACATCTAACTATAACATTAATTTTGACTCTATCTTTGGGAGCACACAGGTTCAAAGTCTACAATGATTCTTAAAAGCACAAATTGACTTATGTATTGATGTAGCATGGTAAGGTAGTGGCTTACACTTCTCTTCAATCAAAGCAACTTGGGTAGAACTACCCGTTGAATGATTTGGAGTTGGCCACAATCATCTTCACTCTGAATATTTGGAGGCATTAACTATATAGGACTCGGTATAAATTTTTCACCGACCATAAGAGCCTCAAGTATACATTGTCCCAGAAGGAGTTGAATATGAGGTAGAGAAGATGGCTAGAGTTGGTGGAGGAATATGATATTGATTTGACCTACCACGATGGTAAGCCCAACATTGTTGTAAATACCTTGAGTAGGAAGATATCACACTCCTTGAGTGCTTGTGTGGTGGCTAGTCAGTTGCTAGAGGATCTTAGTGAAATGGGGATAGAGATTATTCGGCATGGTGACTTATGGGTTTGGATGAGTGCATTGATGATTATGTCAATGATTATGATGAGATTAAATTGGGATCCCCTAGGTATGTTAAGCTCAAGAGGATTCAAGAGAATATATAAGACTATCAAGCCGAGTGTTTCCATATTTACAGGGATGGTAGCATTTTCTACAATGGTCGTTGGTGTGTACCTTAGAGTTGTGCCAATTTGAAGTGCTGGATTTTAAAGGAAATCCATGGTACTCCTTATTCCATCCATATATGAGGGGATTAGTTATATAAGGGCCTCAAGAGGATCTCCCAATGGCAAGCAAGAAGTAGCATAGTTTGTGTCGATATGTATGGCCTATCAAAAGGTAAAGATTGAGCATCAAAGGCCTGCAAGGTTAGTCTAGCATTTATAAATTTTGAGTTGGAAATAAGACTCCATCTCAATGGATTTTTTTAGTAGGATACCAAGGTCTTGCAAAGGATCATATATGATATGGGTTGTCATCGACAACTTGACTAAGTCAACAAAGTTTGTGCCGATGAAGTCGACTTAAATTATGGATTAGTTGACTGCCACATATTTGAGGTTTGTGGTGAGTAGGCATGGTACACCTACCAACATAGTCTTTAATAAGGATTCAAGAATCCTTTCGCACTTCTAGGGGAAGTTGCAAGAGTCTATAGGCATGAGATTGAGGAGTAACTCCTTCCACCCAGCTACAAATGGGAAAATTGAGAGGAAGATTCAAACACTTGAGGATAAACTACAACCTTACATTTTGGACTTCTGAGACATTTGGGAAGATTTTCTACATTCGGTTGACTTCTCATACATCAGTAGTCATCACGCTAGCATAGGGATGATACCCTTTGAGACATTGTTTGGACATAAGGGCAGAACACTCCTGTGTTGGAGTGACATCAGCGAGATTGTTGTACTTTGACCAAAAATGATAGAGGAGATGACTTAGAAGGATTGGTTGATGCAAGATAAGATGATAGAAGATCAGAGTTGCTAGAAGTGATATGCAGATCAGAGGCATTGCAGTGATGAATTTGAGTCAGGGAGAGAGTTATTTTGAGGGCTTCATCCACCAAAGGGGTGTAGAGATTCAATTAGAAGGCCAAGTTGAGCCCGATATACATTGGTCCTTATAAAATTCTTCATAGAGTTGGCAAGGTTATATACCGCCTAGCACTTCCACCAGAATTAACTTGAGTTCATAACGTCTTCCTAATGTAGGAGCATCCCCCTCATATGATAACAATAATCTATTCATAACTTTTTCTATATTAGGAGAATCTAAAACTCTCCTCACTTGGACTAATTTCTAAGCTAGATTATGAGGAGCCATGCAACAACAAATAAAAGCCATGAAATCGCCACCTTTTCTTGGCTTCATTATGGCTATAATATGGCTAAAAAATATGGCTTGAAAAAGCCATCCATGCACTTGACCAAACCAACCTACAAGCAGCCCCATATAGCACCTACTTTTCAAAATTCAAGCATGCAAACCCTTCTTTTGTGCAGCATATTTTTGGGTTAAGATTTGTGATTTCCAAGACCTTAATTAGCATGAATTAAGGGGACTTTATGGCCTAGTGAATAGCCATGGAAGACGGCTAAGGAGAAGTCATGGGGATATTATCCGATCTCCTAAGAAAATATCCAATCTGCTCATCAAATATCTACTTACTCAACAAATATCTGATATTAAAACTAAAATTAAAGCTACTGCATCACAAGATTTAATTAGATTCTATCAGATCCAATTCTTTAAACTACATTACATCACTAATTCAGCAATTAATTTAACTTATTATAAGCTAATCATAGAAATTTAATCAAAATAAGAGTTAGGATTTGGGAAAATTATACCCACTGAAATTAGCCAAAAAAGAGCAGATAAATGGGGGTGGAGCTTCACTAGAGATCAGGGAACATTTGGTTGTGACGGATGCCTCTCAGATAGCCGGTGGTGGCGAGGTGAGTAGTATATTGTCTGCTGCTGTCATCCACTATCATCTACTGGTGTGCTAGAGCTCGAAGGTGGTGGAAATTTGTTGTGGTGTGGACAAGTGGCAGGGTATGGTGGTATGGGCTGGCATAGATAGATAAAAAATAAAGCGAATACAGGCAAGCATGCAAGGAGCAGGAAACAACGAAGCAGGAGGTTGGGGCTGGGAATTACAAGTTTTGAAATTAGTTTGTACCATAGAGAAAAAAATGGGAAAGGAAAAGAGAGGAGGGGGAAAAACGAAAGGGGTAGGTGACTTAGTGGATGGAATCTATTATAACGTAGAGTATTTTTTTTATATACATATCTAAAAATAGATTATATAAAATATATAATTTCAACTAAATTAAATTTTAGCCCAAATAATAAATCAAGTAAGATATATATATATAATACAAATTATAAAATATATAAAAATATTTTTCTTCAGATCGGATATTATTTGTATTTATCAGATCAGATATCTATTTTGTTTGAATTTTCATTAATTGGATCGGATATTTGATTTGGAAAAAAATTTGGATCACTTCGGATATCGGATCAGATAAGCAGATATCAAATAACATAAATAACCCTAGATAAAACACCATAAGTGCATTTTGCTAGGTTGAGCTTTATATGGTCCTTCAAAAGCACCTAGAAGTACTACCTCAAGTGGTTGAGGTGTTGGTCAACTTGCAGAGATTTAATGAGCATATCATCGATTTAAACCTTCATGATGATGCATATAATCTCTAAGAACATGTGGTTTACAAGTCATTAGTATATAACTTTAACATTTTTTAGGTTAAAACACATTCCTTTGTAATAGAAGGTCTCTCATTTGGTGATAAATAAAGACCTTTCTTGGTTGGGATGGTACATAAGGATATGATTGTGGCCATAGAAAGTATCCGTGAAGTTGAAAATTTCATGCCTAGAGGTAGTATCTACCATTTTATCGATGTAGGTGAGTGAAAAGGAATATTTTGAGTAGTATTTGTTGAGATCCATGAAGTATACATACACTCTCCACTTCCCATTTTCCTTGTTCACCACATCTATGTTAGCCAACCAATTTGAGTAATGGACTTTGTTGATGAACCTAATGTAGAGAAGTTTTCGTACTTCTTCATTGATGTCTCGGTTACACTCTGAGCCAAATTTACTTTATTTTTACTTGAATAAAGGGTGATTCTAGTTGACCTAGAAATTTTAGGTATAAATCTCTAGGTCGATCCCTACCATGTCCATGTGGGATTAGGAAAATTAGGCATATTGTTCCCTCAAACCTTGATCAATGATTCTTGAATTGCAAGGGTGTGGTTTGAACCAATCATGATCTAATGTAAGAAGCCTAAGGGTTGAGCTATTTTTTGTCTAGTATCTCAATCGGTGAATCTTCATGTTGTTGTGGCGGTAACTCAAACTGTAATTACTATAACACCTTGATCATACTCTAGCAACATGCTCGTGTAAATATCTAGGAACTAGAATGATTTTAAAGGTGGAGGGGCAGTTGATTGCAATAACTAAGTCTTGGTATTTCCCTTATCATCATAAACTTGAAACTAGAATTTTCCTATAGTGCTCTTCTATTCTCCGTTGAACCTGATCAAAACCATAGGTTGCTTCTAGATTTACTCTTCCAGTACTCCCATCTCTTGGAGAGTGGCAAGGAACAAAATGTTTGTTGAGATATCATTATCAACCAAAATACAATTGGTAAGACAATTGGTGATGGATAACTCCATTAACAAGGCATCGTGATGTAGGGTGGCCTAGCCTATGGTTTTCATATCGATAAAGGTGATGGATTAGTCAAGAAAAGTGAGACTAACCATTTTGTATAGCTTGTAATCCATGTTGTAGGCTTCTCCGACATGGTTCTTAGCTTGAGAGACCGGGAATCAACTGATTTGTTACCCTTTTGTGATTACATTTACCTTCTTAGTGTTCTATAGTGGCTTAGACGAGCTTGATGGACTAGCGTCCTTTCTCCCTTAGTCACTGATGGTGACAATATCCTTCCATTTTTACATAAGGTATTTATAGAGGTGGTCATTCTTGATTAAATTTGTAATACTTGGTTGTACACACTTTTTAATCATCCCCTTGAGTTTTTTATCCCATTAAACTTCATCACCCATCTTTTTCATCACCATTACGACTTTGATAAGTTCAATGTATAGGTTGTAGAAGAGAATTAGCCTTTTGGGCAAACGGTCCTAGGATTTATTTCCTTTCCATATATTTAGGTCCTGATCATAGGGTTTTAGGGCCTTGTCTCAATGATCTTTGCATCTCAACATTCTTTCTTCTCGGTATTTGAATTCATCCTTTAGCGACACATGATTTACTTCATCCTCATCCTATTTGATATAAGCATAGGCCTTTGCAAGACCATCCTATATAATAACCCTAATAATATTATATTAAGTGATTCTTGTAGGTATTATATATGTTTGCAAGAAGAAGACATCACCAAGGAGATCTAGTGTGCAAGACAATGACAATGTAAGGGTTACAAAGTTGAAAGGAAGAGAAAACTATGAGACATGAAGCTTGATTACTTGATTATTCAATGTATTATCATGATTACGTTTTATGTAGCTTTGATATTTTGTGTATACTTTGCAATGTCTTGTCATTGTAACTGTAAACCATTATATATACTATATAGACTTGCATTAGTTTAAATTTTTTATAAATTAGGCCAGTTGGTTTGGGCTTAATTAATGAAGGTTAATCTCGGCCTCATATGTGTATATATATATATGGACTTCTACATTCAGTGATAGAGAATAAAACCATTAGTGAATGAGAATTAAGACGAAAATCATGGCTAGCTTCGAACTTCCTTACTTCCTCTTCAAGTGAGTTTATGTTGAGAGAGTTTAGGTATTATTCTATAGAGAAATTAGTGTTTTCACTTCAAAAACATTTTTATCCTAATAAAGATTAAAAAAAAATCTTATCATTTGTTTGAGTTAGAGACGTTCACAACTTCAAATTTATCTCCATTTTGATCGAATTTCTTCTTTAATAAGTAAAGAAAAATGATCCTAAATTATGAAGGATAATTCATCCATTTTCTTACACATCAATTTTATGCATCAAATCAAGGCCTTTTGGTTTGACAAAAATTGGATAAGGACACAACTTCAAGGTGGAAACAAGAAAACACATCTACATAAAATTTGGATTGAGGTTCTTGATCATTCTTAATTTAGTTTTTGAATCTTGATTCATTTTATTGAATTCTTTCATGCATGTGTATGATCTTTGATGGTCTAATGTGTATTTAGGAAATGTGATATGATGATCTTGAAGTGAATCTTGAACATTTTCATACTAAGAACCTAACTAAAATATAATTAATTGCATGTTAATGTTTTGAGTGATTTGAGGTAGAAAATGTGTGTCTGTGTTACTTGTATTGGATTGATCCTTAAGAGAATTAGTTTGCATGATATTGTACATGATTAGTATAGGTTTTCATGAAGAATAAAATCCTTTGATGATTGATTAAATTGTATGAGAACTGTATAAACATTTAACCCTAAGCGTCATTTGTGTGGTTAATACTTCTGTCGAGTATGTGTCTTTTGAGCATTCAAATATAAGTTGTATGTAGTCCATAATTTTGACCGTTTGTTTGTGAGCTGCATATACTTAATACATATAGGTTAATGTTTTGAATCTACTATAGGTATATTGTATGTTAGAACATAAAATATATACATCAATTTTGTTGGAAGATATTAAGTGATTATTGTTAGTTTTTTGTTGAGTTCTACATCAAGAACTTAACAAGAAACATGTAAAGTGTCATAATTCATTTGTATGTGTGATAGTCTTGATTCTTGGTTGTGTTTTTTATTCATTGGAATCAAAAATTTCTGTAAGAACCAACTCAAAATCTAAGGAGAACCTTTGAGTGATTCGGGTTTCCAACCAAAACCGTAAGGAGTTACTAATCTTTATTAACCGTATTAGCAATTTGATTACTATGGAAGGGGAACCAAATGTTCAAACTATTTTTGAGGCAATCTAGAATCTGTCAATCAATTTAGCTACAACCAATGCTCAACTTCAACAACTTCAACAACTTCCTGCAATGTAAACTTAATTACAGAGGATGGAGTCTCAATTTGCTAAGTAAGATTCGGTGCAAATTATGCAAGAACAAAATAATTTCTTTGGAGATCGAATGAGAAGTGCTACAAAGTCAATAAAACCAGCAAGAGGAAGATATTTTAACTCATTACTAGACTATGAAGAAGAGTCACAAGGGAGTGGAAGTAATCGAGGGAACTATGATCATCAATTAAGGCATCATCATAAAGAAGATAAATGTATCAAACTTGATCTTTCTAATTTTGATGGTAAAATTGATGTTGAGTTATATCTTGAGTGGTTACATGAGGTAGACCCTATTTTTGAATTCAATGATTATCATGATGAGAAAAAGTGTAAATTATCTACTCTTAAGTTTAAAAATTTTGCTAGGATATGACATAATAACTTGAAGAGAACTAAGGAAAGAGAGGGTAAATCTAAAATCAAATCTTAGGATAAGCTTAATAAACATTTGAGAAAGAACTTTGTACCTAAGAGTATGAGCAATATAATTACATTAGATTGACTAATCTTAGATAAGGACTTTCAAGTGTTGAAGAATATGTTAAGGAATTTGAGAGGTTAGAACTTATATGTGACATCCATGGGAAAAAGGAGCAAACATATGCTAGATTTCTAGGTGGCCTTAACATGATGATTCAAGATAAAGTTGAAACTTGTTTATATGATTCTATTGATGAAATAATTAAGCTGTATTTGATATTTGAAAAGAAAATCAAATATGCCAAGCCTCATGCCGAACAAAGTACTTCTACAATGTACTATTTAAGTACGCAAGCTACCAACTACAGGATGGGTGCCTCAATCTCTACAAATGTTAATAAGAAACAAGGACTTAATAGAGAGGAGAAGGAAAAGGTATAGTTCAATGAATTCTCTAAAAATCAATGCTTTAAGTGCCAAGGAATTGGACACTTCTATAGAGAATATACCGACCAAAGAATATTATCTATACAAAAGATTGAAGCTATGGAGACTTGTGATGAAGACCCGGAGTTTGAGACAAATGAATAAATTTCAAGTGATTCAAAGGATGAAGGCAATGCTTGTTATATGTTGCAAAGAGTACTTCAAATGCAAGATAATGAGAAACCTAATAAATGAGGGAAGATAATCAAGACTAAATGGAGAGTAGGAGATATAGTTTGTCGGATTATCATTGATAGTGGATTGTGTACAAATATAGCTAATGAGAGGATGGTGAGGGATTTGGGATTAGAGACAATACCACATCTGAAACCTTATTCTCTTCAATGGCTTAATAAGGACAAATGATTCGAGGTAACAAAGAAAACCCTATCATTTTGAATTGGTAATTATCATGATGATGTGTTATGTGATGTTTTATCTATAGATGCATGTGGAATCTTATTAGGTATAACATGGAAACATGATAGATGTGCTATTCATAATGGTATTACTAATGAATATATTGTTGAAAATTATAATACAAAGCACACAATTAAACCTTCTAAGTGTGATAATGATAACATAGTCAAAAATAAAAAGAGTTTGCTTTTGCATGAAAAGGCTATGAGAGAATGTATTAAGAAAGAAGGTAGTTGATATGCTTTGATTATCAAGGAATCCCTATAAGGGGAGAAAAATGAAAATATCATAATATAAAGATGTATTTCCTAATGACTTACCATTAGGATCACCACCTAATAGAGGGATATAACATGCTATAGAATTAATGCTCGGTATGTCTTTACCTAATCAACCTGTCTATAGATGTAATCCAAAAGAGGCTAAGGAATTAGAAATAAAAATTCAATATCTCATAGAAAAAGAATATGTGAGAGAAAGCATGAGTCCATATTGGGTGATTGCATTACTTGTTCCTTAAAAAAAATTGTATGTGGCGCATGTGTATTGACTCTAGAGCTGTGAACACTATAACTATCAAATATAGATTACCTATTCCTAGATTAGATGACATGTTAGATGAATTATGTGAAGCAAAAGTATTCTCTAAAATTTATCTAAGGAGTGGATATCATCAAATGAGAATAAGAGAAGGGGATGAATGGAACATTGCTTTCAGAACGAAATATGGTATTTATGAATAGACTGTTATGTCTTTTGGATTGTGTAACATATCTAGTTTGTTTATGAGAATAATAAATGGAGTTCTTAAACCTTTTATTGGTAAATTCATTGTGTTATACTTAGATGATATATTAGTGTATAGTAAAAATGAGCTTGGTTATCCTATTCATTTGAGGAGATTATTTGATAAACTAAGGGAAGTTAAACCTTATGAAAAAATGGAAAAAATGTGACTTTATGCTATCGAGTATTGTTTTCCTTAGTTATATTGTAAGTAGCAAAGGTATAAAAGTGGATCCCACAAAGATTCAAGCTATTCGAGATTATCCTATAACTGACCTATCAAAAGACATCAAGGACTTATCAATTATTGTTGCGTCAATAACACATCTCATGATGAAAGGTGAAGTGAAGTGGGGAGAGGATTTCACTAAATCCTCCAAGACTTTAAAGGAAAATCTATGTAATACACCGATATTATTCTTGTCTAACTTTGATAAATTATTTAAAGTCACATGTGACGCTAGTGAGGTAGGGATAGAAGGTGTACTCTCATAAGAAAAATAGGCAATTACATTCTTTATTGAAAAATTAAACGAGGCCAAATTGAATTAATCCACGTATGATAAAGAATTCTATGTCATCATAGAAGCTTAGAAATATGGAGTCATTATTTGAGACCTAAACCATTTTTTTTTTGCATTTGGATCATAAAAGTTTAAAATATTTACATAGGCAAAATAAAATTATTCCTAGGCATACAAAATGGGTTAGTTTCTTATAATCCTTTATGTTTCCTATCAAACATTTTGATAGTAAAGAAAATGTGGTAACATATGCATTATCAAGAAGTTATTTGATACTTGTTATGTTGGATGCTAAGTTATTAGGTTTTTATATGTTGAAAGAGTTATATGCAAAAGATAAATATTATATTGAGATTTATGATGCATGTAAAAAGAATCATGTTCATGGTAATTATTTGCTTTAAGATGAATTTCTTTTCAAACTTAATAAGTTGTGTATACCTTGTTCCAGTGTACATGATTTACTGGTTAAGGAAGTACATGAGGGGGTATCGCTGGTCATTTTGGTGTTCATAAAATTATGGAAAACTATGGAAATATTACAAGAGCATTTCTATTGGCCATGAATGATAAAGTTATTACAAGATATTATTGGGAGATGTGTGACCTATCAAAAGAGTAAGAGTTTCTTCTATAAGGATTTGTATACTCCTTTGCCTATTCCTAGTCAATCATAGGAGGGGTTAATATGGACTTTATCCTAGGGTTACTATGGACAAAAAGGGGAAATGATTCTATTATGGTAGTGGGTGATAGTTTTTCTAAAATAGCACATTTTATTCCTTATAATAAAATGAAGGATTCAACTCGTGTGGTGGTTTTATATTTTAAAGAGGTAGTAAGGTTTCATGGTATTCCCAAAAGTATAATGTCAGATAGAGACGTAAAATTTTTGAGTTACTTTTGAAAGATAGTTTCACATATATTAGGTACTATGTTGTTGTTTAGTATATCCCATCATCCCTAAATGGATAGTCAAACTGAAGTGACTAATAGGACCTTGGAAACTTTATTACGAGGATTACTTAACAAGAGTACAAAATACTGGGATATAAAACATGCACATGTTGAATTTGCATATATAATAGGAGTTATTCTAGTGCAATTCATTCGAGTCCATTTAAGTTGTCTATGAGGTTAATCATTATTTGCCTATTGATATGTTGACATTAAAGAAGGGTGATATTAAGAACTATGATGCTAAACAAATAGTTGAATTCTTTAAGAAACTTCATGAGCAAATTAAGAACAACATTGAGAAATCTAATGCTAAATACCAAACTCAAGCAAACAAAAATTTAATTACACAAGTGTTTTCACCATGAGATTTGGTTTGCTAACTTAAGAAAATAAATATTTCCAAACTTAAGGAAAAATAAATTATGAGTTTTAAATGGGTATTTGAGTACAACATAATATTGTGTTAGTTCTTAAAGGTGTTGGAGAAGTTTAGTGTAATATGGAGGTTTGTGTGAGAAACACGGGGTCCCATGTTAATAGAAGCGGACTGCATTTCTCTGTGGAATCTTTTATGTGTTTTAGGAAAAAGTAAAATGGAAGGAAATAAACATGGGGGCCTCGTATTCTTTCCTTATTTCTAAAACACATTGTTTTACCTCATAGGAATTTTTTTCTTCTATAAATTGAGACATGTTGAAAGCTTAGCTATTGAGAGTCGTGTGTTCTAACTTCTTCTTCTTCTCCATAGAATTCTCCATTCAACGTAAATTGTAGATTTATGTAATTGATTAATTAATTATTTAATCATCCTATAATTACACAAGAGCACGAATAAAGATTTCTATTTTTTCTCAATTGTTTTGTTTTGTGATTGAATCCTCAATTGTACATATTATTGTTAATTCCCATTTGGTTTGCATCTCTCTAAATCAACACTAATTTTGCAACATAAATTTATGCCAAAAGCTAATAGACCACTTAAAATCTTAATAAAATTTGGAATAATGCTTATGAATTAGAATTACCCGATCTTATGGGGGTGTTTCTAGAACTTTCAACGTTGGTGATTTATATCCTTATTATAGTAATGCTAATATGAGGAAAAATTCTCTTTTACAAGGAGAGAATGATGTAGGAGTATCTCCATCTCATTCTTTTCATGTTGAAGGTCAAGAGCTAGCATATTTGGAGATGACATCAATTGTTCTTGAAAATCTTGAACACCTTCATATTAACCCTAATAATATTTTATTAAGTGATTCTTGTAGGTATTATATATGTTTTCAAGAATAATACTTCACCAAGGATATGTAGTGTGTAAGACAATGACAATGCAAGGGTTACAAAGTTGCATGGAAGACAAAGCTATAAGACATAAAGCTTGACTACTTGATTATTCAATATATTATTGTGATTAGGTTTTATGTAGCTTTGATATTTTATGTATACTTTACAATGTCTTGTCATTATAATTGTAAACCATTATATATACCATATAGATGTGTATTAGTTTAACTTTTTTATAAATTAGGCCAGTTGGTTTGGGCTTGATTAATAAAGGTCAAGCTCGACCTCATGATGTATTTTATCAAAGTAGAGGAAGGTTGGATCGAATATTGTTGTGTAGAACATGTCACCCACGAAATTATGCAAAAGAAACAAAGGATTAAGAAGGATTATAGTTTAAGAAATCAAGTGACAAAGATAGGTGTTCTCGGCAGATTTGAACCACGCTTCAAATGTGTCGAGTTTGAGTTCAATGGAGGAAGGCAATTGTCCCAGATTTTCCTTGCTCAATGTTGACTCAAAATGAGAGAGATAGATGCCAGCTAGCTATACTCAAAGTTGTATTAAAATTCTTATTCATTCTGCCTTTAATTCATGCGTACAAGAAGGATATATATAAGTAAGTTCCAGCTTGAGTTTCGAAGCTTCCAGCCGATTCTTAGCCTTAATTTATCCCATTAATCATGGTTGAATTAATCCCATATAACCTTAATCCTAAGCATAATATCATTGGTTAAATGATACTAAGGATTAATATTACAAAGCTATACAATTAACTATGATACATACATGAAATTATATCAAACCCTAACTTACATAAAATACACTTATGCAGCATTTGGATTGGAGTGAATGGAGGTTAGCGGAGGTGAATCAATTGATTTACCCCGTTTGGGTATCTAGTTAATAATTTTACCTAGGTAAATCGATGTTAAAGTTTTACCTCCATTCACCTCAATTAACCTCGTTTTTATTAACCTCTGATTTCGGGGGTAACGGAGGTGAAGGTAAAAGAATAAGTAAATTTTTGACTTAATAGGACCAAAATACCCCTCAATAGGACTTATTTGTTTAATACAAGGATATAAATGTCATTTATTTTATTTTTTTAAATCTTTATTTACCTCAATCTAAACGGAATTTTCAAAACATTCACCCAGGTTAGGTTAATATCATCCAAACAGCATTTTAAAATATTCACCCCGATTCATCTCCGTTCCCTTCATCAAGGTTAATTTTTAATGTTTACCCTCACCTCGATTCACCTCAATCCAAACGGAGCCTTAGGGTTAGGGTTTACAACAAGTTAATACAATTAATGAATATCATCACCATATCTTCTTGTTGTAAAGTATCATCCCATGTATGCCATAGTCTTGCATTCTTTGAATACTTGTACACATTAAAGTGTATTAACATCTTCTTCTTGCAAATATGTGACATACCTACAAGAACAACTTGAATATTTTTTAATATCAAGTATATAAGAATTATCAAGAATATTTAACATGATAGGCTCGAACATTAAGAAAGCTAAGTCTTCCTTACCTTGAGAATTAATATGAACATGACAATCATTAGGTTCATTAGATGCTCCTGCATCACCTCATATGTGTGTGTGTGTGTATATATATATATATATATATATATATATATATATATATATATGGACTTGCACATTCGGTGATGGAGAATAAAACTATTAATGAATGAGAATTAAGCTTAAACTCTTGATATCTAGATCCGCTTGATCGAATATTTGATTCACATCTCTTAGGCAAGATTAGATATCCAGAGAACTCAGATAGGATACTAAATATATCAAAAATATCTAATTTTTTAATAATAAATTTATTTTATTCATCAAACCATATTTTACCCAATGATCATCATTACATACTACTTCCTCCACATTTTACAAAGAATTAGAAGGGTCGCTAATCCTTTGCTTGAAAAAAGGCATTTGATTATACTATTCATAATTAGATGCATATATTTGTTGTTATACTAGTAAATATATTAATTTTTTAAAATAAGTTAAAAAGGCAAATCACCTTGAAAAAAGGAAAATATTAGTAAATATAGTTAAAGAAAAATGTCCTATATAATCCTAAGTTAGGCAAAATATATAATATAAGTTTTCAAAAAATGCACCATGTAACTCTCGGTTTTGTCAATTACATATTATATAACCCTAAATTTTGATAGTTACACACCAAATAACCTTTTGCACACTTTAAGGACTAACACCATATAATGTTGAGTGTTTAGATAAAAAGTCATCAAGTGCATAAAAGTGTAAACTCAATGTTATCTTATATTGGGTCTAAACTCAGAGTTATATAGTTTAAAAAAAACACTTGGTTATATTGTATAGTGCATTATCTTTATAATTCAATATAAGTAGAATTGATACTACTTTTAGACCTATTCCTTGTTATGTTTTTTTTTTCTTGTAAAGGAATAAAGGGCTTCTGATTTGGAATTGTGGTGCTGAAAACTATATTTAAAGTTCATTCTATAATGACCAAAATTGTTTATGAGGGGTGTGATTTTCATTCCTCATTTGGGGTGCTGAATTCACATTATAAAAACAAATATGTGGCTAACAAGAACTGTTTTTTGTGGGTGATTGCTAGGATATTTTTTTTACGATGGTTGGATAGTATTTTTCACATGAATAGTTAAGAGGAATGTCTATAATAAAAACTATATTTAAAGTTCATAAACTGTATATGAAGAGTGTAATTTCCATTCCTCCTTTGTTTCGATGATTCAGGAAAACAGTTATACACTTCAAGTTACATGATTGAAACCCATCCTAGACACAGGCCCCCCTCCATCATATTTAAAGGTTCTCCCTCCTTTCTTGTGCAATGCCATGTACTCTCGAAAAAAATTGTATAGGAATGGTACAATGGTCAAAAAAGGTTAAATAGGTGGTAAAATAATTATAGTAATAAAAGGGCTGAACAAGTGGTTAAATAGAAGCGGTGGATTCAGTTATTACTTTTTCTAAGCAGCTGGTTGAATAAATTTAACCTAGTTTATACTGTTCATTGGACATAGTTTCTAAATAAAAAGTTGAAAATGTATAGAAAAGGAGGTACGAAACAACATTTCTTACATCTCATAAGGAGAAAATTAATATTGTGTTTCTTTGGGAAGGCTTTAGGGGTTGTTTTCTTGTTCACTAGTATAGTCGTATCAGAAGGATCGGTGGCGGCGATCGGTGAGAAGACTTTTTGGTGCTAGTTTGTAATACTGTGGTATTCGAATCACAAAGGTGGGAAGGTTGCTGGCTGGCTGGCTGCTACTGATGGTAGTTTCGCGCAAGCTGCCACACTTTGCTCGATCCGCAAAAACAAGGGGAATTGGTCTTTAATTTATTTTCCTTCGGCTTCTGGCTTTCGGACAAGTAGCTAAGTCTTGGTGTAGCATTTTAACTTTCTTCGTTCGCTACGTTATTATGGGCTGGTCTGATTTGCAATTTATATCATAAACTCAAATTATTTTATTAATTACTTGTGGTGTTATTTTTTATAATTGTATACAAATTAAAATATAAAAAAGAAAAATAATTGCAATACACCTATGGAAACACGAATTAGTTAATGTTTCATTTTTTACTTTAGTGTATATATATAGTCCCCTTTTTATTTTGATAATTTTAAAATAAATTATTATTAATTTAGATTATTAAAAAAATAAAAATAAAATTTATTTTTTATTAATAAATATTTACATTGTTAAGTAAAAAAATTTATGTAATGAGCCTAATTATTATATGTGATAAATATAATTCTTATGAGTTATATATGATAAACCTAATGGGCATACGCAATGAATCTAAGTATTATTTATATGTGATGAACCTAATCATTATATGTAACAAATCTAATCATTATATATATTATAAACTTATAAGTTATGAATCCAATTGTTATACGTGGTGAACCTAGGTTGAGCATATTTATAATAAAGATTATAAAATTATAAAAAAAAAATGACCATGTGTTTATCATGAACCTATAAGTTATTTGTTGTAAATCTAATTGGTATATATCTTGAACTTATAAGTTCTATGTTATGAACCTACGTGCTATATGTTATGAACATAAAAATATATATATATAAAATGAGTCTAATGTTCCATTTGGTTTTAGGTGAATAGGGATTAACTAAGTTGAATTAGTTGATTCACCTCGTTTAAGGAAGGATTTTATTAACCTCAACTATATAAATTGGAGTTAAAGTTTTGTCTCTGTTCACCTTCGTTAACCTCCCTTTTGTTAACCTTCGTTTTCAGGGGTAATAGAGGTAAAGGCGAAGACATATGTAAATTCAATTCAGTTAACTTCAATCCAAATGGGTTAAGTGTTATATGTGGTGAACCTAATCATTATAGGTAATGAGCATAATAATAATTATATTCGATGAACATAATCGTTATCTACCATGAACCCATACGTTTTATGTTATAAACCTAATCATTATATATGAAATTTAATCACACATATATTAAAAGCTGACAAACATATACATAGTAATATAATTACAAAAACGATCTCATTTTTATAAATAAGAATTATAAAATTACAAAAATTACCCTACAATCATCATATTTGTCAAACATGTTCATTATAAAAAGTTGTAAAATTTACTTCATTTCTAGAAATAAGAATTATAAAATTCCAAAAATAACATCGTATCTATAAATAAGAATTATAAAATACAAAAATGACTAATTTTCTATAAATAAGAACTACAAATTACAAAGATGATCACAAGTATCTAAATAAAATGTAAAAAATTATTTAAAAAAATGATCTCAGGTGCCCCTTGTGAGGTGTTCCCAGATCCATAATATAAGAATTTGATTTAATATAAAGAAGTATTTTTTAGTAAATGGTACGCAAAGTAAGTTGAAAGGAGTAATTTTTTATAGGTAATATTTTTTTTTAATATGCATCTTCCAATTGGTATATGGTGTCATTGGATACATGCATCATGCTCGCGGTGTATTTGGGTGACACATTTGTATATTTTATTTTATTTATTTTATCTTTAAATATGATGATTAAAACATATAAAAAATATATATTATTATTAAAATTTTGAAATTTTTCTCAACAATTATATATCACTTTTGATAAATATTTCTAAAAATCTTATTACATAAAATATAGTTATATGTTTCACCATGACTATAGTTATTTTCACCAGTGTTGTGATGTTTTATGGTAAAAATTAATTTTATCATTGTTATACTTATACTTTACCACTATAATGTTTGTATTTTATCATAGTTAATTTCATATTTCACTATAATTATTATTATATTTCACTAGTTTTAGTTGTGATTATCCTAATAAAACTAACTTGTCATGTTTTATCATAATTGTTTTCATCTTTCACCACTATTAGTTGTGTTTTGTTAATCTTATGCTTGTGTTTTGATATTGTTGCCTCCATGTTTTACCATAATTGTTTCCATATTTTACCATAGCTGTCTAATATATTAGTTGTGATTTTCCTAAGAAAACTAACTTGTCATGTTTTAATATAGTTACCTTCATATTTCACCACTACTATATTAGACTTCATCATTATTTTTTACCATAAATGTTTTTTTTTCAAAAGCATATCAATATTGACGTCTATTTGTAGAGAAAAACCTTAGAAGCATTATGATACCATTTTTTTTATAATCCTACTAAGAGGTATTTTATTATTTAAAAAAAAATTTGATGTCATGATAATATCAGTGTTATACACCATGTGCATCATACTACAATTTACATGGTCGAAAATACCTACATCTTTGCACCTTTTGGTATAAATATTCACACCTTTGGAAGTCAATTGGTATCTAGTGTATCATATGACATTTTAGTAAAGAAAATAATAACTATTTGGAATATTGATGTACAATAGGTTTGTGCGCTGGCATAAATATTAATATGGCCAACTTTTTATTTGTTTAGATTTTAGAAATTAAGTTATCTTGAATTTCAACTATCAAACAAATCAAAAAGTTATATCATTATATTCTTGAGAATTTCTCTACAAATAAAGATCAATATTAATATACTTTTAACTTAAAAAATTTATTATGTAAAATATTTATATTGTTATATGTCTCATCATATTTTTGTCTTAATGTTTCACTATAGTTTTCACATTTTACCATTTTTGTCTTCACATTTAATCATAGTTGGCTCAATGGTTCACCATAGTTGTTATATTTCATTAATGATTGTTGTGATTTCCTTGAAAAAATTAACTTGTCGTGTTTGAGCATAATTTGCTTTATATTTCACCAATATTATGTTATATTTCACCATTGTTTTGCTTGTATTTTACCACTATTGCTTTCATGTTTCATGGTATTCGGTACCTTTGTTCCCCACTCCCCACTAATAGTTTTCATTTTTCTAAGAAAACTAATTTATCATGTTTCACCATAGTTGCCTTCATGTTTCACCATTATTGTCTTCACCTTTCACTGGCAAATTCTACTATGTATATGGTTACACTATCTTCATGGTACAACTAGTATTGAACAAAAAAATTATGGTGAAATATAACTACAATAGTAATGAAACATTTGCACAAATATCAATAAATAATAATGGTGAAGTATTGGTGTAATAATAGTAAAATATTGGTAGTAATAATGATGAAAAATTAAGGTAACTATAATAAAACATGAGTAGTGATAACCATATAATGGTGAAATATGATAGCGATTATAGTGAAGCACAATTGGTATACCGTGCAAGCAATTAGTTTTAATTAGGGTTATTGAAATATATATATATATATATATATCATTATATTTCTAGAACATTCTCTAAAATTGTAGCCAAAATTGGTATACTTCTTACTTTAAAAGTTAATGCATAAAAATAATTATATATCTCACCATGATTATGGTTATGTTTCACCATTATTGTGATATTTTATCATAAAATTAATTTTACCATTGCTATACTTATGTTTCACAATTATTGTGGTATGATTGTGTTATACAATTGTTACCTTCATGTTTCACCATAAATGTCTCCATGTTTCATCATACTTGTTGTTATTTTTTACCAATTTTAGTTGAAATTTTATTGAGAAAACTAACTTATCCTATTTTACCATAATTTCCTTCATATTTCATCATTATTATATTACACTTTATCACTAGTATGTTTGTGTTTCACCACTATCGCCGTAATACTTCACCATAATTTTTGCTATGTTTTACCTTTTATCTTCATATTTTACTATTAAAAAAATATTTCACCATTATTATTAGTAATAATTTATCTCTATGACTATTGATGTTTTATCATCATTGCAGTAACATTTTACCATTATTTTTTTCCTTATTTGATAGCATTGTTATTGTAACACTCTTATTTTCTAGACCTAAATTTTTTTTCTTTAAAATAGGTTTTGTAGTAGCTAAAAATGAAACACAAAAGGTTTTACGCCACATCCAATATAGAAGAGTTATTGCCTATGCTCAATTTATATTAAATGCAAGGTAAAAAGTAACTCATATCTAGATATCATGTATGAGAAACACTCGATCCCATAGTAATACAAGATTATGAAACTATAGATAAAACAATAGAGATGATAGAAAATAGAGGACTAAAAGTCCAAGGAGAAAAGATTTGGATAATCAATATGTTAGACCAACCCAGATTCACTCACCATAGACATCACATCAACTCACCATATCAACAATTTTTTGCAAAATAAGATGTCATATGCTCATGAAAATTAGCGACACCCATAAAAAGGAAGGTCGGTATACTAAATACTAAATAAGTTAAAAATATACATAAATATAATAACACATGTTGAGCACATAAAAATCATATAACACGATAGATATTAGACATGCATAAGTTGTTCATGAAATAATAAGACTTAAGATAAAATCACATTAGGATCCATACTTAAGTGATTTCACATTTCCAATTACTTAATCACATTGAGACCAAAAACCCACTTTTATCATTTCCACTCCTCTTCACCTCATACATGCGAGATAATATTCAAAAATCACTTTCTTTAACTTTCCACTCCTCTTTCCTTTGCATATGGGTGATAAAAGTCAAACTGTGGTAAAAACACACCTCGTGTCCACTAGTAAACCATTAATCCTTTGTCAACAACTTGATTTTACATTTTTAAAAAGTTTAGGAGACTAAAAAAATAAGGATCTCAAATATACATATGAAATAAGAGTTTCGAAAGATTTAGGAGGCCAAAATGGCTCAGAAGTCTCATGAGACACAAAGTCGTAAGAGAGGACAATGAGTCCTAAAGAAATATTCTAAAAATGCTACTAAGGTTTCAAAACTTATAAAGAGATGAAAGAAAAAAATATATTTAAAGAAACTTAAAATACATCAATACCAATCTTAAATAAGTCAAATTTTCCTAAAGAATAGGGTGTTAAATATGTATCCTTACCTAACTACATTGATTTCTTAGCAAAAATTAACCGTAAGAAATTCCTTCCAACACCTTAAGATAACCTAATAAAAGCATAGAATTATTTATCTATAATGGAAAAGGTAAGAATATAAAATAAAATAAATAATGGTGGAAGCTAATCCTTTTAGCTTGAAAAAGGCTAGGACTAGCTTGAGAAAAAGCTTCACCAATCTACAATTTTAACTCACTTTTGCTTAGCATCAAACACTAAAAAGCTAAAAATTAATATCTTCTATAAGATAATAAGGAAATAGTGGGGGTGAATAGAAGAGGGAGTGTCTCAATGAGCTATAGGTTTATCAAGAAACCACTAAGAACAACTTAATAACTAGTAACACTAGAGGAGAGATGAGGGAGCAAAATTTTGATAAATGTAGGAATTAGAAAAGTGTGAAATAAGGACCAAGATATCTTATGGACCTATATTGGTCAAAAAAATGGATATCTAGGAGGAGATTTGTATTTATAGGTAGCTTAAAAGTCATGAAGGAGGTGACATGTGGGAGAAAGAAGTATAGTTGTATTAGAGTGTAAGAGAGTGGTTGGGGTGTGTGGGTTGATTGGATTTTGGGGGGATTTGGTTAAATGAAATAGGGAAAGGTAAATTTTTATTTTGAAGCACATAAAATCAAAAACAATGTGATTGAAATCATCCACAGAAGAATCAAACAAGAAAAATAAGAAAAAGAGGATGCTTTCAACAATTGATGTTAAGGTTTTTGTGGATTAGGGGTTTCGATTGTGGTAGGTTTTTGGTGATTGCATTATGGAGTTATCAAAGGGTAAAAAATGGAAATTTTCATGGATAATAATGAAAGGTAATATCTTATTTAATGATGGTATTGAGTATAGGGAAATTTGTGGTTATGGAAGAGGGTTAAGGTTAGGGTTTAAGATTGAAGAAGACGAATTTGGGGTTGAAGGTTGTGGTTGTGTATAGAATCATTTTGGATGAATTATATGGGGATATAATTGTGATCCATTAAGCACAAACTCTATCTAATTAAATCATATAAATTAAAAATAGAAACTTGATTATGAATCATACAGAAATCATGAATCAAAGAAGAACTCACAAAGAGATTCAATTAGGATTTAAATGTTATTCAATGCATTTGGCAATCTTCAACGCTACAAGCCAAAAAAATAATGTATGAATTACATCTCCTCAAATTTTAATAATATATAAAAGATAAACAAATATATAGAGGATAAAACTTGTGAAAAATTGATTTATACTAGCAAGAATAAAATATATATAACTTCAAACTAATAATATCAACTTCTGAAAAATATCTAACTAAATAACTAAATCTAATAATATTTAATACATGGCCAGTATTCTCCTCATAATAAGTATTTAATATCCCAATTTTTAGCTAAACATAATCCCGAGTAATCAATACCTTGATCTAATTCTAATATCGAGAAATTAATATTTTTTTCTTACCCTAAATTCATAACCCAAATATCTTAGCCTAATCCTAATATTTATTTTGGATAAGTTATATTTATTTAACCTAAATTAAATTTTGGATGATTAATATCCTAATATTACCTAATTTATCTAATCACAAAATTTTAATCTAATCTTAACCATTAGCACACTTATCCTTTTTCTTTTTCCTTTCTTATCCTCTTCTTCTTACGTGAAACATTCCCCTCCAAATATAACTCAACCATGCCATCACCCAACCCCCATCAACACAGCAATTCCCGCTCCTTGCGTGATGTGTTGTTGACAACCCATGCCCCAATTATGTGTGCACCATACCTACCTTCCATCTCTGCCCATCTCCCTCTATATATGTGTATATATATACTCGTAGACCTCCACATTAAATGCTCTCCATTAACCTCCTTTCTTCCTCTATTTTATGTCACTTATAGCACCACCGAATGTAGCCTCTCCACTTCTTCTCCCTCCATTTCTATCAAGTTAGAAACCCTAACTACTTCCTCTTTCTTCTTCTTCCTTCTACTCTATTTGACGTCGAGCAACCATCACCACCCCACATGCCACCACTAACCACCAAGCACCACCTTTACCACCTCATCATCCCCCTCTTCATTGCCGACCATAAACACCCCACACCACTTCTTTTTCCTTCTTCCTCGTGGTGCTTTGTTCATTTTTGTTGAGACACACAACTGTGTGCTTCTTGCACAACCCAGTTGTGTCCTCTAAAAAAAATTTAGGTGCACAATCATTCACCCTCATATGCCCCAATCATAAGCTTTCACACGCAGCTCCATGCATAGCCACGCATACCTCTTTCCTACCTGTGCACTTCATGCACACCCATGCAAATTTCACCTGCCCCACCCATGTGCCTTTCCAACTCTTGATTGTGCATGAGTGTTGCATGCCATGCTCATGCCACCCTTTTGACTTGGTCATGCTACAGCTCTAGCACACCCATGCTCCACTTTAGAACCACCATAACACCACCTTGGCACCACCATACGTTCCACCACATTCATATGCCTCTCAAGCTTTCCACTTATTCCAGTTATTTCCATTTCCACCGTCATTTACCTTAATTTTTTCCTTGATTATTATTCTTAAGTTCTAATTATGAAATATCCTTATTTTCATATGTAATCTTCTAGTGATATTGGAGGAAGTAGTTTAGGATTTCGTGCTTAAAGCCCGGTGTCCCTATTGGTAAGGATAAATATCTTAGTTAGTCATTTATATATACTGTGTGTTTGCATGTATATTTTGATTATAATGTTATGTGGATAATGTTGATTGTTTGTGCCATGATATGATATCTTGAAAGGGTAGGAAATGTGAAAGTATGTATTTGAGGTATAATGTTGATACATGGATTTATGTATATACTATGGAGTTATGTATCTCGTATAAATATCAGGGATTGGTATGTATTGATATTGGAAATCGTGAGGACTTTGGGAAATGTGAGTATCATGAATTCATTATGGTCATTTGATGGTGATACAGGAAATAATCTTAGCCTGATAAGCTTTAAGGGCGTTATCTAATACTTTATAAGTAATGGAGTTAAATTATAGGTTAAGTAAAATACAAGTTAACTAATATGATGTTTTGAGGTTTTGAAAAACAGTCCATCAAGGTTAAAAATAAAAATTTGGTGATTTTTGGAGGAGTAATGGAATATAAATGTGCTAAGAATTATTCTCGGAATATTCTGGTAATTATTGACCTATTACTTGAGGCTAGTTTGATAATTATATGGTCGTGCTTATGTGTTTATCAACTTTATGACATGCATATTTGTATGAGTCTTGTAAGATGACATCGTATAATAAACACTGAATAAGACATTAATCAATTAAAATGAAATACCGCTTGAGTTTGGCTAAGGTGTTATATGGGTTTGTTCCACCGGACCATAATAGTGGCTTAGGTGTGTTATCCCTGATAGGTGTTTCAGATCTTCCATCTATTTAATAATAGTGGGGTCCCTGAACTCAACGTGAATAAAAGAATGGATCGTCTTATATCTAATAATGAAATCTTGAATGATTAATTACCTTGTGTTGTTTTATGTATTGCGTGTATATGCCTATTTTCTTTATACTTCCCTTACTCGACTATATTGTTACTTTGCTTCGTACCTAATGTATTGATCACCCTTTTTATGGGTGTTGTTCATTTCCGTGAGCAGATGACCCTGATGTTTATGTGCAAATTGATGAGGACCCGCTAGATGATTTTCTAGCTAAGGATGCTTTGTGTAGGGTAGAGTGATTTTCTAGTATTAGGGTTTTGGGCATCGACTTATGTTAGCTAGATATTATTTTACCCATATATCTTTTTTCTGTATTTTAGATATTATAATTTAAGTTAATCTCCAACTTGCATTCATATTTATAAATTTACTCTCATTTCCTATTTATAATGTTTTACATTCTGACCATTTTTCCTTATGATTGACATAAGGATGGTTTAGTAAGTCATGCTTGTGTCAATTGTAGTGGTAAAACCTAGCTATTTCGATGATATGCTTCCGTAGTAAAATAAATTTTTTAGTAATAAAATTTGGGGTGTTACAGGCACCCCCTCCTTATGTGTTATAAATGTGATTTCATTAATGTTTGAATAATGACCATTAATTCCCCTTATAGTCAATGCTTAAGCGAATAAGCATCTTATTAGACCCAATTATACTAATTTGGCCCAATTTCTCAACCTAGGCTAAAATAATGGGCCAAAATATTAAATAAGTCAATTCGTGACTTACAGAATTTATAGGACATTCCCCCATGTCAAATTGGGGAGATATTTCATGGTCAACTCTAACTATGAAAGTCAACCATAAATAAAAATAATTAAAGTAAGATAGAAAGTCAAATAAGTTGGTACAAATTATAAAAATAATCAAATAAATCACATAAATTATGAAAAGATAGATAAATGTCTGAAATTAATCTATGAACAAAACTATATAAAAATATTGGGTATAGAAATTGATTTGAGTTCAAAAGAAATCAAAACAAATAGGATAGTAAAACTCACACAACGTATAACCAAGTGAAAGCTTAGTCAACTAACACAGCTTGACCGCCTAGACAAACATGTCATCTTGTCTACATGCCCATCGACTACGGGTCTATTGAAAACAAACATAGGGTTTTGAAGGGTAAAATGGGAAAATGATGGGTTTAGGGGTTAAGATGAGATTATTAAACAATGATGATAGGTTAGTAAAGGATTAAGAGACTAATCACTTAGAAATTAGGGTTACAAAATTTTTAGGGCATTATAGTAATTGACTTCTATTTTACTCTTATTTTAATATTAATTTGCTTTTATTATACAAAAACTAATATTTCACCATTATTATATATATATTTCACTATTGTTCTACTAAAACTTTCACGATCGTTTTTTCAAAAAAATTATTTCATGATCTTTCATCAAGATTGTATCTATATTATACCTCAATTTTTGTTTATATCAATATATGTCTTAATTTGTGAAGAAAAATCTTAGCAACATTATGATATATATGTGTGTGTGTGTGATACTTTTGTAAGGGATATTTCTTTTTTTTTTATAAAAATATTAACATCATGATTATATTAGTAGATACATAATGCACATGGTATGCACGGTTATATAGTAGAAATTTAACACACATAAATGAGTCATGGTAAAAAGAAAAAAATGGATGATGCCATAAGGTAAACAAAAGTTGAGGGAGTTGTGTTTATTCTCCTTTATTTTATTCTTTTTCATTAAAAAATAAAATAGAAAAAAGAAGATGTGTTTACACAATGCATATAAAATAATGGTATTTTGGTCAATTTAGGTCAATTCTTCATTTAAGTTCATTTCATACACGCAATAGAGGCATGTAACTTCAACAAATTGAGAGTAGTGTCATATATGAGTGAATTTTGAAAAAATATATAGGTATATAATGCAATATATCATTTTTATCTCAAACTTTTATATTTCATTTTTTTATTATAAATAATATACGAGTAAGTTGGATAATTTTTTTTAGTCAAGATCAAAATATAATCATATGAAAATGTAGGTGATAAATAATCCAAAATATGTGTTATTATTTGCGAGAATGAGGTTTATTTAACTTTAAAAACTTAGTTTTATTTTTCTTTCAAAACATAATGTGAAGAAATATAAATGAATGAAATCTTATTATCAAAATATGTTGTGGAGAGAAAATATAAACAACTAAATCATCTAATCTATATACCTTTGTATCTATCTATACTATACTATAGTATACTATACTATACTATATATTCGAATTATTTAGAAATTTTATTAAAATTTACATTTTCTTAAACTATTTGTTTGTTTTCTTTCTTGTTAGTTTTATTTTAATTTGTTGTCTTGAATAATTTTTAAATCAGCCACATTCCAACATATTATAAAGTATTTCATTCAACACTATAGATAAGTCTAATATCTTTTTAGCTTCAACCTTCTCTATTCTCGTTAATTGAAAAAATATAGAATTATAATTAATTTTGACATGCTTAACATTATTACAAATAATATCATCAAAATCCAGTCAACCATTTAAAAATGTTTTACAATATTCAAATTACATATTGTTATTCATTTGTATTCTACATTTTTAGTCTTCTTATAATAATATACTAACAAAATCAAAGTGTAATTTTTTTAAATACGTTTTTCATGAATATGCATGGATGTCTCAAATTTAATGCACTATTCTCTTTTCTTTTTTATGGATTTTATTTGTTCAAACTTGAGGAATGATATATTTATAAATTGGTGATACGGGAGTATCTCATGATCATCTTAATAGTGAGAAATTGATATAACCTAGATATTTTTAATGATAATTCTACTATTAAAAATAAAGAGACTTTAAAATGTCCTTGTAGGTATGTTATATAATTACAAGAGGGACACACTTTAAGACATTTTTGTGTACAAATCATTGTCAAACATTCAAGCTATCATATACATGAAGAGCAAGACAACAAGCTTATGAAAATACCTCATTTTTGTAGTACTTGTTGTAAACCCTAGGCTACCATATGTAATTTAGTGTTTCATAACTTGTTATTTCATGTATGTGTGTTAGCTAGTTTAATGTTTGTAACTTTGTAATTAATGCCATTTTATTTGGCATTAGATTATGTTTTCTTAGGGTTTTTATAACTCAAACCAAACCAATCTATCATCTTGGGCCAATATGAGTAATTCATTAGAATTGCCTAAGTGATTCAAACTAATTAACCACAAATGACTAGTTTTGTACAACAAGAGTACAAGTTGGTTCTATGACACCTAAAGAGTTGTCAGATGGGTTAGGATTAGTTATAACAAGCCAAGTTATGAATCTATAAATATTCATAACCAGATAATACACGCGAAGCATGATATGATGAATCAAGTAAAATCAAGCTATTTGGCTTATTTTCTCTCCTTTGATGAGATTATCCTTCTTCATAAGAATTACTTGTAGTAATCCTATCTAAAACTCCCCTTTGAATGTGTTCTTGGAGAACCTTCAAAATTGACACTTTCTTGGATGAATCTTGGATGGAGGTTCATTTATCCGTCTCCATTTATACCAAAACAAAGCAACTTCACCCCTAAGCCTTCTTTCATTTGCTGAAGATCAACAAATCGATCCATCCATATGGCTTTATACCTTAAACCACATCACTTGGTCTTTACAAGGATTTTCTAAAATATTTTTTTAAATGCTATTTTGTTATTATATAATTTTGTGTTAATATTTATTCCTATTATGATAAAAAAAATGAATATTTTAACAAAAAAATGGTTAATTTGGTAGTAACTTATTGTTTATATTATTTGTAAATGTTTTTTAATTTTATATTTTATGGTAAGTAGCACTGTTTTCACTCTTTAAACTAATATAATAGTTGAAAATATAGATAATGTATCATGTAAGGATATGTCTAATATACAATATAACCATTATTTTTTATGAATGTGCCAAACAATATTGAGGTTTGATTATTACACCCCAAATGGCATTGCTCCTATTTTACCCATTAACTTTTGCACAATCTTTAAAAAAATTAGCTTATGAAATGACCATGATAAACTTCATGAAATATTTAGTTTTTTTTTCATGTTGATCATTTTTAAATTTCTTATATAATATTACAAGTTTTTTTTACATTATGACCGCTTATTTAAGATAATTCTAAATATTAACTATTTTTGCCAATTTCAAAATTTATGGAATGTCTAAAAAATTGAGATTTTTTTGGGAAATGTGAAGATATATTAAGATTTTTAAGATATTTGACATATTTTAGAGTTTTTAATAAACTTAAATAAATAAAAGGTCATTCTTACAAAAAAAAAACAAGGCATTTTTGGCAATTTTCCTTAGAAAAGAGAAGAAGACAAAAATGGATGAAAAAATGGGGCAAGGAAAGGTATATAGATAGTTTAAGGGTATTTTTGCCATTTCATAGGATCATTTAGAAGGAAGCGAGTAGGTATAGTAACTGTAAGAGTATTATGATCATTTCATAAGCTCACTTTGAAGTTTTTAATAGTCAAACCTTGAGTTAATGGTTAAAATTAATAGAAGATCACCTGGTGCGCAATGATCAAACCTTAGTATTATTTGGTACATTTTTAAAAACTCAATGTTATATTATATATTAGACCTATACTTAGGATTATATGGTGTGTTTTCCTTTAAAACACTATATATATATATATATATATATATATATAACAATATGATAATAATAATAGATAAGAATTTTTGTGAGTTTTACTTACATGGGTCTTGCTCATAAATAAAGAGATTATAAGTGTGACTCCTAAATGACCTTGGGTTCATGTAATTTTTTTGTTACTTAGTATGTTTTTTTCCAAAAAAGAAATTGAAGGTTAGAATGAAAAGCTTTAACTTTGACTAGAATGGATCAAAATGTAAAAAATTATATATATATATATATATATATATAATGAATGTTTAAAAAAATGGACTATGTTTTTCTTATGGATTAAAGGCTGGACAGATCAAATTATTTCTAACCAAAATCTAGGATTGTTATCTATTTTTTTATTTAGATTAACTTATCTAAACTTGTAATGGTGATGAAGGTAGTGGCAATGGTGGTTCCTTGGTCGTGATGGTGGTGGTTGAAATGATAGTTTTGATTGTTGTGATAATGGCAATGGTGGTGATGACAAAGGTGGTGGTAATGGTGGTTGTTGTGGTGGTAGTATTGGTGGTGTTGGTAGTGTTATAAGTGATAGTGGCGACAAGTGCGGTGGTAGTGGAAGTGGCTATAATGATAATAGAGGTGTTAGTGATGATGGATCTATACCTAAAATTGTGGGAAAATAAATATATTTTATTTCTTGATTTTCAATCATAATATTAAAAGCATTTAATTGTATTTTTCTAACAGTTGTTCTCTTTTTTGATAGAAAAAGAAAAAGAAGAGCATAAACCCAATTTAGTTGCAAGCAACCGTATTTCAATCTTATTGAGTTTCAGCCTCAAATCCTTAAGTTTAATAGGGGAACAATGAATTTATAAAGGTGAATAAAACATAAGCTTTTCTCTCCAATATTCTTGTGTCCAATTCTAGCAGAAGATAGGATGAAACAAGAGATTTAGAGCCAAATGCGACATGACTGTGCTAAAGAATATGGTTGTATCCATCAATATGACCTAGTTGTGGCACCTAACATGGTATTGTCGGCCTTTAGTTGCTACAACTCAATTTTTTCATCAAGTGACACAACACGGACTACATATGTTGGCTAGCACAATTGTGTTGACCTATAATTGGTGATTTCTTCATTTGAAGCCTCTTTTCTAGAGAAATCTTTAGCCAGCTTCTTTTATTAACATGTGTTTGTTTGTGTGTTTCTCCCCTTTATTAACATGGTATTGTCAGCCTTTAGTTGTTACAACTCACTTTTTTCATCAAGTGACATAACACAGACTACATGTGTTGTCTAGCACAATCATGTTGACCTATAAATGGTGATTTATTCATTTGAAGCCTCTTTTCTAGAGAAATCTTTAGCCGGCTTCTTTTATTAACATGTGTTTGTTTGTGTGTTTCTCCCCTTTATTAACATGGTATTGTCAGCCTTTAGTTGTTACAACTCAATTTTTTTTATCAAGTAACACAACACAGACTACATGTGTTGGCTAGCACAATCATGTTGACCTATAAATGGTGATTTATTCATTTGAAGCCTCTTTTCTAGAGAAATATTTAGCCGGCTTCTTTTATTAACATGTGTTTGTTTGTGTGTTTCTCCCCTTTATTAACATGGTATTGTCGGCCTTTAGTTGCTATAACTCTATTTTTTCATCAAGTGACACAACACGGGCTACATGTGTTGGCTAGCACAATTGTGTTGACCTATAATTGGTGATTTCTTCATTTGAAGCCTCTTGTCTAGAGAAATCTTTAGCCATTTTCTTTTATTAACATGTGTTTATTTGTATGTTTCTCCCCTTTATCATTATATTAGTCACAAACAAATTCACTTTTCTCTTTGAGAAAGAGAGAGAAAGACATTGAGAGCTTAATAAAAATCTCTAATCCTCCATTTAATTGAGATTTTATTGTTTCCTTTCTCTACATAGTAAAAATTAATTGTTCATCATCGTCTGTAGATGTAACCCACATTGAGTGAACCATGTAGTTCTTGTGTGTCCTATATCGCTTTTGTTTTTTGATCTTTTGGGAATATTTGGTTGATCTTGCATACTTTTCTACATCAATTGATCTAGAATTGCTTCCACAATTGATATATACCCTAAAAGTGGTATTCGAGCTTTGGGTTTTATATGACAATAGTTACCAAATTTGATATCGATAATTTTTATAACAAGATCAATTTTAGTAATAGGAGAGTCCATATGAAGGTTGTGCTTACCCAAAACATATAGAAGAAGGCTTTTGAAGGCAAATCCAAGAAGATTACAAATTTGACACATGAGCAATGAGGTGAATTAGATGAAAAAATGCTATTAGCATTTCAATTGTCCTTATCTAAAGAGATTCTTCATGAGGTTATTCATGACACCACTACATTCATGCAATGGATTATAATTGAATCGCTTTGCATGACTAAGAGTCTAACGAGCAAGTTTCATCTCAAGGAATGTTTATGCACATTGCATATGGACGAAGGTATTATTATTCACTCCCATTTAGATGAATTTAATTTATTATTATTGATCTTAAGAATCTAGATGTGAAAATTTATGATGAGGATACTAATATTTTATTGGTTGTCTCGTTACCATTCACCTTTAAGCACTTCAAAGAAATTATGTTATATAAGAATTCTAATACTCTTTTTTTTAGCATATTAAATCTAATATGTTGTCAAAAGAGAAACTTGATCTTGAATTTTTTTTCTCATGATAAAGTGAGTTTTTTTTTTGTTAGGGGTAGATCTAATGATTGCGATAGGAAAAATAAGAAGAATTTCTAACCTAAGTTTAAAAGATTAACTCGCATGTGACCTATAGATACTATAAGAAATTTGGGCATAAATTATATGACTGATATATATTGAAAATAAGAAAGATAAAGATGAGAAGAGAGAACCACCTCAGAATTTTATTGATGAGAAAGCTAACACTATTTTTGAAACTAATTCTAAGGGCTTGTTTGGTATGGGGGTAATAGGGGTGGAAATTTTTTTCATTTATTTTATATCTTTTATATTAATTATTTAATAATAATAAATATATTTTTAATAAAATACCCATTTTAGATCAAATTAAGATTTAAAATGGATATTTATTAGAATAAAAATATTTATTTTTAAATATATTATACAAGATATATAAAATATGGGGGTAATTTTTCCACCCCTATTACCCCCATATCAGACGAGCTCTAAGGGTGATGTGTTTTTAGCTACTTTTGATGACAAAAGAAGCTAATTTGAATGAGTTATAAATTATGGTTGTGCCAATCACATGTGTCCCATATGAATTGGTTCACCACTTATAAGTGAGTTAATCATGTCATTGTCTTGATGGCAATGGTACCCAATGAAAGGTTGTTGGAGTAGGTAGTGTTCAAATCAAAACCTAAGATGGATGGATTAAGACATTAAATAATATCAAACATATTCTTAATTTGAAGCATGGTTTGATTTCTCTTGGCATCCTTTAGTCTGTTGGTTGCAAGTATTTAGCTAAAGGTGGAGTTTTAAGGGCCTGAAAAGTGTTTTTGTGTTTATTAAGGGTGACATACATGGAAAACTCTATATCTTGCAGGGCTCCACATTTGCAAATTCAGCTACAGTGTCCACATCCATGTTTGATGAAGACCTGACTCGATAATGGCATATACATTTGAGCCATATGAGTGAGAAGGCTATGAGTGTTTTGAGCAAGAAGTGTCATCTTGGTAACATTACATGGAAGTTGGAGTTTTATGAGTATTGTGTATTTGAGAAGAAGATAAAGGTTGAATTCTCCATTATAATACACCGTATGAAGGATATTATAGGCTACATCTATTTTAATTTGTGGGGACTATCTAACGTCCTTCCCATGGTAGTTGGTATATGATGACTCTAATTGATGACTTTTCTCACAAGGTTTGGGTTTATTTTCTATGCCATGAGATTAAATCCTCTCCTACTTTCGAGAAATGGCCACAAAAATACAAAACTCAGTGGCTATGTTAGATTTTTGGCTAAAGGAAAATACTTTTGTGTCTTATTTGCCACGGAAAAATTATTTATGAGGGGAACTCGCTATGAACTAGCCACAAAAGTATTTTAGTGACAAAATCATCATGAATTTGTCATAGAAAAGTACTTGTGTCAAATTAGCTATGAAAAAGTATTCTCTTGGTGAACTCCCCATGAATTTTACACTAAAAAGTATTAATGTGGCAAACTCACCACAAATTAGCCACGAAAAAGCATTCCCATGGTGAACTTGCCACAGAAAAATATTTGTGTGGCAATTTTGCCACTAAAAAGTATTTTTGTAGTGAAATCTCCATAAATATATTAAGGAAAAAAAATTCATTGCTAATTTGTCACAAATATGCCATGGAAAAGTAATTTCCATGACTATCTTGCTACTAATTTGCCATGGAAAAGTATTTTTGTGGCAAGTTCACCACAAAATTGCTACATAGAGGTACTTTCATGGTTAAAGCATATACCTATTTGAATATCGTCGAATGACAATAAATTTAATAACCATATTAAGAACTATCTTGGTCACTTTTAAGATAAAATAAAATTATATATTACATTACCGGTACTCTTTCATTCTTTCATTTTCTACAAATTTGAATAACAAATAAAATTAAGTAATTATTAATTTGTGTCCTAAATTAAATGTGAGTATATATATATATATATATATATATATATATATATTAACTAAGAAAAATGATATACAATTGACATGGATTAAATGGTTTGATACAACTACTTATATAGAAGAAGTCTACATTCATTTATAAGAGTCTATCTTTAAGGAACTCCATAATTAACTGTGTTCGATTTGAAGTAGTTCAAGGATGGGTGACTTCACTGAAAGTTTCTCCAAAAGCATGCAATAACTACCCACAATTTTTGTAAAGATATGGATTACTCATGGTTAATGTTGGAATGGAGTGTCACAACAACAACAAAAACAACAACGACAACAACAACAACAACAACAACAACAACAACAACAACAATAATAATAATAATAATAATAATAATAATAATAATATTTTTTTTTGTTGTTGTTATTATTATTATTATTATTATTATTATTATTATTATTATTATACGAGCCACTAAAATGATTATGATTAATCAAGATAATGACCACAACAATGATCATAGATAATCAAGACATGGATCATGGGAATGAACTTGGCTAATGAGATGTTGACCACACAACCAGTCGTGGCAATCAAGATATGTGCCACAAGACAACACATTGCTATTTATTTGTGCGCCATAGGATTACTAGTGGTTGCAAGGAACATGGCACTATTTGTGACTCTCATGACATGCGTCATGAGATTACTCATGGCTATCATTATATGTGTTAAGGATCTATTCGTGGCTAAACAGAGGAGGGTCATGAAAACACTCGTGGCCATTTCCATCAACTATAGTCACCAAGTTAATTTATACATGGTAAATGTTTTTCCCATGGACTTATAGGCCACAAGAGGTTATGTCCAAAGCTTCCTCGGTGAAATGCTTTATACATGAATTTTCCCTTGGCCTGTGTGATTATCTATTGTTGTGTGAATTTTTCTTGGATATGCTTTTGAGTCAATTGGGTATAAGTGTTAATGTCTTGACTCTAGAATATTTATTCAAAGTAGGGATGCGACTTTTAATAAAAATGCATTATTATTTTCTAGAGAAGAATCAGTGGTCCTTGTTTGATATAAGTGATTCATAGAGTGCTAGCGAGAAGGTCGAGTTATAAGTGAGGCCTAATAATGCTGATGATAGTGCTAAATCTTGCTCATCCACATAATCCAACATTGATGCTAGTGGCTTGTGTCACTATTCCCATCCAACAATAATAAGATGGCCATTTTATTACTCATGATAGGGCAAGGAGAAACATTTGCAGGCTTTCTAGATATAGGGTTGAAGATGATGATGAGTACTTATGCTCTAGTGGTTGCTAAAGAAATTATTGAGGGTATTAAACCTTCTAATTATTTAGAGACTATATCCAGTGCTAATTATTCTAAGTTGGCTTAGCTATCTAAGGGTTAAGACCATTTAGTGGAGTGGCAAATGGATTTGCAAGCAGAAGGAAGATATACACAGGGTTGAAGATGCTAGATGGAAGACATGCCTCATTGTTATAGATTTCATTTAGAAGGAAAGTATTAACTCGAATGTGGCATTATGTTGTTCGTCATATCTCCATTTGAGTCTCTTAGTCATTTCAAAATAATAAACAAAGATATTGATGAAAAAAATTATTCGTCATACCAGTCAACTTTAATCATGTTTAAGCTCAAAAGCAACGTTTTAAGCTATCTAAAAGTTATTAAACTTTAAGGATTAATATATTTTGATGTTATGGAGCGTAAAATAATAATTATTTATATTATTTTTGGATTTAACTAGCCATTTATGGCACATTTTTCTTTTGATTTGAACATTTTATTCATCAAATCATTAAGTAAATTTTCTAAAATCAACCTTAGCCTTTTGTTACAAATTATAATGAATGTGAGCCCATCCTTCTGGGCTTCCAAGGATATCACCACTCACCCTTTTATTTGGCCTTAGATCTTTTCATATATATATTAAGTAATCGTAAGCATTAAGACTTTTAAGCTTGGTCATTTCTTCATCCACCATTCTTATGTTAACTTAAGACTTATCTCGTTCTTCTCAATACAACAAAAAAAAAACTATATTCCCTTTTGCCCCAATTTTTGAGTGGCCTCCATCTTCCTTATTCTTCCAATGTTTTCCTTCCTCTTTACTTCTAAATCCTTAAGTTTATCTCATTATTGATTTCTTAAACAAAATGGGGTTAATTTTTTGTGTACAATAAGGTGTCATTGAGCTTCCTCCTCTTGTATTCTAACTTGCTTTAGGCTTCTTCTTTTTTTTTTTTTTTGCTTGGGGCTTAGATTCTAGAAAACCACCTAAACTTTTAATTAATGAAAACATATATATTTATATGTATCTTTCATATTTGTTTACAAAATCATGAGATCTTGTGTAAGTATGTATTTTTAGTGTTTATGATCTTTTTATTATAAGTATGAAAAACTGTATGTGTTTATATGGTGTTAAATGGTTGAAGAATTAGTTTTATACCTTCTTTGATGCTCTCAACCTCTTAGCATTTTTCCATATTCTTGTTTTTATTAGTTTATTTCGATGATTCTATTATTTTCATTTATTTTTTTTGGATGAAATTTGATATATTATAAGTTAGGTTTTAACCATAGTTGGTTTTAGTATGATTTTACAAGTTTAAGCATGTTTTTGAGTAGTTTTGGTATTTCACATGCGTATTGCATTTTTTTCTCCACATTCTAAGTGTTCTAATGTGTTCTTCATTTTATATATGATATTTTTTAAAGTTTCATGATTTGATTCCTTTTTTTATTTAATTTATTATGTGTTTGAGTTTTATGGTCAAAATGAGTTTTAGGGGTCTGATAGCATTTTATCTTCTTCTTTTTTCTAGCATTGTTTTTGTGAGTTAAAATTTTCTAGTTGAAGTATTGTAGCCTTGTTTTGATTTAGGTGAATCTTTTTAATCAATATTAGTTATTTTATTCGGATTTTATAAGTTGTAATATATTTAAGGGTATAATGGGTAATTGGTGTGCACCTTAGCTAGTAATGCTATGGGTAATTAATGTGTACCTTGGTCGGTAGTGCCTTGGACCTTCCTAGCAGGTAGTGTTATGGATATTTGTATGTGCATTTGCCTATATTGTCCTAAGTAGGTTCTTTCTCTACTCTATAGATGACCTACTAACCTTATAGGAGGTATCAATATTTAAGAATTTAGGGTGCCCTTAGTGAGTTTTCGTGGATCTTTAGCAGGTAGTACTTTGGAGTTTCTTAGTTGATAGTGTTATGGGAAGTTTTCGTGGTCCATTAGTTGGTAATGCTTTGGAGTTCCATAGTGGTAGTGCCATGGGGAGTTTATATGATTTCCATAGCTAGTAGTGTTATGGGGTTGTTTTCATTTAGTGTATTATTTTAGTGGTGGTGTATTATTTCATTGATTGTGAATATTATCATTATTATTTTAGTGTTTTGATTCATGGCATTCACATGGCCTATGTGCCTTGGACTTTTAGTGTGTTAAGCGGATCGTGTGGCTACATTGATATTGATCAAAATAGGCAGTTTACATTGCACATGTTTATATGTGATTTTCTATTTAGCACACTTTCCTATATTCTCATGATAACATGTTTTATTTTATATTATGAGGATGTGCAATGTTTGTGTAACACCACATTTCTTAAAAATACAATTGTTATAAATATCAGTATTGATTTATGAATTTTAACATTTAACTTTATTTTTATTAGGTTGTTTAATTTAAATTGTGTTTCTTGTAAATGTTTGTTAATGTTTTAATTTGTTTTATAGTTTTATTGACAATTTCAAATTTATGTTGGAATTTATTTAATCAATTGTCTCTATGAACTATTCTAGATAAATTCATTCACGATTATAATTTTATTAAGTTCGCGTGATTCGATTTCTATATTAATATATTTGTATTTAAATCATTTGTTTTGATTTTTAATATTTTAAATTCGTTTTTGTGTATAGAATTGTGTAATTATGACTTTATTTTAGGGTTGTATTTAGTTAATGAAAATAAATAGTTTTAAATTATAAAATCCCTTTTAAGTGGTAAAATCACTTTAATTATTTTTATCTATAACAATAATTATATTTTTGAATTTATTTATATTTACGAGGTCGATAAGATCTTCAAAACATTTAAATTACAATGGTTTCCATAATTTATTTATGATTTTAATTCCAAAAATACTTTTCTTTCATTTTTTTTTCCATTTTGGTTTACAAATGATCTTTTTGGAAAATATTTTAAATTAATTAAAGTCTCTCAAAGTTTTATATAAATATTTCTCCATTGTATTTTAAATATCATTTTAAAATTTTATTTCTATTTTAATAAGTGTTCTGATTTATTAACTAAAGTTTCTCAAAGTCTTATTTTTCTCCGAACATCTATAGAAATAAGTTGTAAAAATCTTTGTTTTACCGCTCACAAAATATTTTAAAGAAAAAAAATAAGTTGTAAAAATAGGAATGTTACACCGACCAATGATGACATTGGTTTTGTTGTTTTTTATTATGTTGCTAATTTAGAGGTTATTGCGTTTATTGTGGTGTGAAGGAAGAGGTAATATTAGCACATTGTGTTTTGGTGCTATTAGCCGGAAAGTGTCACTAGAGTCTACTATAGAAATATAATATATTGTAGCTATTGAAGGTGTGAAGGAAGCCATTATTGTTACAAAGTCTAGTTCTCGAGCTTGGTATTGTACAGGGCATTATCGTTGTATTTTCAAAGAGTTAGAGTGCCATTAGTTTGACCCATAACAATGCTTATCATTCAAAGACCAATTACATTGACATCAAATCCCATTTTTATCATAGATGTTGTTGTTGTGGGAGATATTGCAGTGAAGAAAGTTCACACATTGTAAAATTATGCAAATATGCTTACGAAGCTTATTCCTATTGCTAAGTTTGAGCATTGTTGAGACTTAGCTAGTACTTGCTTCATTTGATTGTCCTTTGAGGTTTACGAAGAAGATGAGTATTATGGATTTGAGGTAAGGTGTAGATTGTTGAATTTGTGACTCAAATCCTTAAGTTTGAATGGCAGAGAATGGAGTTCCAGAGGTGAATACAACCTAAGCATGTCCCAAATAAGCCCGTGTTGAGTTTTAATAGAAGGCAAAATACAACAAGAGGTACAAAGTCAAATACACCCTAACCATGTCCAACATAGTCGTGCCACCCTTCAACTTCCACAACTCAATTTATATTTCAGGTAACACAACAAAGTCTGACATTATTAGCTGTCACAACTGTGTCGATCTATATTTTTATAATTTCTTAGACCACTACATTTTTTCTTAAAGATTCTTTTAGGGACCTATATATTTATATTCCCACCTCTCCTTTCTCATCATATTAGCCACACACACATTTACTATTCTTTATGTGTGTGTGAGAGAAATCGAATTCGCTATTAAATGAAGAATTTATTTTGTACTCTTATTTTATACGGTGAAGATTAATTATTTGTCGTCATCTTCTATAAACGTAGCCCACATTAGACGGACAATATAATTATTGTATATGTTTTCCTTCTTTTAGCTTTTGACCTTTGTGTTTATCTAATTAATCCTACATATTTATTTACATCAATCGACTTCAACAATTGTTATATACCATTATAGAGTTGAAAATTGCATTTTAAACTCAAAAATAGGAAAACGAAAACGATACCAAACAAACTTTGTACAGATGTGTATATACTAATGAGATTTTAGTCCATGGTTAATATTAGGTTATTATCTTAAGTTTTGGGTTTTATTCCCTCTTCGTAATTTTATATGGTACTAAATTTTGTTTTATCTTCGATCAAAACATGAAATTTATGGAGTGCAAATATCTTTCGCCTTTTAATATGCAATCGAACTTCGTCGTTATTTTTTAGAGAGAAAAAAAAAAAGAAAAGGTTTTTCGATGTAACATTTCGACATTGGGTAGTAGTAGCCTACCAGCCTAGTAGGCTCTGTCTGCTAAATAATCAGCCGTACCAAAAATAAAGTACATCATTGCTTGTAGATATATTTTAATATATATTTTTTTTAGAAAAAAATAGTTGGTGGTCCACTTAGACCAAAATAATTAAAGTTGTACAATCTATTTAGTATTTAGTCCAATTTTTTTGTACTATAATATACATGTACATATAGAGAATATTACCTGTACATTTATATATAATTAGGTGTACATATTAGTATAATTATATGTACATGATATTTTGTACTTGTAACTAAATACTTTTGGACCATTTTAATTTTTAACTAATTAGTTTCACCTAAATATACTACAAAGAAATTTTTCCTTTTTTTTATTTACTTGAAACACTGCGATAAAAGTTTTCGTTTTCTTTCAGAGGGTGCTCGATATCCTTCGAAGTCCAATATTTCACGCTAGGTTATTGTTCTTCATCAAGCGTTGTCTAGAAAATCCATTGACCTAAATATTTTTCTGTTTTAAAAATATTTTCTGATTTAATTTACTATCTATCTTTTTTAATTATTACTTATCTGAAAAAATTATTCTATTTTTATTTTTTATAAAAATTAACATTTAAAAAAATTTAAAACATACTTTTTATTTTTACTCTAATTTTTTATTATTATTATTATATATATATATATTAAATATTTTATTATTTTTTAACGAATAATATAAATATAATTTTAAAATTATTTTTATTAATTTATTTAAAGATATATAAATTGATAGAATAATTTTTTTTTGTAAAAAAAATTATTACAGTTTTTTTGGATTCTAAAATCACATCTTGGTTTTCTTAGGTTTGTATTCTTCGGCCCTCGTTTTCATATACCCGTTCGTTCAGCCCACCTAACCAGCTTTGATCCTCAACAAGGGTTAAGATTAAAGAAATACTATTTTCAGGGGGTGGCAAAAAAATAATAAAAAATACTACTATTTTTATAGTGTTATTATTTTTTGACAAGATGGGATCGCCGGGCAGGAAAAATAAAATAATAAAAAAAATAAGACAGCGGTGGTGGCAGAAACGGGGGGAAAGAAAAGGAAGCAAGGACCAAGACCAACTCCCCTGACCAGATAATCAATTCATATTATTTTAATTCTCGAAAATATATAGAAAATAAATTCCTATTTTTGTTCGTTGGCTCACTTCTCCAAGCATCTTTCCATATCCTCCGTCTTGGTGGACACAACGCAAAGCAATGAACCGATGTGCATTAAATTATTCCTCCCCTCTCTCTTGCCTTTTCACTTATTTTGACCCAAACTCCCGTCTTCTCCTTCCTCCAAAAACCTTTATTTCAATTCCCCACCCCCACCTCTATATAATCTCATTCACTTCCCATTCTCTTTCCTCGCCAAGCATCAAACCCCCTCCCTCTCTACCAATCTGTCTCTTCTGTTCCGTTCATCAAAGGATTCCGAGGAAGAAAGAAATTAATCCCTTGTCTTTTCGGGCAAATTAGTTTCCCTCCTCTTTCTTTTCCCATCCCTGTCTCTGCATCTACAGAATGGAGGAAGCAGCTCCTTCCTTGAAACGCCAGAGGGAAGAAGAAACGAACCCTGTAGACGGGGAATTTGTAGAAGAAGCGTTAAAAAGGCAAAAATCATATAAGGATATAATTTCAATCCTTGAAGAGGACGAGGACGAACCGAACGATGACATTTCCTCTCTAATCACAACCCTACAGCAAGAAATCTCTCCATCTTCTTCTTCCCCTTCTGAATCCTCCGTCTCCGACAACCCAAAAGCCTCAGCAGAAACTACAACAGCGGCTACGGAAATCCACTCTTCCCCAACATTAGAGCACTGCAGCTCTTTCTCTTCCAAGGACGGAGACGAAGAGGACGGAGAGAGAGTCATGAGACACCTTCTGGAAGCCTCTGATGATGAACTGGGTATACCCAATAATGACGTCGTCACCGGTGCTGGGGAGGCTAAGTCTGGGAAGGAGGAGTTGGTGGCGGGTGAAGATTTGATTAATGTTTCTGGTTTTGGCGTCGGCGGTGATGAATCCTTTGATTTTGGTGTTGGTGGGATGTGGGAGTTTGAAGATGATACTGCTAATTACTACGCCATGTTGCAGTCGGAGCTGTTCTTGGGGGCCGGGGTGTAATGTGAAGATTAGACGAGAAGTAGGGGTAAAATGGGCAAATGAAAAAGGGAAGTGTTAGGAGGGGGCGTTTAGATGACAAGTAGGTAGAAAAAAGAACACGATTATTTTGTTCGTATTTTCCAGCTCTCCCCGACTGTCCTTTTTGTAAATTATCATACGGATGCCCCTTTAATTCTTAGAAATTGCATCGCAAAGCGGAGTGATGTTGACAAAATTACGATAATTTTATTTTATTTTTTAGAGTTTACCGGACCTAATCGACCGCTCTTGGAATTTTATTTCTTTTCAGTATTTGTTCATTTTTTTTAATTATAATTATTCACTCCTTATCTATTAGTATTATTCTACCGTTGGCTCCTCGACCAGTACTACGTAGGCTAATTCGTACTTTTGAATTTTAGCTCCAACTTAAAGAAATGATGACGGGCAGAATAAAGTCAGATGTTTTCTTTCACCAATCGTATATTTATTATGTTTTTGTTTTCCTAATTATTTACGTCTTACTTGGTTCGTACTCATAGATTTTAGCTCCACCCAAAAGAAAGAATGGTAACAATAAAGTCATTTACAAGCAAACTCATGCTTCTGTGTTGGTTTCCTAACAAACAATATTTGTTTTTTCGAGTGATAATATTTTTCCTTTAGCATTCCATCAACTATATGTTTTTGTTTTCCTTACCTTTTTTTTTGTTCTAAATTATTATTATTATTATTATTTTACTTAATCTATTCTCAACAAAATATAACCTAAAAAATTAGTAAACATGAATAAAATCAACTAGTAAAAATGAAAACAATATAAGTATTTTATTCAAATCCTTGAAGGATGTTTTAATTTGAGTTATATTTTTGTGTTGATAATAATATAAGGGCGGTTATGTGGACATTTAGTTGAGTTTAGAAAACTTGTAGACTTTTTTTTATGAAAACTTAAGTAAGTTATTGTAATTCTTGATATTCTTAAGTTAGGTATTGAATGATATTATAACCTAAGTTAAGGAAAATAAGAAATCTAGGGTTGTTTAAGTAAATTATGGACAATTTTTTGTTCTCAGAAGAAATATGGAAATATGATGTTGTAACATATTTTTGGGTCATAAAAATGTTAAAAGTGTGATATGTGACAAATTAATGACTAATGGGAATAGCATAAGTGCAATATTATAAGAAAATAGATTAATTTGAGAATAATATCAAAGGGGTAACATTGGTATTTTATGGGAACATGTTGGATTTAGGTTGTGATTTTTGGATATATTGATTTTAATGTTATTTTAGAAAGTTGTTTTAAATTTAGTAAATTGGTAAGACATGGATGAACTTAAGACTAGTTGTGAATTAGAGTTTTTGTGAGGGTATTGTGGTCTCTTTCCTTAGATAATATCACTTTGTTGGTTGGATTGCCTTATGTATTATATTTTCTTTATTTATTTAGAACATGTTTTAATTTGATTAACCTTGATACATTTCTAGACATTTTAAACAAATACATTTGTTGAAATGAATTCATGATAACTAGAGGTTTTTTTTAATAAGTCAATAATCAACTTTTCTTATGATAAGTATGTGGTAATACAAGTAGAAGTATGATGGTTTTAAGTAAATCAAGTGATGCACTTTTATGTATTAAGTTTTGGTTAATGGTTTAATAAAACACTACTAAATAAAGTGGAAGATCACGTGAGACTTAACAAAAATGATTACAAGTATTGAATGATTTGATTATTTGATTATTATCTGGTTCTAACGGAACTAAATGACCCTAGTCTACTCTATCCAATCGATTCATTAACTTATATGAGATATGCATACTTATGAGTTAGAGGTTTACTAGTAGCACAGATATATTCTGTCTGGGATATAAGAGTATCAATGAAGTTGACTACCTTTCTCCCACATAAGGGGAGAAAGGAAGAATAAACATTACATATCAGTAAGATTGATTATCTTTTTTCCATATGTAGGGGAAAGATAAAATGAGTGGTTATATTACAAGTGGTCCACCAATGTCAATGTGACTAAGAAAATGGGTTGTGTGATCATGCAATAATAAAAGTTAAATACGGATTTCTGTTGAATCATATCATATCTTGAGTATCTATGCGTGTACAATATCTATCTTGTCATTAGATTACTTGTGTCATGCATGCTCTTTTCTATAGATGTGTATTGCTCCCTTACTTAGTACATAGTATACCGATCATCCTTTACTCATTTCCATGAGTAGTTACAACCTTATTTTGTAGGGAATTGTTGATTAATGACTTTGATGTATCTGTCTACGATGAATGGTTATGGGTTGGTTAAGTGTATGGTTATCTGAATATCTCTGTTTTTTCTCTCTAGATGTTTAGTCCTCCGTTTTCTATCATATACTTTCTCTCTTTATTTTGTAATCTTGTATCATCGTGAGATCAAGTTTGTCACACCTGATTTCTAGCTACAAGTTACTTTTTAGTCTTACATCCAATATATATGGGATATAGCGAGTTTCTCTTATATGTTGAATGTACCATAATACCTAATATTAATTTTATTATTATTTATTTTACAATAAAAAAATTTATGCTCTAAATTTTGAAGTGTGACACTGAACTTCACAAATGACTCTCCAAGTAAATGAGGTGTTATGGTTGGAGCCATAATTTCTTCTATGCTAATATTCATCAAGTAATGACCAAGCCTAGAAATCATTTTTGTTGGTCCAAGTCCTCCATGTTATCCCATAATGTTAACTCATATTTATCTTCTTTGTTCATTTAAAATCAAACCATTGTCATGAAACATGAGCCCAAAACATTATCAATATTGTAGCATGCAATTAGAATTTGCTCCAAAAGAAATAAATTCAAACCCAATCAATGAGAAATTTTTTAAATACATTATCATATTCTTCTCTTTCTCTCCTCAACATATATAGTCAAAACCTAAGATCAAATCCTTTCCCAAAAAGTTTCATTCATCATTTAAAACCATTAAATGCCATAGTAATGATAAAGAAAAACAAAAGCTCCAACATCCTCATATACATCTCAAGATAGCAAAACAAACCTTACCTAAGATGTTAAGTGCTATCAATTACTAATCCACTCACCATGCCTACAACCAAATATAAATTATCATTACTTGATGTAGATCAATTAACATGTAGATGAAATAAGAACATATATGAAACACCTCTGAATACATAATTTCGTGTGTATAATAATTACAACCAAAGGACAACCATATGCAACTACTAGGTTATTCTTGAGGAAACTGACAATGGAGTTAAAGGGTTAAAGAACATGTCATATGATAGGATGAATTTAGACCCAAAAACAAGATATGAAAAAAAAATCTACAAAAAAAAATTCTTTAGAGAATGTGAGTCTTCAATGTAGTCTATCTAGTTAGGTTTGGATGAGTCGATGGTGGCGATGGAGGTGATCTGTCAATGAAGAATGGATAATGAAACTAGTTGTTGTTTGATATAGTGGCTATTGGTTGGTAGTAGTCATTTGTTGTGATGGTTGTTAGTGGTTGTCATCTATTATTGTTAGGCATTTAGGAGTAGGGTTGTTGACAAACTAAGCCGGCTTGTGAAATTTTTGAGCTCGGCTTGGCTCGCTTATTAAACGAGCCTAAAAATTAGGCTTGAGCTCGGCTCGATTATTAAACAAGCCAAGCTGGAGCATAATAAATTTGGGCTCGAACTCATTTACAGTGCAAAAGCTCGTGAGCTCGACTCATTTACCACCAAAGCTCAGGAGTTGGCTCGTTAAAATTTCGGCTTGACTCGTTAAAAGCTTGGCTCGTTTATAAACAAACTAAGCTCAAGCTTCATTTTTAGGCTCATTTAATAAATAAGCCAAGCCCAAGCCTACCCTGGCTCGGCTTGGCTCGTCAACAACCCTATTTAGGAGGCAGTGGCATCGATGAGTGGGATTGGAAGGGTGATGTGTTGCGGGGGAGTGGAATAGGGAGGAGGGGGATGGGAGATGGGGCTATTGGGATGGGAGAAGCGGATGTCCTTTTTTTGGAAAAGAGAAAAAAAAGGGCATTGTTATAATACTCCAACAATATGTAGTTATCTAAAGTACTTTTGGGATTGATGATCGAGTATATAAATAAATATTTTTTTTTCAACTCAAATGCATTTTGAGAAACTTTCTACAAGGTAGCCTGTTATTGGACTCCTTGAAACCAAATACTTTCAATTATGGTGTTATCTAATAATGAATTAAAAAAATGAAATATTCATCTTGTTAATATAGCTAGTCATATCAATTAGTTTGACCATCTATCATCTACCATATGACCTGGATTATTACAATTATGGTCCAACTATATTAAGATACTTCTTTCTTTAAAAAAAAGAAAGCCATTGTAGACCTTAATTTTTGTTTCATAATTTTTATCTATAGAAAATTCAATATCTACTCAAGATATACTTGCCCATTTTCATAATAAACATAAAGTTATAATACAACATATAAATTATCAAAATAATAGTATTATTATTACTAATATTAGTTTTAATAATACTAATACCATTAATAATAATATTAAAATAAAGATTAAAATCAGATAACGAAGCATGTCAGATTAAATTAGATCAGGCATGAATTGATTTTATGATTAGATTAGAAGTAATAAGTTTAGGTCATATTAAATCATACTATATACAATATAATAAGATGGAAAAAATTAAGCTCAAATTAAAGTAAAATAAAATGATGCAATACATTAATTATGCAATTAAACATTAATTTTCTTATATTAACAATAATTGAGTAATTTATTTTAGAGTATATTTGACAAAATTAGCCAAAAATTTAGTCGAAAACTTATAAGATATAAACTATTTAAAATTAATATTTTTTTAATAAAATACTATAAAAAAATTACTCACTAAATAATTTTATTAAAGTAAATAAAATTTAATGAAAACAATCTCAGCTTAGAGCATTTGTAATTTGGGGGGAGGGGCGATACCATTCCAATCTTAAATTTGAGGAGATAATTGCAATTGTGAAAAAAAAAAAAAAAGGCTATCTCAAACTTAAACTTAAAAAATTTGGAGTACCAAAAGTGGTAAAAATAAATCTTTCATGCGTCCAACGAACGATAACTTTTTGCTTTCCGTATGGTCTAATGCACATCGTTTTATTTCTTTTTAGTTATTTTTTATACTAATTTTTATTATTAGAGTATCTATAATATATTTTTAAAATAATTATTATTAATAAATAAATTGTCTATAAACACATCATAACCTGCCCAATAATTTTTATATCACATTTTCTACATTCTTAACATAAAATTAGTATATTGTTTCTAAATATATTTATCTTCTTCCTTTCTCTTCATTATTTCCATTTAAAAAAATAGATCAGACTCAATTGAAAATTTTGAATCTTTTAGATAATATAAATGATATTAAAATGCATAAAAATACATTTATATTATCATTGTAATATTTATCTGATATTAAAATACATTTTATTTGCTTTTTAAATTTTAATTAAATATTAAAGTCATATCATAAAATTTATATTTATATTTATTTATATAAAATTATTAATTAATATTTATAGATTAATATAAATCAAAAGTTAAATAATTTAAAATATAAATTATTAATGATGTGATTAATAAAAATAATTTAGTGTTGTAAATTTAAATTAGTTGGATGTAGGCTAGAGATTTAAATTTAAAATAATTTAATAAAAATAAAAAAATAAGGAAAAAATAATTAACTAATATAATTAAATGTCTTAAATTTAAAATAGGGATGCGATGATCTTACATGATCGCGTAAACTCTCGGAAATATACCTATATTATATATATAATGTTCTTTTTCCATTTCGCCATTGTATTCCCTCCGAAAGTAAAAGTTAAAGCAGCGGCTGTCGCGTAAAATATTGCCTTTTTGGGAAAAAGAAAAAATATTCTTAAAGAAAAGGTAAAAAAGAAAAAGGTTGTTTCGGAATTTTACTATTGCCACTTGCCACTTGCCAGTCTGCCCTTTTCTATTAAACGTGCTGGTCACGCGGGCACGCGGCAGTCGGCGGCACAGCTTTTTCCTGGCCAGCAAAAAATGTGGCTTTAAATTGTGGGAAAACATCAACAACGGAGCTACCCACGACGTAAATACTAAATATAAAAGTAAAAATCTTGCTATAATAATTGAAGAATTAATTGTTCCAGTAGTTACGATCCGAATATTGGTATCTCAAGTTTTACGGTAGTAATAATTTCTATATTGTACTTAGGCCAATTTTATGGAATTTATTTTTATAGATCTGACACGAGCAGATATGATATAAATTTATTAGTAATTATTCGATCTAATATGATGAAAGCTCTGATCAATATTATCAGATATTTAACAGTGATTCATGAATTATATTAATAGTTAGTAGATAATAAATTATATTAATTAATTTAACTAGTAGATAGTATTATTTGTTTATAAAAAAGTAGTTGGTAATATTTTTTAATAGTTATAGCTATAATTAACGGATTAAAAATATAAATAATTTTAAAAAGTTAATTGTAAATAATCTAATAAAAATACTATTATTTTAAACATTTTCATAAAGAGATTATATATATATATATATATATATATATCTTATATACTAACACAATTTTTTTTTACCCAACATTAGAACTAGAAATTCGATATACTCATATCAATAATTTATATCACATCTATGAACTTTTCAAACTATTCATTATCAAACATTACCCTAATCTGATTAGTAATGAAGAGAATAATAATTATTTTATTAAAATTTATATTATAATTAGTATTAAAAAATATTTTAAATAAACTAATAAAAAGACTATTATTTTAAGCATTTTTATAAAGAGCTTTTTTATATATATTTTTTATGTCAAATGCTAACACAATTTTTTCCACCAAACATTAGAATTAAAAATTCGATATGCTCATATTAATAATCTATATCACAACATCTGAAAACTTTTCAAATGGTTCATTACCAAACAATAATTATTTTATTAAAAATTATATTATAATTACTATTAATAATTATAATGGTAGATTATGATAATTATATTAATACTTATAATAGTTTACAAATAATCATTACAATGATCAATGTATTAATAATTATAATAGTCCTAATATTCCTAATTGTAATATTATTTTAAGTAAGTATATTAATAATTATGAAAATAATTAATTAAAATAATTATATTAAAAATAATATTAATCGTTAGCTTTATATTAATAATATCATTACGATCTTCACTGCTATTGTTAAATTAATTGTTGTTGATATTTATTATAATAATAAATATATTATTATTTTGAATTATCTTTTAATTATTATTTTTATATTATAAAATAAAAATCAAAGTTATTTATTTATTATTATTAATTATTTTGTTAATTTTGTATAATATTTTTGGTGTTTATATGATCTTATCTTTCCAAATTTTATTGCTGCTAATTTAATTTAATCTGATAAATTATAGAGAACGATGCCTTGATATATCAAGTACGCCTGCCTGCTTGTTAAGTTATTATATTATTAGTCTTGACTAGCCTATGAAAAAACATTATAGAAAAATTGCACTTTAGAATAGTTTTTAATTTTATTTTATAATTAATAATTTATTTTTTTTATTCAAATTAAGTGTTTTTGATGAGTAAATAAAATTTTATTACTAACCCAAAGTGCATGTAAGCACATCTCTCAACTACTGTACATCTTTATGTACATGGCAAGAGACGGTACTCACTATCTTATTATAGGGTTTACCATGATTTTTACTCTACATATGACTTGTCAACTCCTTCTGTTTTAGTTGGTTTAGATTATTGCCTATCCCGTGAAAAATGTGTTGATTATTTAAACTGACATTGATTGTTAACTAAAATATTTCTATAAAATCACACATATTATACATAAAAATATATTTATACTGCTTCCGTTTTATAATATATACAACCTATAGATTTTTATTTTATAAACAACTCTGTTTCACAATATATATATATATATATATAAATTAGAGAACAAATAAGGTTAGAGTATTAATTAAATGAGTATGATTAATGCAATTATATTAAAATACTCAGTACGTATAGAAAATAAAGTTATTCTAAAAATTTGTACACTTTTTAATAAAGCAATAAAAGTAGTTTTAAAAATTATTTACACTTTTTTTGAAAAATAATAAAATATTTAATACATATATAATTAAAAAAATAAGGATAAAATTTTTAAAAAGTGGGACGAATGAATTATAAAAATAAAAGTTGATTGGAGACATTAATATCTAGTTTTATTGATACTTTTGGCAACTTTAACAAGTGCATTGGGACACTCGTTAGAACAAAAATAGAAAAAAGAAAGAAAAAATTCTCATTTAATTTGGCTGTCAATGTTTCTAAGGACATGTTTTGAGTAATATGAATGGAAAACTTTACTCCTATTTTATATTAATTATTTATAAATAATATAAATATTTTTTAATAAAATATCTATTTTAATTTAAATTAAGATTTAAATAAGTATATATTTTAAAAAATTATTATATTTCAAATATGCTATAAAAAGAATATAAAATATAGGAATAATATTTTTACCTCATTATGGTGTTACCCTATACCAAACGACCGTTTAATATATACATGTGTTAAAATACTATAGACTCTATATTATAAAATGAAGGAAATACTGTATTAGTATTGTTAAAAGTACATAAATAGTATTACTAATATACCGTTGAGGTCAAATAATGATGCTATTAAAGTATATAAAATGTTTAAGATTTATATTTTGATGTTAGGTGATATTACTATTTAGGAAAGTTAATGTACCGCCAATGTAAATAATGATAGTAATTTAGCTTAGCAAATACTTATTTTATTTGATAACTATACTCTTGCGTTGGTTGTTTATGTTAGAATATTTGGATATTTATGGTGCATTCTATAATATATTTATCGATTTATAATGATATCATTATATTTAGCATCCTACAGTAGTATCTTTAAGCTATGTTTAAGCTATACTTAAATTGTCTAGATTAGTATCTTTAAAAAGTTATAATATTATCTCCAAAATCATGTGTCTTTATCAACATATGCATCGGATACGGGGTTGCGTACGAATACACCGACACACAAATAATTACGATAAATGACATATTATATAAAGATTTTAATTTTTTAATGCATATTTCATATTTAAATTGATATAATTCGTATAAAACGATATTAGGAAACAAAACGGACATATAATTGAAGAAAATGACTTAAACTAATGTTTGTTTTTTCTAAAAAATATTTAAGTATTTAATTGACCTTGGAGCTATTAGCCGTAAATTAAGGAATTATATTAGGAGCATATAGACAGACAACTAATTATAATATAAGCAGTTATTTATTTATTTATTTGGTGAAATAAAGCATAATCGAGGTTCAAACAAGAACTGCTATGAAAATTCTTCTAGAAGCATGGAATTAGTAAGCTAAAACAAAACTGATTATATTGTATGGGATAGTACTATGATTTCATTAGATGATTATTAATATTAACATGGTTCCTTCTTTAGTCTAGCAGAAAAGACTTTAATTTTCTTTTTCATGAGGTCTCCAATTCAAATCACACCGCCTTAGGCATATATCTCAAGTGTGAAAGGATACGTAAACTTATTGAGATAAAATGACCGTAGTAATTCGTAAAGTCGCAGTGTAGGAGTTTGATTTCTGCCAATGTGAAAAAATTACTAGTACTATGATTTCATTAGATGATTAATGATATTAACATGGTTCCTTTCTTGGTCTAGAGGAAAAGACTTTGATTTTTTTTTTCCACGAGGTCCTGGATTCGAATCACACCATCCTAGGTATATATCTCAGGTGTGAAAGGATAAGCAGACTTATTGAGATGAAATGACTGTAGTAGTTCGTAAAGTCGCAGTGTAGGAGTTTGATTTCTGCCTGTGTTAAAAAATTACTGGTCGGAGAGTTGACTCTTTGTGGACATCTAAAGTTGCTACTCCATGTTTCCTATACTTATGAGACACGTGCCGTAATTTAACTCTATTGTGCTGGTATAGGATAGGATCGTCGGCGAAATCTGAGATAATGGTATTGTCTTTAAGATTAATGATACTAACGCTTTTGGGTTTTTTTTTTTTTTTTAGTCATTTGATGCACTCGTTATTTTTATAGATGATAATAACATCATTAATTGTAACTTACTCTTTTTGGAAACAAATAAAATATCAGCGAACTAATATCTGAAGGTATCAATTTATTATTTAATTCGAGTAGATATTTACTTACTAGCAGACTATATATATATATATATCGTTTTTTTCCGTATCATACGTTACGGCCTATATAATAAATGCGTCATAGATGATATCCTTTGAGGATGCACGTGAAGTGAGAGTACCGGCACGAAAGGCCTGCGGTAGGCGTGGTCCATGGACCAGGCAACATGCCCCATGACTTACGCTACTTAGGCTGCGTATGCACGGCCCCAATTGTTAATTACGTTCACTCAATGGCTGATTGATAGCTAAGCTTTAGCCAGATCTAATCTAATAGTGACGCCAAAAAAAGAAAAAAATAAATAATGTTTTCTTGTAAGCTGAATCGGTCCCTAACATCTTTCATTAACCTAAAATAGAAAAATCAACTTTTTTTTTTATACCAACACAGAAGCAGGAGAATCCGTTGACGGGTCAGACAGCCAACCAAAGATCCATATGCGACGGTGAGAAGCATGGCATCTCTCGCTCCGAGATGAGAGCAGCTGGATCTAAGGGCGGAGGGCGGTGGTTGAAGATCCCCATCTACGCTTTATTTTTATTTTAAAATTTTGATATGCTGGCTAGAATAGTATAATTAGGATATAATGAAATGGTTAGCATCTAAATTATTGACGATGGGAGAGATTATAAGTTAACCCGGTATCGTACGTTGATGGGTGGTGTGAGGAACCAGTCTGGCGGAAAAGAAAACTATTAGGATCAAATTAAACTTTTAATTTATTTAGGGTCCACAATACATAAAAAAATAAATAAATAAAAAAATCAGTATAGTACACTCCTATTAAAAAATAAAGCCATTCTATTAGTCAAAATTATATATAGAAAAAGGACCTTTTAAAAAAGCTAATATTTGATTTATTCTCATATTTTTTTCTTTTATTATCTATACATTAAATTTTTTTCCTATATTTTATTTAAAGGAGCAAATACAATTTTAAATCTATATTTATTAATTTTTAAAAGATTATATAAATTGTTAAAAATATTTTTTTTTAACACCAAGGAATTATATAAATTATGGAGAACAAAATAACATTCCAACTTAGAAAAAAAAAGTGGGTTGGCATAATCAGAGCACAAACAATGGTCCGTAGCTCTCGAGCAACTTAGCAAATTCTTTTGATTAAAAATAAATGAAAACTTGCCACCCACCCGTAAGCTACCGGTTTCATGCAGAGCTCTACCGTATGATAACCTGTCATTGTATCAGTGGCTACTCAAAAAACCGGCCTCTGTGCCGGCTCTAACACGGTGTCTTGTTGTAGGCATGGACCGTATGGTATGGTTATCGGATTCGGATGAATGTTATCTACAAATTGATAAATTTTATCCAATAAGTATATTAATCAATATTGACCAAAGGATATATAAAAGAAAAGATAAATATTTGTTGAATTTGTGTATGAATATCTATAAGAGATCATTAAATTCGTATATGCATCTATATTTATTTATCTAAAATGAACAAATATATTTTTTTACCTTATATTTATATGAATTTAAATATATTTTCTAAGACTAAAATTAAAAATATAATAATCTTAATATATAATTTTAACATTGAAATTTTTTTATTTTAGATTATAAATTTTATTTAAATTTAATAAATTTTAATCAATATATATATATAAAAGAAAAAAATATCTACTAAATTAAAATATAAGATTCTTTATTAGGTTTGCATAACCTATAGAAAATACTTAATTATTATGTTGCCTTGTTTTGATGGTAAATTAGTGCTTGGGTACTTTTATAATATTAAATTCTTCCTCTTCTAATGATGTCAATTGATGTCCTTTATATGTTGTATTAAACAATTTATCCCCCATAAAAGAGTCTAAAAATATTATTTTAGGGATTTGAATATAAAAATAAATAAGTCTTACGGTTAACCATAAAATTGAATTTTATAGAGGAATGACTATCAAAGAATTACATAATTATATAATTATTTTAAAATTATGCATTAGATATTATTTGTGATTTATTGGATAATATATTTATACGTTTTTTTTTGTGAACAAATTAATTATTTAGTTAAATTGACTAATTAATATGAAATGTTAAGAACAACCGTAGGTCAACTATGGTAGCTGACTATAAATGAACCAATATTTCCTTTCTGCGTAACGGAGAAGACAGTAGCGTTCAATAATTTCTTTTAATATGGCAGGGCAGGTAGGCCAGCACTTATGTGACCGCTGCACGGGTTAATTTTGCAACATACTTTAAGCGCCTGTGAGGGTTGCCCCTTTTTTCTCTCTTTTGCTTGGTTTTTGAGTAAAATGTTGAATTAGCACCGTTTCCTCCTCACATGATTTTTCTGATAGGATCCTAGGACCTCAAAAGCATAATATATATATATATATATATATATATATATATATATATATATATATATGATGGAAATTAAAATAACATATTATTATTATATATATAAATATATATTAATATAACAACAACAATAATGTTAATGTTAATGATACGTATTATTATTATATTTAAGAATAATGATAATAATGATTCTAACCAAATATTGTTACAATTATTATTTTAGGTTATGGCAATATTAATATTATTAAATTAATTATATGTATAATAATAATAATAATAATAATAATTTATTATAAAAATAATAATATATATAATAATACAATTTGATTTTTATCAATACTATTATTAATATATAATTACTAAAAATTTTAATGATAACATCAGAATTATAATTAATAATAATATAATTTCATTAATTATTGTAATTATTATTTTTATTAATATTGTTATTAATTTATATATTATTATAATTAGATATAACTATTATAAATAAAACATAATCTTATTTTACTAATATAAATGATGTTAATATGTGAGATTATTAGTGTTGATTTGATATAATATTATTATTTTTATTAGTAAGGTGTCTAAAATATAATCTTACTTCGTGTTGTTTGATTCGGACTCTTCATTTCAATGGCCCATCGGATTCAATGGGTCGAACAAAAAGAGAGTTTGTCGAGTGGTCCCATGAATTGACAAGTGCAGAGAGCGATGATATGATGGGGCCTCGGTTGTCTGCCATGTCCATATACTCCATCAGTCATTGTCGAAGATGATATCCACATGTTGGACGCATCATGTATCAAGTATCATGGAAGCTAATGCTTAGATCATGTACGATTATTGATGTCAGGAATTTCCAGTTGATTTAAAAAAAATTTCGAAAATAATTCTTCGTTATTATTTTTTCATCTTCTTTTTTCTAAAAACTATATAAGTTTATTTATAATCTACAAAATTATTATTTTTCTGTTTTCTTTATCCGTGCATTACTGTCCACAATAGAAATAAACAAACAAATAAATGGAGAGATGCAAATTGTAGATCAATCCAAATGCACCGCAATAAAGGAGTTGTAGTACATGTCGGCAGAGCTTCTAAGGAAAAAAGAAAAAAAAATTGCCCGAAGCTGCGCATGGTAAAGATAAGGAAAAAAATATCAGATGAAATTTAAATAAATATCAAACTAAATAATAAAGAATACAATCGAAAATTAAATATAAATTAATATAAAAATAATAATTGAATTTTAAATAAATATAATTTTAAAAAAGAAAAAAATTTAAAATTAAAATAAATACTAATGAAAAGCAAAAAGAAAAAACATCAATATTTTGAAAAATCCCGAAACGACCCCTATGAGGTCTCTGTTCCATGCATCTGGTTAATGTCTAATTGGTGCAAGGCCTTGGTTGTCTAGTCAACAATTTGATCAGCGATGCCACTAGCCACCGGAAGCCGGTAAAGATTGTGATTGAGGTTGGAGGAAGGGCCAACTACTATAGAAATATTCTAACGGGAGAGACGACGTCAACTTTTGAAAAGACTTATTTTAGGTCAATTTTATTTTGGATCAATACAATAAAAGTAAATTATTTTAATAAGTAATTTTTAATCATCGATAAAAATTAAACTCATATACCGCAGTTGCTTAGATTAATATAACTATTTTATCTCAATAGCTCATGTGTCTTTTTCCATCTAAGATATGAGCCTAATGTGGTGTAATTCAAATTTAAAACCACATAACAAAACCGGAAATCTTTGATACTAGACCAATAAAGAAACCACACAAAAAAACTTAAAAGAGGAGAGAAGAGGATATTGGAAGAGGGGAAAAGGGGAGATTGGTGTGCTACATAGTATTTTTGATTTTTAAAAATGTTAGTATTATACTTTTTGGAAACAAAATTTAAAAGTAATATTTATTTGAATGACTTCTTAAAGTAAATATGTTAATATTATATGACTTAAATATTTTGATGAATAATAATGACTTTTAAACAAACTAAATGTAAATTATAGCTAAATTTAATAACAATATTAAGTTTTGAAAATTAAGATAATTTATAATATTAGTTTTAGTAATATTATTAATTTCAAAAAGGAATATTAATAAAATTTTAAAATTTGAAATTAATGCTTATACGGAAAATTTGGAAATAATAATAATATTAAGTTAGAAACTAAGATATTAATTTTCTATTTTTATTTTAATTAATTAATGATTTTTCATAAATAATACTAAAAGACATAATATATTTTTATTACTTTAAAAAAATATTTTACTTAAAAGAATAATAGAAATCAACGAATAATTAAGTTAGATAAATTAAGTAGGTTATAGATTAGTTGGATTATGTATTTTAATATTCTATTCGGGAGCATTGATGTTGAGACAAAATAGGTGAAAAAACAAAAACCTCCATAGTATTTTGGTATTATAATCGGACGAGAGAGCGTAAAGGCGTTCCAAATTGTGAAGCATTATTATGGATGGTTTGAGGTGCAATAACTTTTTTAAAGGGTTATAATCTATAACACGCAATGTCGAAAAATCACGTGTTGCAAGGCCAACAACAATTAAATACGCACCTCGTTGTCACACTCAGTTTAGAGTATGGTTTAAGGTGGGGGAAATTTTTTTGTAGTCTATTTAAATAAAATTAATAGGATAAAAATTAAAATGGTCATAAAGTGTTTAATTTCAAGTCTAAAATATTATGTATATATAATTATATTAATATGTACACCTAATTATATATAAATGTACAAGTAATATTCTCTATATGTACATGTATATTGGGATACAAAAAAAAGGACTAAATAGTAAATACCAAATATATTGACTAACTTTAATTATTTTGATCCAAATGGACCACCAACTATTTTTTCCGTTTAAGGTGTGTTGATGTACCCAACTTATTCATTAATATTATATGATATAATATATATTAGTTTCTATAAAGTTCTTTTAAAGAATCATATTTTTTTTATAAAAGATTACTATAAAATAACTTCAATTAAATAAATCAATAGTAACATATATATATATATATATATATATATATATATATATATATATATATATATATATATATATATATATATATGTAAAAAAATGGCATTAAATTATCATGTAAAGTTTGTTAGTGCGTTCTTTGATAATATATTATGTATGCAAAATATATTTAATAAAAATATTAACAGATGTAATCATACCCATTTTTAATTGAAAAATAATGAGGTTTGGTCACTATGTTCTCCATATGAGCACCATTGATATACCACTTCATGGACCCATTTACTTTAAAGTCTCTCTTTTTTAGTGAATGTTGGACAACTACAAAACCTATTGTTGCATTTTGCTATTGTTGGGTTTTTCTCCGGGTCTCACATCGGTGGGATAGAGGATTTTCTTCTCAGCTTTTAAGCCCTCATTTTCTCTACCATGTTTGAGTTAATATATTTGAGCTATTTTATGGGTGTATTGAACTAGACTAGATAACCATACGCGCGCATTCGTCGATACTATATGTCTGTCCTGGCTGGGCTAGCCATATTAGCACGAGTGGGTTATGGATCCAACAGGCTCGACTTGAGTATTTTTTTTGCTCAAATTTTAAAACGTGTGGGTTTTTCTCCAAGAAATCCTCCATGATTCTAATGTTTTCTAACATTCCACACATTATGCATTTGTGGACCAATTTTTTGGGTTCGAGTGGTTGTATCCTCCGTAGTTTTCTCTTTATATTCAAGGTTACAACCAATATTTTTTCATATACAAAATAATCAAGATTTCCTCCATAAATTTACAACCTTCTCGATCCTATAACTGGACAAAGTTTTTAGAAATCCACATTCTTTAATATTAAGTGCATAATATCAGAAATTTGTTGTGTTAACCTTGAGGAAAAACTAGCAAATGGGATTATACTAGAAGTTTGACCATAATTCACTTCCAGGCAGTGGTTTTCCACGGCATAACCAAAGATAAATTAATAAGTTTAATTTTCTACTATCCATTGTCATTCTTATTTAATATGTATACTATCTTCTTTATTCCAACAATATGAAGTGAATTAAATTGATAGTATATGTGTTTCTGTTTGGTCTGATTCAATTTATGTTACTGTAGTAATTTCATGTTAGTTGGTTTTTGGTGAATTTGATTTTATTATCTTCAAAGTTGAAAAATATTCATAGCATTTGATTTGTTGTTTAAGTTGTGTTTGGGTATTATTATTCAATTTTGCAATTCAGACTTAACTACTACTGTTGGTATTTAGTTTGATTGTTGAACTATTGGTCCAATCTTGTTTTTGATTTCCTACCGCTGTTGTTTGGACATGGATATCATTACTTCTCTAGTTGGTCAATTAGGGACTCTCTAGTTTTTGTTCTTTGCTGTTAGATATTACTGGAGCATTGGTTTCACATTTGCTTGTTGTTGTTCCATTCGGTGATAGTTTTTTTCATACTGCTAGTGCACACTAAGTGCTTGATGAATTGCTATTAAATGAGTTGTTGTGGTTAGAGGTTTATTGTTTGGTTGCTAGGATTAATAATCTACTACTATCCTTGTGAACTCTAGTGCTACAATGTTCAAGTAATGTTCATTTTTGTGCTTATTGTTCTGTGATTTTATTATGGATGCTAGTAGTATTCTAAGGGTGATTCTAGATATGCCCAAACTAGAGCCACTAGATGGTATTAATTACTGTAGGTGGTCACAAAGGATGATGATACTATTTAAAGCCTTAGAGGTACACAATATATTGCACCAAGATCCACTGGTAGAGAAGGATGGTGATGCAAGAAGGCTGAGACAGATGCTAAGGAGAAGTATGATAGGGATAATAAGACCATTCGAGGTCCCATGTTGTCTCATACGAACAACAAACTATTTGGTTTATTCTTTGAAGTTTCATCTTAAAAAAAGATTTGGGACACTTTGAAGAATAGGTACGGTTTTGATAAGGTTGGCAGGAAGAAGTATGTTGTAGGCAACCTAGTAAGGTTTCAGATGGTAGATGACAAGCCAACCATAGAATAGGTTCATGAGTTTGAAAATTTGGTTGCTGATGTTTTGGGAGAATGTATGAAGCTCTGTGAGACATTTCATGCCAATGTTCTTATGGAAAAATTCCCTCCCTTATGGTGTGACTAAAGGAACCATTATAACACATAAGAAGAGGGATTTGCCACTACCATAGCTGATCAATCATATGAGGACAAAAGAGGCAAACCATTTGAAGGACAACTGAATCTCTTATGCTTCTGGATAGTTGTTGCTAATATGGTAGAGGCTAGTGGTTTCAAGGACAATTCTAAGGAAAAGGGGAAGATACCTTAGAATAAAGGGCAACAAAAGCCTTAATCTAATTTTGTAAAGGGGTACAAGATTCAGAAGAAAAAGGTGACTTGTTATGTCTATAGAAAAAAGATTCATAAGGATTAGTACTACACGAGGTAAGTGTAACACCCCTAAATTTTGAGACTTAAAAAGTTCGTTTTAAAGAGTTAATAGTGGAAGCCAAAACACATAGAAGAGGCACTCCCTATACCCAGTCTATGTCGGGTGCAAGACAAAAGTAACCTTATATCTAGAATCAAGTGTGGGAAGCACTTGATTCCACCGTGATACAGGATACAAAATAGAGAGAAGGGAATAAGTAGTGAAAACAGAAGATTAAAAGTCCATAGAGAGATAGAGATATCCAGATAACCATACCCTTTACCAATTCGTTTAGCGCTCACCCAAGGCGAGCACATCAAGCTAATAATCATCAATCACCTACAAAATAGGGCAGATCTACTCGTTGGATTAAGTAGCACTCATGAAAAGGATGATCAGTATGTTACGTACTGAGTAAGGTAACAATACAGTCAAAACTGGAAAAACAGATCATTACACACATTCACAGCGAAAATTAGTATACATGAGAGATACAAAATGATGAAAGCCCAAATACCCTTAGTACCCTTACTAAGAAAAGCACCAATTATCCTTTAAAAATAATTAATTATATTCATATTATTGTCTTGCAGGATAATCAAGATAATTGACAATCCAAGCCAAGAAAGCGGGGAAAAGGATTCAAGACGATGCTATCAAAAACGGGATCCTGTTGCTGAGAAGACATACTCAAGTTTTAAATTATTAGCAAGAATAATGGCATTATCGCCCAATTAGCAAAATTCTACTATTATTATTATCGTTGTTTTGTTTATTTAGTTTTATCTTGTAATAAGGGTATTAAGCAACTAGTTAAGTGGGATTTGCCTAATCCATCATTAAACCACCTTCAAATCCCCTACATCAACCTTAATCCTACCATAACCTCGGCCCAAATAAATTACCATACCCTCAGCCCAAATAAATTGGACACCAAAGCCCATACCGCACCAACAGCCTTTACGCCCTGCCTCTTTATCAAACCGTTCGACACCTTCACTCCCGTTCGGTCAAACAACCTTCACTTCTCACGCAGCCCTTCCCGAGTCATCTCCTTCCTCTAATCTCGCATTCTTCGTCGACCACCATCAATGGGGTTTACCCACCATTAATCCACTCGGCCCGCTCCACCTTCTCGACCGTTGCCCAACGTTCGACTTCCATCCACCGTAGCAAGTTGCTGCCCTATATAAAGCTCCTACCTTTATGTAAGAAATAACTTGGTTCGAATCGATTTCAGCATATGAAATAAAGCTAATTTTCTTATGATCTTGCGTCGTTTATTATCGGTTTCCGGCATTTTTGTTATTCTCGATTTCGAGGATTTAAATCGGGCAGTCCCGATTACCCTATCCCTATTCCTGTTCGATTGTTCTTGCGATTTTTTTTTGTAATTTTACTGAACTCCACTTGGAGTTCGTTTCAGCTGGTATCAGAGCGTCGATCTGCTTCGCTCATCTCTGGATTACAATTTTTTTTTCTTTTTTTTTATATTCGAAAATCGTTCGGATCTGGGTATGTTTAGCGTCGATTTTTTTTGTTTGAATGTTGTCATTGCAGCATCAAACTCGTGTCTTTAAGTTCTGTCTTTAATTCCAGTGTCGATGTCGTATTTTGTTTAAATTCTGTCTTGAATTCCAGTCGCAATTTCTGTGTTTCAATTCTATTCCTGATTTGAGTCGGACGAATTAATCGTGCATTTCCAGTATCAATTGTATGTGTTTGATTTTCATGCCGTGTTAAGTTCGAAAGATTGGTGTTTTCTTCTGTCCAAACAGCACCCTGTTTGGATTGTCTGATGTCGACCTTGTTTCGTATTTTCATAATTTTGCCGTGTTAATTTTATTTTATTTTATTATTATTTAAAAAAAATATTTTTGATATCACCTAGTGATCCGAACTTGATACCAAAAATAATTTGGTATTCAGAAATGGGGCAGGATATCGGGTATTAGGCGGCGATTCGATATTCCATATCGTTTAAGCCACCAGCTCGGAAAACCGCCCTATCGAACAGTCACGGGCTAAAAGCCCAACACTCTAATCACCTACTACGTAGGTAATACCAATCGATCGTGTGAAAATTTAATACAGATAAACGGATTGAAATGAATTCCCGAACCAGACATGCAATGTCAGGACACGTGTCGGAAGGATCCGATAGTAACTCAAACCCTATTTCCGCACAACTACGTATCCTAATAGAAAGACTGGATCGGATTGAACAAACAATTAATAATACAACTGAACCTATCCAGTCACCCCAGCCAAACAGACATCCAAGGAACTTCCACCCCGAGCCAGATATTTTCTCATCCGACAGCTCATCAGCCCAAGAACATGCTAGGATGGGACATCGACCTCGCCGACATCCAAGACAGTACGATCGGGAGGACCGGAATCTAAATAATATCAAATTAACGATCCTAGCATTTAGTGGAAAAAACGACCCTGACGCATACTTGGATTGGGAAAGAAAAATAGAGTTCGTCTTTGACTGCTACAATTATTCAGATGAAAAAAAGATTAAACTTGCCATTGTTGAGTTCACCGATTATGCCATCAATTGGTGGGATCAGCTTGTTACTAACCGACGCCGAAACCACGAGAGACCGGTAAGAGATTGGAACGAGTTCAAAGGATTATTACGACGTAGGTTTGTACCTAGCTATTACTATCGAGAACTCTACCAGAAACTACAAAACCTTGTCCAAGGCCCTAGAAGCGTTGATGAATATTATAAGGAAATGGAGATTGCAATGATTCGGGCCAACATAATCGAAGATAGAGAGGCGACCATGGCTAGATTCCTTAGTGGACTTAACAAGGAAATAGCTGATAAACTTGAACTCCAACACTATGTGGATATCGAGGAAATGGTTAGCTTAGCCATCAAGATTGAAAAATAGATCAAAAGGGTCAGGACCTTTAAACCCCAACCCAACTTCCGAGCCGACCATTCAAAAAATCATAACTGGAAGCAGCCTCCTAGAAGTGAAGAAAGGTCAAGAGTTTAATTCGACAATAAGGCAAGCCCTCTTAAGGAAAAGGGTAAGGAACATACAAGTGGTAATTCTAGCAATGGACGTTCAAGAAACATCAAATGCTTCAAATGCTTGGGGCATGGTCATATCGCGTCCGAATGTCCCAATAGAAAGGTGATGGTGGTTCGGCCCACAGGAGAGGTTGAGTCCGAGGATGATGAGTGTGTTGACCACTCCCCTACTCCTATTGACCACTATGATAGTGACCCTGGCCATGATGAGGTATATGCTTCCGAGGGAGAACTACTCGTCGTACGACGTGCCATGAACGTACATGCAAAAGTTGATGACGAGCGAATACAACGTGAGAATATCTTCCATACCAGATGTCGAATCAGTGACAAGTTGTATAGTTTGATCATTGATAGCGGTAGCTGTGTTAACGTCGCAAGTGCTAGCCTAATTACCAAATTAGGGTTGATAGCCACGAAGCACCCTCGACCCTATAAACTACAATGGCTCAACGACACGGGTGAGGTCAAGGTCTACAAGCAAGTATTACTTGCAATCCAAATTGGGAAATATACGGATGAAGTATTATGTGATGTCATTCCCATGCACGCTAGTCACGTTCTACTTAGGAGACCATGGCAGTTTGATAGGAAAGTAACCCATGACGGGTATAAAAATAGCTACTCCCTTATCAAGGATGACAAAAAGATCACTCTAATGCCACTATCACCCCAGCAAGTCCATGATGATCAACTCAAGCTTCAAGCCGAATTCAAGAGCATGAGGGAGGAGATAAGTAAGACCTCAAAATCTAACATAGAAGGCCAGAATAAACCACTACGTAACTTTTTCGCCCGAAAAAGAGACATCTCTTATGCCTTCTCTGCTAAGTTACCCATCTATATGCTCATGCGTAAAGAATGTTATCATAGTGATTTCACTCTACTTGATTCTGTTCCTGATGACATACGCACCTTACTCAATGAATACTCTGAGCTCTTTCCTGAAGAAATTCCACAAGGGTTACCTCCAACTAGAGGAATCGAACATCAGATTGATTTCGTACCTGGGGCCTCCATTCCCAATAGACCTGCATATCGAGCTAACCCTGAGGAAGTAAAAGAACTAAAGAAGCAGATAATTGAATTACTTGAAAAAGGGCACATTCGAGAGTCCATGAGTCCTTGTGCTGTTCCTGTGTTACTAGTTCCAAAAAAAGACGGAAGTTGGCGCATGTGTATTGACAGTAGGGCTGTTAATAAAATTACCGTCAAATACCGATACCCCATCCCTCGGTTAGATGAAATGCTTGACCAATTGCATGGGTCTATTATATTTTCAAAAATTGATTTAAAAAGTGGATACCATCAGATTCGCATGAAGGCTGGCGATGAATGGAAAACGGCCTTTAAAACCAACTTTGGACTCTATGAGTGGCTAGTGATGCCCTTCGGCCTGTCTAATGCACCTAGTACTTTCATGCGACTAATGAATTATGTGCTCAGACACTTTATTGGTAAATTCGTCGTCGTATACTTTGACGACATCCTTATATATAGAAAGTCTTATAAGGAACACTTTGATCATCTACGATCTGTCCTTGAGGTGTTTAAGATCGAGAAATTATATGCCAACCTCTCCAAGAGCAGATTCTGTTTAGAAAGTGTTGTGTTTCTGGGATTTGTAATAGGCAAGGATGGAATATCCGTTGACGATGAAAAGGTGAAGGCCATACGAGACTGGCCCGTGCCCCAGTCTATTACAGAAGTAAGAAGCTTCCATGGCTTATGTAGCTTCTACCGGAGATTTGTGCGTAACTTCAGCACTATAGCCGCTCCCCTCACCTCTGTTATAAAAAAGGAAGTCGGGTTTAAATGGGAGAAAGAACAACAGAATGCCTTTGACTTATTAAAAGAAAAGCTGACTAATGCCCCCATATTATCGCTACCTGATTTCGATAAGGCTTTTGAAATTGACTGTGACGCATCAGGAATAGGTATTGGAGCTGTCTTATCTCAAGAAGGAAAACCTATTGCCTACTTCAGTGAAAAATTGAGCGGTGCTACCCTTAATTACTCCACCTACGAGAAAGAATTATTTGCCCTAATTAGGGCTTTGGAAACTTGGCAACACTACCTATGGTCCAAAGAATTCATCATTCATTCCGACCACCAAGCACTCAAATACCTAAAATCTCAGCATAAGCTAAATCGGAGACAAGCCAAGTGGATTGAATTCCTTGATTCCTTCCCATACACGGTTAAGTATAAAAAAGGTGGTGATAATATTGTTGCTGATGCCCTAAGCAGGAGATATACATTGGTTTCTACTTTGGATGCTCATTTATTAGGGTTTACCTATATTAAAAATCTATATGCAACTGATGATGACTTTTTTGAATTGTTCAAAGCATGCGAAAATACTACCGTCGGAAAATACTATCGTCATGAGGGCTTAATTTTTCGTGACAATAGGTTATGCATACCCAGTTGCTCTATGCGTGAATTGCTTGTACAAGAAGCCCATAGTGGAGGACTGATGGGACACTTCGGCCATCTCAAAACTTTAAGTATCATCAAAGAGCATTTCTATTGGCCCCACCTCAAACGAGATGTGCAAATATTTTGTGATCAATGCGTGACCTGTAAACATGCTAAATCCACGTCTAAGCCGCATGGATTATACACACCTCTTCCCGTTCCCAAACAACCATGGGTAGACATTTCCATGGATTTTGTACTTGGACTACCCAGGTCTAATAGAGGGAAAGATAGCATCATGGTAGTTGTCGACCGATTCTCTAAAATGGCACATTTTATTGCTTGCCACCGTACTAATGATGCTACCGCAATAGCTGATTATTTCTTCCAAAATATTGTGCGCTTACATGGTGTACCACGTACCATTGTATCTGACAGGGATGTCAAATTTCTTAGCCACTTCTGGAGGGTTTTATGGGGAAAATTGGGGACAAAATTACTATTTTCTACGACATGCCATCCCCAGACTAACGGTCAAATCGAAGTAGTAAATCGCACTCTTGGTAACATGCTTCAAGCTATCTTGGATAATAATATTAAGCATTGGGAATCCCATCTACCACATGTGGAGTTCGCATACAATCGGACCATCCACTCCACCACCAAGAGGACTCCCTTTGAAATTTTCTACGGGTTTAATCCTCTTTCACCACTTGAGTCAGTGGAGAAACAAATAAACCTACGCAATCATCAGATAGCAAGCGCAGCAAACAAACACCGCAAGAAGATTATATTCGCTCCAGGAGATCTTGTGTGGGTCCATTTACGAAAAGAAAGGTTTCCTACCCAAAGGAAATCCAAACTCGCACAACGAGGCGACGATCCCTTTACCATCTTGGAACGCATTAATGATAATGCGTACAAAATCGATCTTCTAGGAAAATATGGAAATATCAGTGACACTTTTAATGTTTCTGACCTATCCCCCTTTTATGATGCAGGTTCGGTTTCGGTGACGAAACCTTTTCAAGAAGGGGAGGATGATGAAAGCCCAAATACCCTTAGTACCCTTACTAAGAAAAGCACCAATTATCCTTTAAAAATAATTAATTATATTCATATTATTGTCTTGCAGGATAATCAAGATAATTGACAATCCAAGCCAAGAAAGCGGGGAAAAGGATTCAAGACGATGCTATCAAAAACGGGATCCTGTTGCTGAGAAGACATACTCAAGTTTTAAATTATTAGCAAGAATAATGGCATTATCGCCCAATTAGCAAAATTCTACTATTATTATTATCGTTGTTTTGTTTATTTAGTTTTATCTTGTAATAAGGGTATTAAGCAACTAGTTAAGTGGGATTTGCCTAATCCATCATTAAACCACCTTCAAATCCCCTACATCAACCTTAATCCTACCATAACCTCGGCCCAAATAAATTACCATACCCTCAGCCCAAATAAATTGGACACCAAAGCCCATACCGCACCAACAGCCTTTACGCCCTGCCTCTTTATCAAACCGTTCGACACCTTCACTCCCGTTCGGTCAAACAACCTTCACTTCTCACGCAGCCCTTCCCGAGTCATCTCCTTCCTCTAATCTCGCATTCTTCGTCGACCACCATCAATGGGGTTTACCCACCATTAATCCACTCGGCCCGCTCCACCTTCTCGACCGTTGCCCAACGTTCGACTTCCATCCACCGTAGCAAGTTGCTGCCCTATATAAAGCTCCTATCTTTATGTAAGAAATAACTTGGTTCGAATCGATTTCAGCATATGAAATAAAGCTAATTTTCTTACGATCTTGCGTCGTTTATTGTCGGTTTCCGGCATTTTTGTTATTCTCGATTTCAAGGATTTAAATCGGGCAGTCCCGATTACCCTATCCCTATTCCTGTTCGGTTGTTCTTGCAAATTTTTTTGTAATTTTACTGAACTCCACTTGGAGTTCGTTTCACAAAAAGCAATACAAGATAATTAATAGTCTGGATTCGCTACTACCAAACCACAGGTAGGCACAAAGGCTTCTATTGAACAATCCGATAATTCAATAATCATTATTTCAATCAAATCATATCATTTCCATTTTTATTCACTTTCTCGAGGGGAGATCAATGAACCTAAAGACACAAAGGTACTCCAGTCATACTGGTGCAATAAGGCAACACAGTATCCTACCGACTATCAACTCAAAGATGCAAAGGTATCTTGGTCACACTGATACACGAAGGTAACGCAATACCCTACTGACAAGGACACCTAATTCATAAGTATGCATACCCCCTATTAGTCTGTAGAACATAATAGAGTAAGATGTAGGGCCTAATTGGGGCACTAAGGCACACCAGCAAAAATCCATAATATCAACCGAGGGCTATATGAATTGTAGAACACCCTAGAAGACACAGGGGTCTTGGATTAGGTGTTATGAGAACGAGTGTATGTGGTCGATCTCGTGGTTCTCGTAGCACTAATGAACAAGTCGCCATCATCACCCAGAAATTAAACATGGTATTTGAACGGATGGCCACAATGGAGCAAGAATTGTCATTTATTAAGTCTCAAGGGTATAAGCCATCCAATTCAGTTGACCATGATCAACTTCACATACCTAATGTAAATAGCGTCAGAGACAGTTGTGAAGCTGATGCATGTCTTTCTACTCTTCCCGAGGTAAGCATTACAAACTATGAATTGTTATTAAATGTATTCAGTGTAATAAATAATTAATAATGTGTAATATTTTTGTTTAGGGTTTGAATAAATGTGACTTGTTAGCGAATGACCTTTCAACTCTTTTGGCGAAAGGAAGGGTCTGCATAAGTCATAGTACCTAAACACAAACAGTCCACGGGTATAATTTAGCCCTAAATACAAGGCCGGTGAGTATTGACACTTCAATCATTGGAAGCGCGCCCTTGCCTTGTTATAAAGAGGGCGATGCGGTAGCCACAGTGCTAGAAGCTCATGGAAGCTTCGTGCCTTAGCCTGTAAATACGTCTCACTATTGAAGAGGTATTGACATTCGACATCTTCATTAGACCTTATTTAGTAGTTACACTGTTTATATCTTTTTCATATATATATATGCTCAATACATATTTTGTTTATTATTATCAATTAAGGAATCAAAAAAGAAGACTACTCTTGCTAGTAAAACCAAGAGAGGTACTAGTATAACGAGCAACACAAAAGAGGGCGCTGCTAAAGGAAAGAGAGCTAAATCTGAAAAATCAGTTGCCCCACAAAATATTCCTTCTTTGGAGAAAAGACAACCTCCACCAGCAATAGCTTTATTATATTTCTATGCCCAAAACTACCTCAGGGACAATTATATTTTCATTGATTGTCGTCCTGAGTATGTTTGGAGAGACGATGCTACTTACATGGTATCAACAGTTGACATAAGAGACATTTATAATTAGGAATGGATGTCAACCACGAGTGTCACCGTCTATGTCACGTAAGTATTATTTCATATTTGATATTTTATTACTCTTGTACAATTGGAATTTTTATGACCTCTTCTATGAGTTATTAGTTATTAACAAATATGCACTGTTATTGTCGTCCCTAGGTTGGTAGCTAGTCACCCTATGATGGAGGGAATGTTGTCCTCTATTGTGTTTGTGTGCCTATACTACATAGTTGATGTTAGTACAATAAGAGAGCGTAGGCAAATAAACTATTTAGCGGATCGCATTTTGATTGAGGGACAAAACAAGCTCTATCATCGCAAGTGAACATTGGGTTTTGTACGCTGTCTGACCTGATCTTAATAAAGTCTATGTGTTTGATTCCCTTCGAACCTATGACGTGCCTTTTGAAGTTGCTCATCATGGTGGGAAGGAATTTATTGACATGTTAGTATACTTTTCACTTCTTACTTCATTAGCTTATTTATACATATATTTTACTTTCATTATTTGAGGTATATATACTTACAATATTGTGTATCCAACTCTATTTATTAGGGAACTACAGACGACATATCAAAGGAGAGGTGGGAATGGTGTCCCAGACCCAAAGAATCTTCAATATGAGCCTGTCATGGTAAGTAGGAAGATAACTATTTTGTATTTTATTTTAATTCAAATTAATATCTAATAGTTAGAGAGCTAACTGAATTCATTTGACAGTGTCCACAACAGCAAAACGGCGATGATTGTGGATACTATGTACGTAGAGCAATAGATCTGATAGTCCAGAACAGATCAATCAACATAGATCCAAGCCATGTATGTTTGCTTTTCGATATTTTTCCATTAATGAATCATGACATATATATTTGGTACTTGACCTAAGTGCTAACTGTATATTAATTGAAACTTGGGTATTGTAGTTTTTCACCGATGATTACGCACGAGGCTAGCAATACACTGTTGATGAAATTGATGAAGTTAGAGACCAATGGGACAAGAATGTGCACTCATTTATTCGATATTATGTAGGGATCTATATATTCTACATGCATGTTTAGGTTTGCATTTTGTCTACGTCTTTCGATCTTCTAGGCTAGATCTGTGAACTTTTTTACTTTGGGGAATAGAGCTACCAAGTTGTGGTATGCCTACTAATTTTGATTCCTGAGTATGTGTGGTGTATTAAGACATGCATACCAATTAGAGATTGATTGAAATTATGGTGTGATTGCAGATTTGCGATAAATTGATGTTGTTTTACAATGCATATTTGGTAATAATTTGAACATACAACTGTGTATGTGGGCAGGAATAAAACAACAAAAACATTAAAAAAAACTGTAAGTTTTAATACGTATTAGGGTTTAATAAATGCATAATCAATCACAAAAACCCTAATTGGATGATATAGTTTTAATAACGGTTCTTATGAAAACTGTTATCAAAACTTAGGTTTTAATAACGATTCTGATGAAAACCATTATTAAAACTTAGGTTTTAATAACGGTTCTTATGAAAACCGCTATTAAACTATGCATTTAATCTCAAATTTATGCTCATTTAATACGCATTAGGGTTTAATAACGGTTTTTAACTTAAAAACCGTTATTGAAACCTTATTTTTAACAATGGTTTTACTGAAGAACCATTATTAAAACCTTTTATTAACAACGGTTTTTAGTTGAAAACCGTTATTAAATATGAAGTTTACACACATATTCGCGTGTTTTTGTATATTTTTTATGACGGTTATAAACCGTCATTAAAGATTTAATAACAGGTGGTTCAATAATAGTTGAAAACCGTTATTAAAACTATAAAATAACCGTTATTAAAACCCCTTCCCAAGGTAGTGGGACCCAAACCTAGATTTAAAATTTATTATACACCCTCTAGCATATTTTAGCCTAATTAAATTTTATAACTAATAAGTTGTAATAATATTACACATATTAATAATACTTTTAGTACAAACACCCTATAATAGTTATTATAACTAATACACATAATTACTAGTTTAATTATTTGGATTTTTTGAAAACGGGGTATTACAGTAAGGGTAGAGAGGTCGGACTCAGAAGGCCCCTCCTATATCTCCAGCTCCTCATATCAATGTTGTTGATAATGAAGATGTAATACCCCAAATTTTGTTTTTAGGAATAAAGGGTAAATTAATGAATTATTGAATAAAATTTAAATATATGTACCCTTTTTACGATAATAATAATAATAATTATGACAATAAAAATCACACAAGAAAATTATTATTTGAAAGATATTTTAATTAACTAACCTAGAATAAATTATATAAAAATTATAAAAATTTATAAATTAATAAAAAAATCATTTTAAATCATTTTAAATTATTTTTATTATTATTACCCTTACCCATAAACACCCCAAAACTCAAAACACCCTACCATCCCTGTTTTCTTTTTTTTTTCTTTTCTTTTTTCCTTTATCCATTCCTCTTCTTCTATCCTTTTTCTCTTTTCTTTCTTCCTTTTTTTTTTCTCTCGACTAACTGTGCTGTGTTGAGCAAGCCCAGTGGCGAGCTTGTCTGTCCCCCTCTTTCCTTTTCTTTTCTTCCCTTTTCCCCTCGACCCAAACCTCTCTTTCAGTTTTTTCTTTCTTCCTCAGGCAGTGACCCAAACGCATGCCTGCCCCTCGTTCTTCCCTTTCTCTCCCTCTCTTTTTCCCTTTTTTCCTTTTCTGCCTTCACCCCTAGCCTTTCGCCTACACCAGCCCTGTGCCTCACTACCATTTTTGCAACTCCCCTCACCTTCTCCCCTCTCCCCTTTCCTCTTTTAACGATGTAGGGAATACATTTGGCACGTCTCCTACACGATCCCTTGTCCCCTATACGTCCCTCTCCCTCACTTGCCCTTGCCTCTGCAACTTCTCCCCCCTGCACAGGCTATACCACCCTACCATTGCCGACCGACAACCACATACCCCTCTCCTCCTTGTCCCTCTCCCTCCCTTGTCTTTACCCTACCCCCTGTGCCTATATAAACCCTCCCATGTCCTCATTTCCTCTCCTTTCTCTTATTGACCTCCTCTATGCTCCTCTCTACCTTTGCACATTTAGGCACTGCCGCTGCCACTACCAGGCCATGCTGTCATTCCAAATCCCTCCCAACCTCTTCCCGACACCTACTGAGCCCCTTCTCTTCCCTTTCTTTCCTCTGCCCAACCATGCAAAGTGGGCAGCTCGAGATGCCCTTTTACACTACTCCACACCCCTAGCGCCTCCACCAGTGTCGTCCCTACTACCGCCAACTATACCACCAACCCTGCCTCCCTTCCTACACGGGAGGACCTCCTCTACCACACTAACACCTCCACCACCCCTTCTTCCCCTTCCTTTCTTCCCTCTCTTCCTCCCTTCCTCTCGAGCGCCGTCATGAGCACCACTGCCTTTGCCTCTACCTCCACGAGACCACCACCCCCACCATTATCCACCTATGTTATCACCTTCACCACCCCAAGAAACCCTATCCTTCCCTCCTCCTTCCAACCCTAAAAAACCCCTCTTCACATCACCACCACCGCCACCGCACCCTCACATACCTGATTTATTCTACTTACATCTTCCCCTTTTTACTTGCTTTAAGCAATTTATTTTAATTATCCATTATTAGTAAAAATAAGGAAAAAAGGGGTAAAGAAGAAGTAAAATAACTAATTTGATGCTCTTATTATGGGTATCAAACCGATAACTCCCCGTGAGGAGGTGTAGGATCTCTTGCTTCAAGATTGGAGCCAACTAGGTAAGGATATAGTTAAGATTAGGGTTGTGCTATAAGTATTTATTGTGGAATGAGGGTATTTGCGTGTTATGTGTATATATATGTATATGCGAAATAAGTGTGTGTGGTGTAGCTTGGCCTGTAAAGATCTAAGTTAATGGTATGTATGATTCACATTACTTGTTTGTATGTATGGCTAAGTCTTACTATAGGTGAATATAAGTCTTGTGCATGGTTGAATAATAATGTACTTATGCCTAGATGTCATGGGTGGGACTTGAGTGGCTAAGGTAAATGAAATGAAATAATGAGGGTAGAGTAAGTAAAGTGTTATATGAGAAGTGTCCTAACTATCTCATGAAATAATGGGGAGTTATAAAAAGGAGTAATGATAATGAGAGGGGTTAGGGTAAAAGCTTTGCATAGGGGCAATATTTACGTGATGGGGCCTTGTTTAGAGATTAATAGTGGGGAGGAAAGTGTGTTTTCGGTAGTTAGTGTACTTGGAGGAGTTTGGTACATGGGAAGATGTGAAAGTGCATGGGGGCACAAACTAGGGTTTCAGGGGATCAACACCAAGGATAGGGTGTGTCGTGGGGAAAATTTGAGCAAGTTGGTTGTATATCGGAGTTGTGATGAGAGGTATACCACATGGAGGACGTGGGTCGAGTAAAATGGAGGGTAGAGTTGTGTAAAAAAGGGGGTATGAAAGTAAAATGGGGATACTAGGGTTTTCGGGGGTGATTAGCTAGGAGGTAATTATCACATGTGTAAGTTGAGGGAGTTGGGTCATAAGGTTTGGATTTGGGGTAAGTATGGTAATGATACTTGAATCAAGTAAGATCAGGGCTAAGTAAGAAGAGGAGAGGCAATGGCCACATAGGCAAGATTAGGGTTTTGAGGAAAAACCCTAGTGGGTGATGGAGATCATAGGTGGAAAAAAACAAGGAGAGCGAGCCATGACCCATAAATATGAGGCTGTTAAGGTCACTCTTAGGTTATTGGAAAAAATGTTGGGGGTCCCAGGAGTCATTAAAGGGTACGGATTTCCCAGGTCAAGGAATTAGGATTTTTATGAAGTCTGGGTTAGTCGAGTGGTAGTAAGTCAAGAGTGCTACTTGGGTTGTGCATGGATGGGTGTGTGATGCCTACTAATAAGACACAGATAAGACACTAAACACTTAAAGTAGAAGATCATTGAGTCGGGCTAGGATGTAAAATTTACCGGTCCACTGGTTATAATAATGGTCAGGTGCCTTGTACCTTGGAGTTTATATTACTGGTCCACCGGTTATAATAGTGGGGGTCCCGAGCTTAATAAATAAAACTCATGGATAATAATAATTTATGAAAAAGACACTTATCACTTACAATGGAACTATAACACCCCCAAAATTCACTACTGAAAAATTTCGTTTTATTAAAAAGAATTAGCGGAAGAAAAATAATAAAACTGTGAATTCTGGGGATATTATCGCCACACTTAGTACTAGACAGGTTCACTCCTACGGTTCCAATACTAAGTGCTAAGGTTAAAAGAGAAAAATACAACTTATGAGAAACTCAAACCAATGATTAAATCAGAGTAGCGCAATTAAACATTTTACAAGAGTATAATCCACCAATGGTGGTTACAAATCAACAAATACATTGAAACCATAAATTTTAAAGGTGAAAGAGTACAACCCTAGGATTTACCGGATAGTACCTTACATTCTTTCCCGAGATCCTACTTGAATAGAACCTGAGAGCGACCTACAAGGGACACTGCCCATTGAATAGGAAGGGGCCCCACGAATGGAACCCTTCATTACTACAATACTGAGTAACCCTTTAAATCACACTTAACGGTAGGCCCGCAATACAACACACGATACTACATACATACATAATGAAAGGTAAATACTTAATATCCACATTTATACATCGACATACTTAACAAATCAATTAGATATTAATAGGCCATAGAGAACAATCGATACTTCTGGGCCTTAAGCCCTTAGTCCATTATTATCAATCATATCGGATTATAATTATTCGTGTGAGTGCGGGAACCCCACTATTATTCTCCGGTGGACCGGTCATGCAGGGCTAAATGCTCATGGCCACTATTATTCGTCGGTGGGCCAGTCTGGCCCCTACTCACAGGGTGTTCCACTATAAGTGATTAGTTATTTTCCATAATTTATTCACAACCAAATCAAATTTTTTGAGCTCGGGACCCCCACTATTATGGCCGGTGGATCGGAATACAAATATACATCATCCAGGGTAAAACATCTTGGACCACTATTATATCCGGTGGATCGGTACTCATAAACATCATCCAAGACAAAACCTCTTGGGCTACTATTATATCCGGTGGATTCAATTGGGCCCAGCTCATTAATTTTTCACTTTAACTATTAGTGTTTTTCCTCTTTAATTAGTACAAAAATTTCATTTATTTTCCTCGATAGGGAGATCAAGATGCAGGGACACAAAGGTACACCGGTCGCACTGGTGCATAAAAGCTACTCATTACCCTTCAGCTATCAACCCAAGGACGCAAAGGTACCCTGGTCGTACTGGTGCATAAAGCTAACTCAGTACCCTACCGGCAAGGAAACCTAATCCATAAGTATGCATACCCCCTAACTAGGTCCGTAGAGCTAGATAGAGTAAGATATAGGGTCTGGCTGGGGCACAAAGGCACACCAGCAAATACTAGAATAATCGTGGGCTAAACTACGTCTTTAGGGTAGCGACCCCTAAAGAGCCACCATTCCCAATCTCGAGGTCTTTCACTTTAAGTATTAGTGTCTTAATTAAGTTGATCACAAAAGCACACTAATCAGATAATTATTCATTTTCAATCGTTCAGATATTGTTGGATATTTCTTATTCAAATGGTTGTCCAAGGTAACACAGAAGAATAATTAAGGCCATCCTAATCTCATCTAATTCTGAATTAGATTTCGTTCTCGTGATACTTACTAATTATCAAATACTCTTATCTTGCTATTCAGCGTTATATTACGAAATTCCACAATCACAACGACATGTTAGGTACAAATTACTCATTCACCTCTTACTTATATAATGTCTAAGTAATCCCTTCCTTACTTGACAATTTACCATATTACCCTCCTTGTTACATAATTACTAAGTTACCCCTTACTCGATTTAGGTTACCAAGTTATCTCCCATACTTATTAGGTCGCTAATCCCCCTTCATAACTGTTACACTTCATATATTTTCCATTTGGTTGGTCTTTTCCCTTTTTCCTTTATTATAATTAATAAATTGTCCTTGAGTTGGTTAAATTACCAAATTACCCTTCCTCATTATCCTAATTACCAAATTATCCCTTTATTTGGTTAATTACCAAATTACCATTCTCTATTATTATAATTACCAAACTACCGTTCTCCATTATCAAAATTACCAAATTACCCTCTAGTTGGTTAAATTACCAAATTACCCTTTTATATGATCATAATTACCAAACTGCCCTTCTCCATTATTAAATTACCAAATTACCCTTTAGTTATTTAAATTACCAAATTGCCTTTCTCTATTATCATAATTACCAAATTGCCCTAAAAATAATATCAAGGTTTATTATGTTAGAAATAATAAAAATCAAAGTATAAAACTTTATAATGCTTAATTAATCAAATACTTGAATTAAAATATTATTATACCTTAAAAATTATTACCCAACTAAATCAAGAAGGCTGCAACTCATACTGCTCATGCAGCATGAGCTGCATCCAAATAAATGAGGAGGAGGGGCTCGAAGGTGGGTGAATGGAGGAGAAATAGGCTATTTTCGGGTTGGGGTTTTGGGGCTAGGAAAGAGGGCATATGGGAGAGGATTTAAGTCAAATGAAGGGTGCAGAGGTGGAGAGGGGGTGTAGGTGGTGGTCGGGGATAGGTTGACCACGGCTAAGGGTGGCGGCGACGGCGGCAGCGAGGCTGCGAAGGGGGCCTGCCGAGGTGAGTCGAGGGGGAGGGGCTGAGAAGGAAGGAAAACGGAGGGGGAAAATGAAGGCTTTCGGGTGGTGGTTTCGGCCAAAGGAGGTTTGGGGGTAGTAGAGGGGTTGTAGGGATTAGTTTGGTGGCTCAGATGGCGGCAGAGGCGGCGGAACGGCGGCGGTTCGAGGCTGTACATAGTGGTTGCCAAGAAGGGAGGGAAATAAGAGAAAAAAAAAGAGAGGAGGGAGAAGGAGGCTGTGGGGTGGCTCGAGGGGTGCTGTGATCATTCGGGGGTGAGGTAGAGGGTGGAAAGGGGTGGTGCAGGTGGCTGTTGAGGAGGTGAAAGCAGCGGAGCTAGGTGGCGGAACAAAAATAGGATGAGAGAGGGGAGGAGATGAAGGGAAGAAAAGGAGGTCGGGGGAGGCATGGATGGTTCGAAAAAAATGTAGAATGAGGCAGGGAAGGAGGAAGAAAAAGAAGAGGAAGATAAGGGAGGGGATAGGGAGCTCGAGGGTGGCGGTAGGGTGGTAGGGAAATGGAAATTATAGGGAGAGGGAGAAGGGATATGGTAGGGCATGGGGGAAGGGAGAGAAGGATGATGGGGCCGGGATGGTGCAGGAAAATGAAGAGAGAGAGAGAGAGATATAGGGGGAAGCAGTAGGGAGGAGGGTTGCAGGTTGGGTGGCTGAGATGGCAGGGTGGTTGGGATTTTTGCCGGGGAAAGTGGAAGAAGAAGAAGGAAAGAAGAAAGAAGGGGAGGGGGCTGGTGCGATGGGCGAAGGAAGGGAAAGAAGAAGCGGGTCGGCCCGGTCAGAGAAGAAAGGAAGGAAAGAAAGAAGGCGGTCGGGCTCATGCGGAAGAGGAAGGAAAATGGGCCAGCGACCCAGACGCGAGGGAGAAGGAGATGGAGGATAGGAGAGACGAGCCAGCGACCCAATGCGCAGGAGGGGAAGGGGGAGGCCGGGCCAACCGACGACCCAAGGAAAGAAAAAAAAAGGAGAAGAAAGAAAAGAGAAAAAGGAGAAAAAGGAGAAGAAAAGGGAAAAAGGAAAAAGAAAAGGGAAAATGGAATTAAAAAAATAATTTAATTTATAAAAGATTAAAATACAAAATTTTTGGGTAATAAATTTATTTAATAATTAAATTTAATACAATTAAAATATAAGGGTTTAAAAAAGGATAGTTTTAGTAAAATAATGGTTTGAAAAATTATTTAAATAATAAGAGTATGATAAAATAACAAAATATTTATTTTAATTTATTAAATATTTATATCCAATTTTATATACCGAAAAATCCATAAAATAATTAAATTAAATAGATTTAAAGGCTAATTTATCCCAAATAAAATTTATTTATTAAATTATAGGCTTTTTAAAATTTTGGGGGATTACCGGAACACCTATAGTTTTAAAAGTCAGACTGGTAATCGAATTGGTATCATAATTGGTTCATTAGTTTAGTAGTCGGATAAGTGGTTTGGACTGGTTGGACCAATGGTACATATTATGTCAAAAATATGAATATATAAAAAATTAAACTACACATGAATTTGATCGGCTCCCAACTGATTTTTTTGACCGGTTAAGCTTACTGATTTTTTGACTGGTTCACCAGTTTTCACTGGTCTGATCGATTTTTATTGGTCTGACCGGTTCTCACTTGTTTTGAGATTCTAAGAACCGGCACATGAAATCCAGCCAGTGACCTGATTGGTTCGTCGGTTCACCAGTTGGACCAACCAGTCCGGTCCGGTCCGGTATTTTATACTATGGGAACACCACATGGTTCAGGACCGTGTGTAGTATATTTACTGGTCCACCGGTTATAATAGTGGTCAAGTGCGTTCTACCTTGGGGTTAGGATATATTTATTGCTCTACTAATTATAATAGTGGTCAGGTGTGTTCTACCTTAGAGTATATATTCCCGGTCCATCTATCATAATAATGGGGTCCCCAAACCAATGTGGATATAATTTGAGAGATGTATAAATATGGTACTAATAGCTTTAAACTCCGATAAAGGTAAATGATATAACAAAATCTACTGTGTGCATTATATCTATATTCTATGTAGCTATGCCCTAATTTGACTATATTATTACCTTACTCAGTATAGAGTGTACTGATCACCCTTATTATGGGTGCTTCTCATTCCTAAGATCAATGGCCCCTCCTAAGTCTATGCAGGTAGGTGATGAGGCCTTAGAGGACTATGTTGTGTATGATGACCTAGTTAGGGTAAAGTGATGCCTTAGTGTTCTAGGTCGGAGCCAGAGAGAGTGTATCCTAAAATGCTTTTCCCTTAGTACCTTAGGTTTTTCCCCTAATAGTGAGACCCTATCATGTATTTCCATTTCTCTTATGTATTGACATTTGACTCTCACTTGTTCTAGCACTTTATGGATTTCAATGTTAGACTCTATCACGTTTTAATCTATTTCTATTATGGTACCATATTTGTATTGATCTTTTAGCATTGTGGTTAGTATGAGGTTGGCTAGGGGCCAGACTTATACAAATCATGGCTGTAGCACCCCCTTTTTGGTGAGTGATTTTCTTTCAACAAACAAAAATTTTCAATTGTGATTTTGGGGGCGTTATAGAAGATATCATAATAGCTGCTGTCAAAGTTAACATGGTGAGCAACAGAGCATATTAAATTCTAACACCTATGCTTCAAAGAATTTGTGCGCCAATAGAGAGATGTTTAAACATTTTGAGGATGTTGATGATGGTGAACTTGTATACATGGGCAACCAAGCCATCAGTGGAGTTATTGGCCATAGAAAGGTTTTTCTAAGACTTTCTATTAGAAAGAAATTATCTTTGAGTGATGTTTATTTTATACCTAACCTATGTAGGAACTTAACGTATGGTAATCTCTTCATTAGAGCTGGTATAAAACTTGTGTTTGATATCTATAAAGTAAAAGTATTTAGCTTATGGTCTTTTTGTATTGAACACTATTCCTTTTGATTTAAATGAAATAATTTATGCTAGTTTAACTTATTTAAGTAATTCTGTTGATATTTGGCATGATAGGCTAAATCATTTGAACATAAATTCCTTGAAAAGACTTAATGATTTGAAATTGGTTAATGTGAAGAACACTAAAAATTATGAGAATTTTCTTACTTGAGTGGAAGTTATGTTTACTAGAAAGTCTTTCAAACATATCATTAGTGGAAGAAATGAGCTATTTGAATTGGTCCATATGGATATGGTGAATTTTAAGACCACTATAAGTGGAGAAGGTAAATGGTATTATGTGATATTTATTGATAATTATTTGAGATATACCAAAATTTACCTCCTTAGGTCTAAGGATGAGACTGCACATATGTTCTTGAAATATAAAGTAGAAGTTGGAAATAAGTTAGTTCATAAGATTAAGAGACTTAGGTTTGATAGAGATGGTGAATATGTAACTAGCTTCCTAAAGGAATTTTGTGATAGTCATGGTATTGTACATGAGACCAATACCCCTTATAACTTGCAACAAAATGATATAGCTAAAAGTAAAAATTGGACTCTAAAGGAAATGATGAATGCTATGTTATTGATCTGTGGTATATTTGATCACATGTGAACATGTTTGCTTATTACATTTTGAGTTGTGTTCCTAATAAAAAGCTAGATAAAACACCATATGAACTATGGAAATGTTTAGCACCAAACCAAAAAATTTTAAAAGTGTGGGGGTGCCTAATGAAGGTTGGCTTACTAGATTTTAGAAGGACTAATATGGAAACTAAAATATTTTATTGTGCATTTGTTGGATATCATCAGAACAATGTTGCTTATGGAGTCCTATGCTTAAGTGATAATTCTATTAGTGAATATAGGAATGCAAAATTATTTGAAAATTTGTTTTCCCATGAAAAAGAATGAATGTGATATCGCTAGTTGTGTTAATGCTACTCCTATTCTTGTGCTATTAACTTTGTCTTCTTCCTCTGTTGATGTGATTATTGAGCCTATGAGAAGTAAAATGCATATGATAGAAACTATATTTGGACCTAATTTTATGATTGCTTTTGCTATTGAGAATGATGATATAGATAGGATTAGTGAGGGCTTTGTTCTTGCCTTCTTGATTGAAAAAGATCATAAATCATATAGTGAAGCAGTAACCTCTATTAATGCTAGTTTATGGAAAGAATCAATTAAAAATGAATCATATTTAATTTTGTATAATCTAAATTGGAATTTATTTTATTTCTCTAAAGGATGTACGCTAATTAGATGCAAATGGGTCTTTAAAAATAAATTGAGAACTAATGAGACCATTGATAAATTTAAGGCTCATTTGGTAGCTGTAGGCTCTAAGTAAAAGAAAGATGTTGAATTTTTTGATGCTAATTCTTTTGTGACTAAGATTGCCACTACTTATTCTTTGGTTGCTTTGGCTGCTATCCATAGACTTATAGTTCATTAAATGGATATTAAAACTGTGTTTTTAAATGATGATAATCATGGACTTTTGTAACACCCTAAAATTTACTATTTTTTTTACACAAAACCATTAAATTTAAAACTCGTAAATTCTAGGGATGCTACCACCACACTTAGTACCAGACCGGTTCATTCCTACCGTTCCAGTACCAAGTGCTAAGGCTAAGAAAAACATTTCCATCATCACACATTAATACATAAATTAAAGTTCGCAAATCAATAATCAGAGTATACATGAGTTTTACATAATTCAAAATATGAGATATAGTTCTTCAGAGAATAAAAATAGCTACAATAATAAAATTATTTCTAGAGTTTCAAACATAGTTAAAAGAGAAAAAGAATAATAATCTCATAAATGGAAAAACAGCCACACCACTCCAGGACCCGATCTAGCCCAAATCATCACTCGGCCACACCTAATGTCCCATAGACATCAATGGCCTCAAAGTAGGCATCTCCTACCTGCAACACATTAGACGGGCCTTCTTCTTGTGGAAATGAGCAGCACCCATAAAAAAAGGGTAATTAGTACGTTACGTACTGAGTAAGGTAACCGAGTACTAAGGCCAACACATAAGCACATAAAATCATGCAGGATAATATTCAACTTACGCACATTCAAACCCACACATAATATAAAAAGTCATGCAGAATATTATACAGCTTACAAATGATCAAGCCCACACATAAAAGGCTCATATAGTCTAGATTAATTATTTAATTAATCTTTTATCAGAAGTTGATTCACACCATGCTTTTCATCAAATCCATGCAAGTACAGGAACCTCCCACTATTATAATCGGTGGGCCGGTCACACATAGAGCATCCTACCCTAACCATTACTATAAAAGGTGGACCTGTCACACATAGGGTAAAAATCATAACCACTATTCCTAATCAGTGGATCGGTTCGGCTCCTGCTCGCATAGTATTCCACTGTAAGTAATTAGTATCTTTTATGTGCTTAGCAAAAACTCTAGTTTATTTTATTGAGCTCGGGATCCCCCGCTATTATAACCGGTGGGCCGGTCACACATAGATAATCATGCCCTAACCACTATTATAACCGGTGGATACATCACACATAGGGTAAAAACCCTAACCACTATTATAACCGTTGGATCGGTCATACATAGGGTAAAAACCCTAACCACTATTCCTAACCGGTGGATCTGCTGTACATGTCTCAATATCTTCCAATTTAAGTGATTAATGTATTAAGTATCTTATTTACAAGCTTTGGCCCAGACATGCATGATTGACTTCTACAAATTTTTATCCTCCAACTCTAGTTACCCACACCAACCCTAGTTAACCACCACCACCATAGTAACCATGGCAAACCCTAACCCAATCTTCTCCATTCCCTTATAACAACCCACGTACTTGTTTCCACCTAATGTTTTCAAAACCCCATACAACACTTCTAACACCTTCTTTACACCCCATATCAGTTTTCCACACGTAAATCTTTCTCTCATGCACCCTTTATGTCCCCCATTCAAACATGCGAACGTTTTGATGCAAAATCTTACGCTCACATATGAAACCCTAATTTTCCATACAAACCTAACTCCCATGCAAGCCCTAACTCCCATGCAAACCCTAACGTCCATGCAAACCCTAACTCTCATGCAAACCCTAATCCCATGCAAACCCTACTTCCATACAAACCCTAGCTCCATGCAAACCCTAACACCATGCAGACCCTAACTCCACATTATTACACTCCCCATGATTATTTTACAAAACCTATCATGTATGTCTTATGGGCCACATCATACCATAATAATAACACACCCATACACATAATACACGTGCCGCAATTTAATGCACGATCTTACCTCAACTCCATATCATGCTGCATATATGACAGTTATACAAGTACACATAAAATACATTATAATTTCATATCACATGGCATTCATGGCATATAAAGCACATAACACATAAACGGCCTTTGTACTCCCTTACCTAAAATGTCACCGGTCTTAGAGCATACTCCTACGCCTCTTGAGGGCTTTGATTGGTCTCACCTTTATGAGGAAAAAACTAGAATTAGGCTCCCTCCTACTAAAAATACTATTATTCACTAACTTATTCTAAGAATAGGTTTTTAATAAAACAATACTATACCAAATATAACTAGGGCAGTAAACGAGCCGAGCTGAGCCGAATACCCCTAGGCTTGGGTTCAGCTCGTTTAACTAAACGAGCCTAAAATGATATTTTGGCTCGGCTCATTTAACTAAACGAACGAGCCGAACCGAGCTTTTAACGAGCCGAGCTCACTAGCCAAAGCCAAAAAATGAACCGAGCCTCACTTTTTTGAGTTTGGGCTCGACTCATTTAATAAACGAGCCAAATCCGAGCCTCACTTTTAGGCTTGTTTAACTAAACGAACGAGCTGAACCGAGCTTTTCACGAGCCAAACCGAGCCGAATACCGAACTGGCTCAACTCATTTACAACCCTAAATATAACTATATGAAATACTACTAAAAATACTAGTAATAATATTAATATGATTCAAAATGGATGGTGCTATAAGGGCTTCTACCCTCCACCAAAATAATGCTAATAAATATAATAATAATAATAATAATAATAATAATAATAATAATAATGATAATAATAGTGATAATAATGATAATAATAATAATAATAATAATAATAATAATAATAATAATAATAATAATAATAATAATAATAATAATAATAATAATAATAATAATAATAATAATAACAACAACAACAACAATAACTTAAGCCTAAATAATATAAGGTAGGGTTTTCGACCCTACCTCAAAATAGTGAAGGTACCATTTAATAATAATAAAAATATTATTATTATTAATAACTCATATTACTTATAATAATATTAATAATAATAAAGATAATAATAATAATAATAATATTATTATTATTAATATTAATATTAATAATAATAGTAGAAATAGTAATATTAATGATAAAAATACGTGTATGCACACCATTTAATAAAATAGGGCTTCAGCCCTCCTTAGATAGATAATAGTAAAAATAAAATAATAATACTAATAATATTAATATTAATAATAATGTTAATAAAGCTTATAATAATACTAATACTAATAATAATAATTCGAAACTAATAACTTAAATAATTTATACCTACTCTCTACCTTGCTAAGAAAATATAACATTAATATGAAACCCAATAATAATAATAATAATAATAATAATAATAATAATAATAATAATAATGATAATAATAATAATTGAATAAATGTTAAAAATTGAAATAAAATAGAATAAACTTAAATAAATAGGGGAGAAGGGCTGAGAGCGTCTAGGGTTTCACCTTGAGTCGACGGAGATGGGTGGCACCGGCGATGGTGCACGACGGTGGCCAGAAAAGAAGTTAGACAAGGAAAAAGTTGAGGTTTGAGAAGAAAAGGTAGAGAGTGAGGGTAGTGGTTGAGGTGTTGGTGGTAGCTTAGGCTGAGAGGAGTAAAGTGAGGGTGGTGGCGCAACAAGTGGTGGCGGCGCACAGCGATAGAGGTGGTGGTTGAAATGAAGAGAAGAAGAAAGAGAGGGGAGGAGAAGGAGAAAGGAGAAAAGAAGGGTATGAATAGGTGGAGGAAGATTAGTAGTAGTTTTTGGGTGGTGCAGAAGGCAGTAATAGCGACAGATGTGGTGGTGGACATCGGCGCGAAGGGTTGCAGTTATAAAATTTTGGATGTTCGAGCAAGGAACTTCGCACGGCTGTGGTGGCTAGTGCAAGAAGACTCGAGGGAGATGGGTGGTTTAGTTAGTTAAAGGGAGGTGCAAGGAAGACTCAGGTAGGTAGAGATGGCGGCATAGTTGGCTGACAGTGGAGGAAAGGTTGTCTGAAGTCATGGTGGTGCTCAGGGTAGGTTTCTTTAGGGAAAAAAGTTTCAAAATCAACCAAACAAGGGGTATTTATAGATTTTAGAGGGGAAGGTAGGGTAGCCGACGGTGTCAATCGGTCGGCACAAATTTAGGTCGGGATCGACTTTTCGCGGAGGAAAATGAGAGTTTTGCATGAAAGAAAAGGGAATTGGGTTAGGTTAGAGTGATCTGCAATTCAAGGAGAAGAGAAAGAGAGGGGAAACGACCGCTCAAGTCAAGCATGGCCGACGACACCATTTTCGGAGCTTCGAAGCTGCAGGTCGGTGGCAGAGGAGGAAGGAGGAAGAAGGAGGTGAACCGGGCAGCTAGGGGAAAAAGAAAGAAAAGAAAAAGAAGAGAGAACCGGTCAGTCAACAATAGTTATAAGGATTTTAAATGGAACGTGGCGTTCCAAGGGAAAAAGGCGCAATACGCAGCGCTTCGGTTGCTGAAGGAAGAAAAGAAAAGAACGCCTAATGGGCTGTAGAAGAGAGGAAAAAAAAGGAGAGATTGGGCCGCGACAGGCCCAATCGGCAGGAAGAAGGAAGAAGAAAGAAAAGAAAAGAAAAAGAAAGAAAAGAAAGAAAAAGGAATAAGGAGAAAGAAAATTTTAAGGTTGGGATCAATTAAATTAATTCGAATATTTTGGGTATTTAAAATAAAAATATTTAAATAAAAATAATATTAAATTTCCTTTTTAGGCTAATTTAGGATTTTTAAAAGATTTTTCCTAAATTCTTTTTTAATTAGCAAAAAGCCTAAATTTTCCCTTATAAAAAAATATTTGCAATTTCTTCCTAATTTGCCTTAAATAATTTCTTCCTATTTCAATAAAAATAACTAATTAAATTAATTCCCTAATAAATCCTTATTTAATTACATTTCTTAAAATAAATATTTTTGGGGCATTTCAACTTTAATGATGAGGTAGAGCCCAAGGATCGTGTAATTGAGGGTCAGGAGAATAAAGTGTGTAAATTAAGAAATTTCCTATATAGATTTAAACAAGCTCCTAAATAATGGTATGAAAAGTTTGAAAAAAATTTAGTGAGCGATGGTTATATTATAAATGCATATGATTCTTCCATTTACTCCAAGATTTTTGGATATAATTGTGTGATTATATGTCCGTATGTTGATGACATGTTGATTCTAGGCATTAATATAACCATGGTCAATGAGACCAAATAATTTTTGTCTTCTCACTTCGATAAGAAAGATTTCAGGGAAGTTGATGTAATTCTTGATATTAAAATGAGAAAAACTAAGAATAGATTTTTCTTAAGTTAGCCACACCACATTGATAAGGTACTGGAAAAAAATTACTTATCATGATAAAATGCTTGTGAAAAATCCCTATGAACCTAACATGTACATCAAAATAACCAAGTTTTTAGTATTTTGTAAGAATAATATGCTAAAATAATAGGTAGTGTAATGTTCCTCATAAATTGTAACATACCTCACCCATCTTATACTGTGAATAGAGTGAGTAGGTATACTCACAAACTAGGTAAACATCATTGGACCACACTTCATTATTTACTTAGATACCTTTAGCATACTAAGAATTGGTGTTTAAGTTTTTGTAAATTTCTTACTCTGCTAAAAGGATTTATTGATACTAACTAGGTTTTAGATAACAATGAGGTTAGTTCCAAAAATAGTTATATATTTACCCTAGGAGGAGGAGCTATTTCATGGAAGTCTGCAATGTAAACTTGTATTGCTTAGTCTACTATAGAGTATAGAGTAAGAGTTCAATGCTCTTGAGTTAGTTGGCCAAGAGGCAAAGTGGTTGTGGAACCTGTTGGCAAATATGCATAGAACTGTCCAACGCATAATTTATAACTTACCGTAGTGGTGTTCACTTTGAAGATTTGGGGCATTGTCTCTATGGTGTTCATTGCAAGTTCTACATCTATCACAAGAGCCTAAAGTATATTTTCACATAGCAGAAGTTGAATTTAAGACAACTCCTATGGTTAGACTTGTTTAAGGATTATGACCTAGAGTTGACCTACCATGAGGGTAAGGCTAATGTAGTGTTTGGTGCTCTTAGCTAGAAGACGTTGCATTCCTTGAACACAATTACATTGTTAGATCACTTGATTTAAGAGCTTAGAGAGATGGAGATTGAGTTGATTGTCACCGGTGGTTTGGAAGCAAGGATGAGTGCCCTCACCATTACACTTTCTATCTTTGAGGAGATTTGAGCCAACCAACCTGGTGATGTCAAACTCACAAGTATTAGGTATGGTACTGCAGAAGGTAGAGCATAGGGATTTAATATTCACAAGGAGGGTAGTGTTAGATACCTTCATAGATGGTGCTTACTATAGGGATGTGTTGAGCATAGGAAGAATATCCTTGAATAAGGACACTATACCCCTTATTCCATCCATTCAGGAGGGGATACATTATGCAAGGATTTGAAGAAGGTACATTGGTAGTCCTTTATAAAACGAGATTTTGTAGAGTTCGTTGCTTGGTGTTTGACTTGCTAGAAGATCAAAATGGAGCATAAGAGACCAATAGGATTAATACAACCACTAGAATTTCTAGAGTGGAAGTGGGATAGAATATCTATAGATTTTGTTGTTGGCCTTTTTGAAGACCCATAGTGGCTGCAATTCCATCTGGGTTATTGTGGATTGCTTGGCTAAGTCGTCAGTCTTCATACTAATGAATTCGACATAGAATATGGAGCAGTTAGCCAGCACTCTTAGTGAATCACATTGTGGGACTACACGGAGTCCCTAGAGACATTATGTTCATCTGAGACTCTAGATTATTTTGGCACTTTTGATAGAAGTTGTAGGGCACTTTTGGTAATTGGTTGAAGATGAGTAATGCTTTTCATCAAGCTACGAATGGTTACATGGGTATGACCATTCAAAACTTAGAGGACATGCTTTGGGCATGCGTGTTGGAATTTGGAGGTAGTTGGAATGACCGTTTAGACTTGATTGAGTTCTTCTACAATAATAATTATCATGAAAGTATCAAAATGTCACCATTTAAGTTAGTGCATGGGAGGAAGTATCGTAGCCCCTTGTGTTAGAGTAACATCAATGAGATAATTATGTTGGGACTAGACATGATCGAGGAGACGATGAGACATATCAGGTTGATTTAAGACTATATGAGAGCGGTGCAAGATCAACAAAAGAGCTATGTAGATTTGAGAAGATGGACCGATGGTTACGAGGTGGACGATAGAGCCCTTCTAAGTGTCTCACCCACCAAGGGATTAATGAGGTTTGAAAAGAAGGGTAAGCTCAACCCAAGGTACATTGGACTGTACGAGATCTTAGAGCAAGTTAGTGAGGTCGCCTATCCGTTAGCACTACTTGTAAAGTCGTCTTGTATGCACAATGTCTTTTATGTTTTTTAATTGAGGAATTATGTAGCATATACTTTGCATATCCTCTAGCTTGATACATTAGAGCTTGACGAGTCTTTGACTAATGAAGAAGGACCATTAAGTATTTTGGATACAAAGACCAGAGAGACATGTACGAAGAGTGTCCCTCTAGTCAAGGTCCTTTGGTCATGACATAGTGTCGAGGAGGCCACATAGGAGTCTGAGGAAGAGATTTGAGTAAAGGATCTTGATTTTTTCTCTTAGTGTGTTGCCTTAATGCAACACTTTTCTTTTAAGGGGCTACTAACCCCTTTTTCCTTATTATGTTGAATATAATGTGTGAATTACTATATATTAGATGATATGGTTGGATTTTGTTAGTTGACTTCGGGAATGCAACCTCTTTTAAGGGGCTATTATTGTAATACTTGTTAAGTTTGAAATTTGTAAAATGAGAATTTCTATGTTTAATGGATTTTAGATGATGTTTGATCTCGATTTGAAAATATAGTTTGGGTTTGATTTGAAAAGGAATTGAAAAAAGGCGTGGAAAATTAAGTAAAATGAGTTGTTTTGGTATATCAGTCGAATATTTTATGAACTAATCGATTAGTCTATCATTTTTAACAAGGGTTTTGATTTAACGAAACCAACTGACTAGTTAACCACACTAATAAATTGGTTTATCAGGTTGAGTGAATTTGGAGCTTGTATTTTTCTAGAAAAATTCTTCTAACGTTTTAAAATCTTGGTAATCCAACTCTATTCTATTCTTGAATAATCTTTAACCCTTTTGATCAGTTACCCAGCTTTAATCATTGCCTCGAGAGAATTCGAAGGTCTAGTTTTGGTAGTAAAGGGAGAGGATGACCTTATCCCTTGTCTTCTTCTTCCTTTATCCTCTTTACTACAATGGAACAAACAATTTGTTCTAGAATTTTGCTGCATGGATAGGATATTTGCTTCCTAAGATGATCTATCCGTTTTCTTTCTTGTGTTTGACCATTCTCTCGAGAATCTTGACCAACCTACCTTATCTTGGAAATCACCATTTGAGCTTTGAAAAGTCAATCAGCATATTCTTGATAAATTTTCATGATAAACCCACATTCAAATTGTGAAATTATGGTTTTTTATTTGTTTACATTATCTCACTTATTCCTTGACCTATTCATTAGTTATACATACATCTAATCATCTCTCCTCATCACCCATTTTTAGATACTAAAAATATTCTGAGTTTTCCTAAAACTTGTGCTCCACTCTTCTCCATTTAGAGCTTTTACTTAATTCATGCATTTTTGTATCCTTTCTCTACCTACCTCTTATTTTATTTTTAAGTAAGAAAGAGCAAGATTTGGGAAATTTTGAGTTTTTTTCTTTTAGCTAATCCTTTTCTTGGATTCTCTTGGAGGTGTCAATCCTTTTTTCCTTTCCTTAATTAGTATTTCTTAGTTTATAAGGATTATTTGAAGTTTTCGAGTTTTAATCTCTTATATTTTAAGGTTTTGAGAGTTTAAATATTTCAACTAAAGGTTTTATCTCCTTGGTATGAAAATTTTGCTAAGATTTCAAGTAAGTCATTATTGCCTTCGAAATTTGGTATGAATGAGTATGTATGCTAGTATGGTTAGTATATTTCTAATCCTTGTATGCATTAATGATATTATTAGTAATTTGGTGTTGCTTGTTAGAAGATTTAGGATTTTCGAGAGAAATATGAATTCATGAGGAAAATTATAATGGGATTCCACTAATACAACATGATTAGTATATGAGCATGTGTAACCTTATTTTCTATAAATGGTGATGTTATTATGTGATTTCGTTGTATTTTGGAGCCTTTATTGCATTTAAAATTCCAATAATGTGTTGCCTGTAAGTGAACCGATTAACTGGTTAAACCAAACTGATCGACTAGTTCTTAGAATAGTCGATTGGTTATCTTGACCAATCGATTGAGTTTTCTAGGATGACTTCGGGTTGATCTTTGGTTAAACCCATTAACTGATTTTTTAGAATTGATTGGTTGGTCTTAGAATAGTCAACTAGGGTGACCAAATCAATCAATTAGTTTTGAGAGGACTATAGGGTTTGGATGAGGCAAATCGATCATCCGATTAGCCCAAAGAGTGTTATTTTTGTTTCTCTTGAACTTGGTATGATTTGAGATTTGAAATTATGATATAACCTGATTCTTAACTGATGAGAACACACATCTTGACATGAATTAACTAACAAAGTGGATAGACTAATAGGATTAATTGATGGTATTCTTAATAAGTATCTTTGGAAGATTTTAATAGGAAAATTTGAGTATGTATACTATGATGCTACAATAGATGATGTAATCTAGATTCTTGGCATAAATGGATTCTCTTAATGGATTGATTTAAACTTAGCTAAGAACTAATGGAAGTTTCACAACATCTCTTGGAGGGTAAAAATGGTTAAGATAGAGTGATTATGTGGCTGTGTTGCTTGGTTGTTATATGGGCCTTATATGATAACATAAACTTGGAGAAGAACTCATTAAAGTAAAAGATGATCAAGTAGTGCATGAGTCTAGATTACTTGATCCTCGATTATCTACCAAGGGTTAGACTACCTTTGGGAATTTTTTATGCCTTTCGGAATTTATTAATGCCTTGGCATTGCCTTTTGGCAGAATCCTGGTAGATCCCGATGCTTTACCTACTTTAGATACTAATAATGTACTAGGGGGTATCAATACTAAAGGATCTGGTCACCTAAGTGAATTATTGGCTTCGACCTAACTTTATATCCATTGATGGTTACTTGGCTTTGAGCATACTTTATTTCCATTGGTAGTTACTTGGCTTCGAATAGACTTTATGTCCCCTAGTTTGAATAGGATTCTATAGTATGTGAGACCAAGGGGTGTTTATTAATCCATTGCTCAAAGAAGGAATAATGGTATAAAAGCTTGGTGAGTGGTGGAATAAATTGTTATAAATTAAGTATTGCTATTGATGATATCTATGGTTTGTTGATAACTATGAAACGTTATGAGTTGTCTAGGTCCTTGCATGGCATGGAATACCGATATCTAATTGTATCGTGTAAATATGATATTATATTTTGGTATGATCTCTATTTTTGCCATAAACCTTTCATGATTGTAACTCTTATTAAAGAGGCAACTTGGCTTACTTAGTATGTAGCTTACCTATGTGTCCATTGGTTCATTCACTTACTTAATCCCATGAACAGATAACTATGTACATATTTTTTAGGAAATGCGGTAGTAGTTCTACTTGTGTTGGGTTTTGGGGCTTGAGATCATGGACATCCAAATCTTTTGTAGGCCCTTAATGGACCAAGGTTTTGGGGCTTGCCATATATATGTTTCATCATTGTGTATTTCAGCGTTTCAACTATTCTGTGCTAATATACATTTTGGTTGTTTTGGGACTCAATTTGGCCCCATTTGTAAACGTTTAAGATAGACACTTCTACAATATATGTTTTTCTCACTATTTTTCTTGTTTTTTGTTTGGTTGATTTAATTATCCTTGTAACTAATATGGAACGAGCGGTGGACGTCCATCCTTTATTAGGTGCGGCAGTAACATCTAATTTTTCCTAGGTGTATTTGGTATTTTATAATTATAAAATGTTTTAAAATAAAGTTTTTAGTAGTGAAAAATAGGAGTGTTACAAGTGTATATAATGGTAAGAGCAGACATTGTTATGTGAGAAAATTGTTGAGGAATAGTGTGATATTCTTAGAGTTTATTAGATTAGAGAAAAATCTGGTAGTTCCTTTTATGAAGGGTCTAACGTGGATAATTATCCTCAAATCGTCAAGGGGGATGGGTCTTAAGACTTGATTTGAGAAAAGTATGGTTCCACTCATGCTCAAATGAAGCCATATGATTACTCTATTTTAATACATTTCCATCCTTATGGACCATGGTAGTGCTTTGACAATATGTTGAGCTTAGACTCTTAATGAGTTCACAACCCTATTATTAGGGGGGTCTTAGTGAGAGTGACTTTATGAACTCACCACATGATGCATTTAAGATTGATCATTCTTCTACGCTTAATGAATCCATAATCTTGCATGATAATGCTTGTGAGATGAACTTGATGGATTCACCTAGATGATTATAAAGGTGGGGCTGCCTTCTATGAAGGACTAAGGCTACTTTTCTAGATCATTCATGAGTATCTAGATTGCAAAGATTGCATAATTGAAGGTAAGACATGTATTATGAGGGTATCAATCAAAATTAAGGTAGTTCAATTCTCTTTTACTTCCTAGACACGATTATTGGCTTATTTCATTGCGTATCAATTTAATTATTGTGATATTGATACTTAAGTGTTAAACATTATTTACCTAGTTTTGTTTTTTTTTCTTTTTAGTTTTACCTTTGGTAAGGGATTATAAGGTAATGATGAAGCCTATTGCTAGTTTTTTGTTTATGTTGGGTTTTTCTCCAAGTCCTACATTAGTAGGATGGATGATTTTTTCTTTGCTATTAAGTTCCCCTCTTCTTTACCCTATTACAATTAATATATTTGGGTTGTTTTTTTAGTGTATTAAGTTGTACCAGATAACCACACACATGCGCACCAACCATGACAATCCCTTCGGCCAGTGTGGGCTGGGCATATTATCATGGGTGGATTATGGAACCAATAGGTCCAATCCAAGTATTATTTTTGCTGAAATTTTAAAAGATTTTATATTTTTTGCTCGGTAAAAAACTTTTCAAGAAATCCTCCATAGTTTGAACATTTTCAAATGTTTTGCATGTTGTGTGTTTGTGGATCAATTTTCTATAGCTTATGCGGATTCTCTTTATAATCAAGTTTACAACTAGTGGTTTTTCATATACAAATAACTAAGATTTCCTCAATCAATTTGCAACTTTCTCGATTCCATAACTGGGCATAGTTGTGCAAAATCCACCTTTTTTAATCTAAGTGTAAAAGATCGTAGATTTCTTGTAATACCCTAAAATTTTATTATATTTTAATCTCAATTAATCAATATTTTAACTTAATCTAAAAATCTAAGTCCTATGTCATTTTACTTTATATTTAACCTAACCCTAACCTTGAATAATTGATAAATAAAATTTTAGATTAATTTAAAAAAATTTAAACCTAAACCTAAATCCTAATCCTAAACCCAACTAGTTTTTCCTTTTTTTAATTTTTCCTTTCTTTCCTCTTTTCTATCTCTCCCAACCCCCAGCGCAACTTATCACCCTTCCTTCTTTCTTTCTTTTTCTTCTTTCTCAGCCTAGACTCCTAGCCCAACCCAAATTTCTTTTTCGCATTCGCCTTTACCTCCCTATTCCTTTCCATTTCCTTTTTTCCTCTTTTAGCCAAATAGGCCCACACACCCCACTGCATGTCGCTTTCCTTTCTTCCATTCGAGACCATGCACCCTTACATCCCTTACCCTTCATCAACTGCCTTCGCCTGCCACCCCAGTCTTGAATGCCTCTAACACCTTGCAACCCTTGCCTTCCTAGCCCTGGTTGTCCTTCCCCTAGACCAAACCAACCACCCCTCACCTGGCCCTTGCACGTCAAACCCATCTTCCTTTTCCTAGTCGATTTTTCCTTCCTCCTTTCCCTACCATGTATGCCTACACATACACACATATAGAATTCCCTTTTCTCTTCTCCCCTCCCCTTTCCTCTACTTCTTTTCTAGTCGAAGAACCTAATTGATCCTCCCAAACCTTCTCCTGCTCTATTTTTCTTCTCCTTACCACACCACCACTCCTCACTCCCAAAAACACCACCTCTATCATCGTTTGTCACATTGGTCGAGCCCCCTTCCATTTCCCCCTTTCTATGCATGCTTATCCCAACACCACCACCACCACCACCACCACTTGTGCCCCATTTCCTCCTCACTCATTTCCACTCAACCTAGCTATCCACTTCCTTACTTTATCGTTGTTGTCACCGCTAGCATCACCACTTGAACTTCCCTCTTCCTCCTCCTTGCCCTCTCGTTACCATTGCACCTCATCGAGCAACCATCCACCCCACCTTCATCGCCCTTCATGCATAACTTGAGCCTTTCATCCCTCATTTCCATAAATTATTTTTTTCACCACTTGTCACTGCCTAGTGCACCACCACTGTCAAGTTTTCCTATTCTTCTCCTTTTTCCCTTATCTTCCTACCCTTTCCCTTGCCGTCAACAATAACCCCAACCCCAACCATCACCTTTCTTTACTTTCCTTTTATTTTCTCTACCTACCATTAGCCACCCTATCCTGCTTATCACTAGTCACCGAGAAACCACTAGACACCATCTACCACAAACTTTCACTGGTCCCAGCACCACTGGAACCATCACTATTGCTGCCAACCATCACCACCACCTTAGCTGCCACACCTCTGTCACACTGCCACAATGCATCACCCTACCCAAGCCTCCCCCATTTTTGGTGTTCTCTAGTTTTCCTCCTTCTCCCTTACATTATTTTCTCTTAGATTTAAATTTACTAAATCTAATTTTGTTTATTTTAACTTCTAGGTGATTCCTTAGTGGTAGCAGAGGAGGAATCATAGGTCTTACATGCTTAGAGACTGGAGTCACTACAGTAAGGATACATGTCATAGTTAGAGATTTTATGTGTAAAATGGATATATATGCTTGTGCTATCATGCTTGGAATTTTTGTATGAAAATATTATCATGATATTGGTACTATATGATATGTGGTATTGTGTAGTGAAAGAAAGGGTAAGAAAGCTAAGAAAACATGGTTTATGTATGTTGTTGGTTGAGATGAATTAGGATTGAATTATATATATATATATATATATATATATATATATATATATATATATATATATATATATATATATATATATATATATATATGGCTATGAGTTTTTATGATGAGATTGTGTTTTGTAGGTTGAAAAATCATTCATATTAGGACTTGTAAGATTTTTGTGGAAAAATGGGTATTTTAGATATCTTAGAGACATTTAGGTAATTATGGGTTAAAAATAAAAAAAAAATGATAATTATAATGTGGTAAATGGTTAAAAATAAGTTAAGTATATTATATGGATTGTTTGGAGTGGAATATAAATAGTTTAAAGTCCAATAAATGAGAAAAGTAGTCTTAAGTGGTAAAAGTAAGCATAGGGGCATAATCATTATCATATGGGTAAAATTTTGGAATTTGATCTTAATCTATGGGTATGTTGTTGATATTAAAATCTTAGGTTTTCATATTAAATTTTATGGCTATATGATTCTTATGGAAAAAGTTAGAATTAATTTGTGAAATTAGGGTTTTTTTAGAAAATGTAAACAGTAATCCTAAGGGTAGGCTATTATCACATATGTAAGACATGGAATTTGGACCTTAATTTTGGTATATGATGGCAATTATAATATTTTTGGAATGTAAAATACATTCGGTGTTTGTATGGGCTTTGCGAATAAGTTATGATTGAATCATGAAATTAGGGTTTTGTAGGAAATGTAAATAGTAACCCTAAAGGTAGAGTATTATCGCATGTGTAAGACCTTAATTTTTGTGTATATTATTAATAATAACATTTTAAGGATGGATATGGGATTTAGTGATAAAATAAGTATTAGGAGAGAAGTTATGCTAGACTTATGGAAATAGAGCTTCTTAGGGAAATATGGCTATTAGCTGGGAGTATATATTGGAACATGTGCCTTGCATGGTTATGTGGTGTATGATGATCTTGGAATGAATAACCACTAATAAGATATTAATCACCTATAGTTAAAGATCATATGAGCGAGAATCGGTTGTATCTATCCACTTTACCAAACGAGAATAGTGGCTAGGAGCTATATGTTTTAGGGTTGTACTTTTAATACCATTCTACTAGTTGAGAATAGTGGTCAAGAGCTTTATGCACTGAGGTTGTATTTATGATAGACATTCCAACTGTTGAAAATGGTGGGGGTCCCTGAACTCAAGTTAAATAAATCATCTGGATGATCACAATCATTGATAAGTTATTAATCACTTAAAGTGGAATACCACTTGAGTCATAACTCATAACTAGTTGTACATATCTGTTCCATCGGATGAGAATAGTAGGAAAAAGATTTATACCCTAGGGTTCTCTTTATTTTTACCATTCCATCAGTAGGCCAGGAGTGCTTTTCTTTGGGATTTTATATTATCGATACTGTTCCACTGGATGAGAATAATAGGAATGGGCTTTATATGTAGGAGTTGTATATTTGTGATAACGTTCTATCGGTTGAGAATAGTGTGGTCCGTGAACTCAATGTGAATAATATTATGGATTCTGATCATGCTATTATTATTGTAAGGCTTAGAAATCAATAAATGATTTGGTACCATTATATTATTCTTGTGACTTTGTGTGACCTTACTTTGGCTATATTTTTACCTTACTCAACATATAGCGTACTAATCATCATTTTTATGGACGCTACTCATTTCCATGAGCATATCCGTATTATTTTGAGGGTGATTATTGATTACTACTTTTTTATGCTCGCCTTTTGTGACTGATAATCTATAACACCCTAGTTTTTAGGACTTAAAAACATTGTTTATGGAGTTAAGCACGAAAGCAAAAATAATAAAAACAAAGGGTATTACTGTTACACTTGGTACAAGTTTGGTTACCTTCACCATCCTCATACCAAGTTCTAAAGATAAAATCATTACTCCGCTTAGATTTATGACATGTTTACAAGAAGAAAAATAGAAGAGACAAAATATATGTATTGTGCTATATAAAAGTAACATCAGTGATTTATAAAACTCAAAGAGAGAGAATATAAAAGGACACAAGAGTCCAAATACAATCAAAATTAAGTATACCAAAAGACACTAGATATCCCTAGGCTCTCAAACCAAACTACTAGCTTTAGACTGAACCTAGAAGGAGACCTATAAAGACCACTACCCATTGAATAGATAGGGGTCTATGAAATGAATCCTTCAATACAACAACACCGAGTAACCCTTTATATTAAACCAAAATGAAAAACTGACATAGAACATGCAAAGCATCACAATAATATATGATATAAACATTCAACTATACATACATCAATTGAAATATGAAAATCATTCCTATAACCACGTACCAAAAATTTTATATACTATATATGATCGTTCATTTGGAATTAACTTAAACTTACCAATAAAAAATCCAAAAGATGCTCTTTGCAGTATAATTAGAAACAATGTCACCCCAAACCAAGAAAATAACCAAATGCCACATACCTCATTATCAATCCCAATAAATCTCATAAAACATGTAGGCTCACAAGCATAGATCAATAACAATTCAGCACATCACAAGTAGGCATGAAGGTAGCTACCAAAACATAGGTAGGCACGAGGTTGCTACCAGACCATAGGTAGGTACAAAGGGTGCTACTGAACCACAGGTAGACACGAAGATTGCTAACAAACTATAGGTAGGCATGAAAGCTATTACCAAAACATAAGTAGGCACAAAGGATGATACCGAGCCATAAGTATGCACAAAGCCTTCTATCAACTAATCCAATAATTCAATAATCCATCAATTATTTTCATTTTTATTTACTCGAGGGGAGATCAATCAACCTGGAGATACTAAGGTACTCTAGTTATATAAGGCATCACAGTATCCTATCGAATATCAACTCAAGGATACAAAAGTATTCTACTTAATATTGGTACATGAAGGTCATATAGTACCCTACCAACAAAGATACTTAATCCATAAGTATGCATATCCCCAATCAGTTCATAAAACATAATAGAGTAAGATATAGAATTTAGCTGGGGCATTAAGGAATAGCAACAAAAATCCATAATCAACCATGGGATAAACCACACCTTTAGGGTAACGACCCTTAAAGAGCCACCAATCACGATCTCGAGGTATTTCACTTTAAGTATTAATATTTTATTTAGGTGATCATGAAATCGCATACATAACATAGATCCAATTTTCATGATTAACTGTTTAACTTATTTTCAATCATCTAAGACAACCATAATAAGATCATTACCAAGGTCATTTAAAAAAATATACTAAGGCTATTCTAGACACAATTATTCACTTTTGGCCACATTAGGCCGAAAATTACTAAAATATCCCTGAGGTTAAAATTGCCATATTAACATGCTCTTTAATTACTGAATATATTTTATTTATAGGTTTGTCATAAAAAGGCCAAAATATAATAAGTAAATTAATTGATCATGCAATTAAGTTATCAAATAAGTCAAATGACCATTATGCCCTTGTTTAAGATTTTACATATAAAATGCTAATATGCATATCTAATACATCCATGATCACATAATCTCATGTTTAACAACATATAATATGTATTAGACATGCTTTTCATGGTAAAAAATCATAATACATATAAAATAGCTAAATTACCCATAGGACACACATCCATGATTATTATTCCATAGTTATATCTAAACATGCTCATCCTATCATTTCCCCACGTACGTTTCATACTTAATCATGAGAGATTATTTTGCCATACTTTTGTACCCAAAATAATTTTCATATGATAACATGATCTTTTTACTAATTTCTTAGATATAATAAATAATACATAGTTATAACATAATGACTCACAATTAAACAATTTTAATACATAAAAATCCTAATGTGCTATCATGCAAAATTTACCATTTTAGATGAGTATAAAAGTTACCTAAATTCTATCAAAAATGCAAAATAGCGGTATTCTACTAAATACTACAAGATCTCACTAATCAACTTTTATACCTAAAAATAATACCAAAATGCCATATTAATGTTTAATGAATGAAATAATAATTATCATAATAAAATAGTTATTTTTTAAATTACCAAAATACCATTACATATAAATAATAGGCATAAAAAATTTTTAAAACAAAAGACACCTCCTGCTGTATGCACTCACAGGGGAGCTAGCTTGGTGCAGGAGGTTGCGACTGCTGGCTGTGGTGAAAGGGTGAGGTAGGGGTGGTGGAGATGGTGGTGATGGTTGTTGCTGGTTGGTGGCTAGTGCAAGGGGCTATAGTAGAGAGGTGATAATGGTGGTGTAGATGCACGGTGCTGTAGGAGGGACATTGGGTTACAACGGGAGGTGGTGCATGGGCTATTTGGTGCTATAAGAAAAGGTGGCAATGCATGACTAGAGGTGGGATGTTGGTGCATGTGAGGTGTTGCTGGTGTGACGGTTGCGAGGTGGTAGAGGAAGAGGAGAAGGGAAGGCATCAGTAGAAAGGGCCTAGGAGGGTGGTGGCTGGCTACGGTGTGATGCGCCAAAAGGGTTATGGGAAACCAAGGATAAAAACTGCCATTGCTTAAGGGGTTTGTTATGGGAGAATCAACTAAAGGGTTGGGGTAGGGATAGGAAAAAAATTACCATAGGGAAGGGCAAAAGAAAATAAGGGTGGTAGGGGAGAAGGAAGAAGGAGGAGGAGGAGGAGGCTAGAGTTGGAGGCTATGTCGGATCTTCTCATATGGAGGTGGTGAGGAGAAGAGAAAGGAGGAGGGGGCTGTGGTGGTTGGCGAGCAAACTAACCGGAGCCAAGAAGGTCAGGGGGGAAGGAGAAGAAGGGAAAAAGGAAGAAGGTGTTTTGTGCAGGCTTTTTAGTTGAGGAAATGAAGGGGTTGTACGTAGGGGAGGGTGGTGGTGGTGTGGAGATTATTGTGGTCGAACGAACATGAAAGGGAAGGAGATTGGATGGTTTGGGAAAATGTAGATGGCTGAGTTCCATTTGGTTGAGGAAGGCTGGGGTTGAGAGAGAGGGAGTTGGGAAAGGGTAGTGTGCTCGTATGATTGTATGTATATATTTACATGCAAATGGGTTAAGTGGAGTGAGGTAAAGAGGGAGATAGAGAGAGTGATTAGGGGAGGCATTTGGGGCACTAAAGGGTAATTTTAGGCAAGTAACATGGTGGGGTAGTATAGGTTTATTTTACTTTAGTTTTAGGTTTAATTTGGTTAGGTTAGGATATTGGGTAGGAAAATAATCTGGTTTAGGATAGGTTTAATAGGACGAAAAAAGATAAAATAATCAGGAAAAATATTTAGGAAAATATTTGGGTTATGAGTTAAAGGTTATTAATAAAATAATTAGGTTAAAGTTTAAGGGTTATTTTTGAATAAAAGGCTAAACACCAGAAAACAAAGGTTACAAAATTTGGGGGGTGTTACATAATCAAATTGGTATAGGGTGGTTATCTGGATATCTTTATCTTTTTATGGACTCTTAGTATTCTATTTTCGTTATACATTTTCCTTATCTCTATTTCATATTCTATATCATGGTGGAATAAATTACTTCCCACATCAGATTCCTAGGTACTAGGTTATTTTTACCTTACACTCGACATAGGCTAGGTATAGGGAGTGCCTCTTCTATGTTAAATATGGCATGAAACACTTACGTTTTGTGTTTTGACTTCCACAATTAATTCTTTTAAACAAAATTGTTAAATCCTAAATTTGGGGGTGTTACATTTCTTGTGTTAATTTTACCAGCGAATTGGCTAACATGATTAGAGTGGAAGTCCAGCCATATTGCTCTACAAGGCAGTGGTGTTCCATGACACAACTAGAGATAAGTCTGATAAGTTTAATTTTCTATTGTCCATTATCACTCTTATTAAAATGTATACTATAATCTTTATTCCCATAGTGAATAACCTCCATATCTATTTACCCAAGGTTTTTATCTTCCAAGTTATGATATCTTCACCCCTAACCCGCCCTCCTCCCTTGTTAAACAAGCTATTCTCCAAGTTACCAAAGATTTGTGAGATGTATTAAAATGCCACATACAGAGAAATATATTGCATATTTGTTCAACCTTGGGGATAATAATAATAGGGAGTAACATAATTTGTGCCCATAGCCTGATGCTACATGCTAGAATTGAATGTATTAATTGATTTCTTCTAGAAAAAGTAAGGTACATGCTTGTACAAGTTTGCACCCTTTTGCAACAATTTTTTGATCAAAATAATTATGATCTCCCATATGTAGTATTCAATGACATTCCTAAGTATATAATTTGGAAATTCCCTTTATTAAATTCAAATATATGTAACACTTGCATCTTTGATTCATGATTTATACCACAACAACACAAAAAAATTTTAATGGCCTTATTTTGAATCTATAATAGGTAGAAAACTCCTACAACAAATCCTTTAATCTTTTAGCTGAGGCAACATCCCTTTTTTTAAATAACATCATATCATTTGAAAAACTTATATCAATTATCTTCTATTTACATATTCGTACACTTTATAACTCTTACATGGCTCGATGTAAACACTCCATGTAGATCACAAAAATGTGTGGATATATTTTATCTCCTTGTAGTATGTCTTTTCTGCATAAAAATGGGGTCATGAGGGTTCCATTAATGTTAATAAAAAATCTCATATTAGTTATAAATCGCGGAAGAGGCTCTGCAACCTGCCATGGGAAGTTTAAAGCTAGTAGCAGTTGCTTAATAAAACTCCACTCAACTAAATCATTTGATTTTCAAATATCTATCTTCAACATAGAACGTAAATTCTTTCTACCATAGTGATTTAATAATTCATAGACCATGAGTATGTTGTCACATAGTAACTTTGGGAAAAAGGTGTTTGAGAGCTATCCACCACTTCTTCCAACACTTCTGTCATACATCTCCACTCAATTGTATCCTATAAGAAACTACAACATGCAATGATCCTATAATCCTTTAATCTTATGGATCATTTTATCTTGGGGATTAAATTCATAGTTGTGTGGTTTAACTTCTTTAGGAAATGTTTATGATGTAAGAAGTTCAAGACTTTATTCATAATTTCCTCCCCTATCAAGTGCTAAGTCTTCTTTAAAGAATAAGAAGTGTAACCATATAGGCTTGGAGATTTAATACCACCCATTTCAAATAATGCATCATTGATCTCCTTGGGCATAAGTGCTATGAGCAATAATTCTCCATTATCTATGGACAAAAATAGGTTTAACTACCAGACTCCTTGGTTAGTGCTCTTAAGCTTGGAAGAGCTTTGACCTAGGAGCTTCTAATATATGATTTGTGATCTTTTTTCCCCCTCTATTATTTATATTTGCACCATACATTATTAGATGGATTTAACTTTTACTTCTCCATGCTTGTACATGAGCATAGATATAGGTGGTATTCTAGCCTCTTAGAGCAACACAGTCTATACTATATGTGATTTTTGTTGATTCCCTCCCTCCTTTAGTGTTCTCTTGTGCCAAATACCACCTACTTCTTTTTCTTAAGTGATACAGCCACAATACATAGGAAATTGCATCAGTTAAAGTCTAATATTCTCTCAATGTTGTCACGCTTGCTCTTATTTAAGGGAAACATGCTCATTACTCTATTCATCGGCAATAGTTTTTCTTTTAGCAAATTCAATTTAGCTTCCACCTTAAATGTTGAACTCTTGTGAGTGTCAGTATTCCTAACATCCTACAATATGTTCATAAAATCCTCTTTGTCAATGAATTTGAGAGGCTTTTGCCTCAATCCCTTTGGTTTTCATAGCTCAATAGCAAAGGGTAATGATCCGATGTTGAATTTTGAAGGTAATTCACAAAATATTGATCAAATTTCTCAAGCTAGGGGTCATTACCCACAATTATATCTAATCTTTAGTAAATTATACTATTAGTCCTTTGATTTTTGGACCTAGTAAAAATCCTTTTTATATAAGGAAGATCCTTTGGCCCACACATTTGAAAGCATAGTCTGCATTCTTTCATGTCTTGGATGTCCACAGAACCTCCTATTTTCTCCTTTGTAGCTTCAACTATATTAAAATCACCCATAAGCATCCATTGCTTTGTGATTGAGTAATGCAGGTGCACTTGCGTCATTTTTTTGTAAAAAAATTATTCATACATATAGGGTCATTTTTTTTAATAATTTATAACTCTTATTTATAGACACATGCATCATCATTTTTTTATAATTTCATAAATCAAATAAGTTGCAATGAGGTCATTTTTATAATTTATAATTCTTATTTATAGATAGGGGATCATTTTTATAATTTTGTAGTTCTTGTTTATACACATAAAATTATTTTTGGTAATTTTATAATACTTATTATGAATATATATTCAAGAAGTATGTTAAATACATTTTCATTTTTTATAATTTTATAATTATTATTTACAAGTGAATGGTCATTTTTTTTATAATTATACAATTATTTTTTATTCATATGTTTTTGAAATTTTATAATGTGTTCAACATTTCTTTGATACTACTATCCCATCCATGGGGTGCATGAAAGTTTTCTTTGTATAAGAAGATAATATTGCTAGTTATTTAACAAATTTATCAATTCACAAATGCATGAAATAAAAATATGAAACTAAACAAAATGGTAGAATAATTTCATAAAAAACATAAAATACAAAATCTTGTCATAATAATAAATTTTGGAATACTTATTTAAATACAACGTTTGTTGTCTAATTACTTTCTTAATCATCTTTCTCAAATTGTTACTGATTTATACTTCTATTATATGTGTATGATGTAATCCATGTACTCCTCACTTGGATAGTTACCTTTTCAAGCCTTCTTAAGCCTAATCATATTATATTGAAATATACAACATACAAATATACATCCACAACAAAAAAATATTGAAAATTACAGAAGATCACTATAAAATGCATATATAATATAATGAATTTAAGTGTCTAATGTAATATTATTTCGAATGCACCTAGTAAATTCAAATCAAAATTGGAATAATATGCTAAAAGATGCTGTAAATGTGGATCATTCTAAATGGATCCATCTAAACTAATCTTCTTTTGGCCAACCAACATGATTAATACTAAAATTAAGGGGAAAACTACAATATTAATACGCAAAAAAAACATAAAACTACAACATTATGTGATAAACAATCCACATAATAAAATAAAATTATTTGTGATAACTCACATAAACTAAGTGACATACTATTTAGTTAATAAAAAATTAAGAATTTATTAAAACCTAAATCATTATCCTTCTACATCATATCATAAATTACCTAAAAGTCATATTATTCTACATTTGTAGGTCTACAGTTGGTCCTTGCAATAACAATCATTCCAAACATTGGCTTTCTTCCTAGAACTTGAAGTAGTGTACGGATTGCAATCAATCCATTTCATGGCATGCTTATTCTAATTTTTATATATTTATCAAAGATGATTAGGTAATGAAAATAAAAATTAAACTTACCATTATATTCCAAACAATCTTTATTTTCTTTGTTGATGCAACCATATAAGGTATATCACAATCTCAATTATTTTCCTTGCAGAAAACAACAATTGTTAGTTCATGAAAAAAATTAACTAATTAAATTTGGGAAAATGTAATAACTAATAAATAATAATTTCATGGATATATTATGTGGCATTTTGCTTACATTTCTTTGAAACTCACCATTTACCCTTTTTTATGTATTGAATTGGTTTAAGGTTAAAAAAAACCTTTATGATGATCATCTCGTAGGTAAATGTCATTAGATTTGTAATCATCAAGGTTGAAAGAATGTGGTGAGTCAAGGGAAAAATGTATTACCCTCTACGACAATATCATACTCATCTTCAAAATTTCAAGTCTTTAGTGGTAATACAATGGACTAGTGTTTATCTACTAGATCTGTAAAATAAAACATGTATTATGTTTATGATGCAAATATAAATGGGTCATGATTTTGACTAATCATAATAAGGTTAACCCATATGGACCTTGCATCTTTAGATGATGCACCCTATTTATTGTGAAACTACTTGCACCAAAAAATAAGAACCCTAAAAGTAGAATAATTTAATTACCATATATCTTCAATGACCTCATAGTATCATATGTTTGTATATAAGACTTTTTCTTTAGAATTAGAAACATGAAACACTTCCAATAACAATGACACACCACTATTTTGCATAATAATTTTATCATCATGGGCCTTTTTGTAGAAAGTATACACATTGATAAAAATAAAAAAAGAGACTCGTAGTGTAGTAAAGTGCCTCTTGATAATAATAATAATAATAATAAAACAATATGTTAGATGGTGTTATAATATCATCCCCTATTATCTCCTCTCTAAATCAATTCTTAAATGAACCATTATGTTGGACCAGTATTCATTTTTCACTTTTGGATGGATGCAAAGACCTTAACATATCCATATGTTCCCTTACACAGGGATCTGCACCATCTCTATTGTGAAGGATGTAAAAATTAGCATTCACAAACATGTTAGAATCCTGTATGATGACCACACGTCAACCTTTACCACCTTCCTTCATGGATCCTAATATTTCAAAGTCCTATAATACTAATGGCATGAGTTTTGGATATAAATTCACAATAGAATTTTGTTGCCTCCTCTACATGTTAAGTTTGAGCATAGCATCCATCTAGTTTATTAAGATTCCTTACATACCCTTTTATGTACATCATATGATCAAAGGATCACATATAATGAATATGAACCGGACCGCATAAGTTAACCTAATGAACTATAAAATAAATCATAATGATGAAGAATGATGATGGAAAATGCATTTATAGTTGATACAATGTAATAACAAACTGCTGCTACATTGAGTCCAACTAATGGAGATCAATAATATTACTACACAAATTCTTAACGAAAAAACAATGCATATATATGTTATTATGAACTTAGTCAGATACCATAGAATATTTAGCCACTAATAGAAAATTTTGAATGAGAATATGATGATTGTGAAACTTCATTCCTACCAATTTCTAGTTTTTTACCAACAGAAGGCTTGAGATGTTTGATTAGTACCGATAAAAAAATTACATTCCACATAAGTATTGGAAAAAATAAAATTTATCATTTTTGGGTAGATTATAGCATGTCAGAGGTAGAAATGTTTGGTTTCCTACATCCTCTAATTATACTTCCATTCTAATACCATGTGAACCAAATCCTTTTTGACATTGTGTCCATTCTTTGTTATAAACGAAAAAATGAGAAGTGCACTAATATGACTATGAGAAATTTTCTTCTCAATATGCATGACATCAAGATAGTTTTGGAATCATGAAGTTTTCCAATAAAAAAAGAGAGAAGAATATTAACTTCTTCTTCCATCCACTAAAAGGAATTGCTTCAATTTTTTTTTACCTAAAGAAAAATTCAAGGGTTTCACCCTTTTAAACTCTATTCATCTCTTAAAGGCATAAGAAGTAATGACTCTTTTGAATACCCATAAAAAAACCTTTTGCTACCTATGATAATGATGGTTAGTTAGAGAGAATCTATGATGTATAAAATCAGCAATCATCTTGCTATATTTTATCTAGCAGGGTTTTGTATTCTTGTCACATAGAAGACATGCATATTATCCTTGAACAATATACTCAAAGAGGTTACCATATTTTGACAAATCATATCATGTAAAAGAGCATTACTCTCCTGTTAAACTCCTTTTGGCGATGTGCATCTGATACACCAATCCTATGACCCCACATAAGCTTCAAATGACCCATAAGGTGTGCTAAGTAAACATCCAAATCATGACCTGACTGATTAGGCTCATAAATTATCAAGGACAACATCAAGTACTTACATTTCATGCATAAAAGAATAAGATTATATATTCCCAAGATCACCTAACAAAAACTATAATTCAAATTCCCATTAAAATGATTCATTTCATTATTAGATAATGCAAGGCTTAGATTCCTTAGTTCAGAAAAAAAAAATTTAGAGAACATTTGATCAAAGGCTTTCCACCAAAAATAATAAATCGGATGCTTAAGATTCCCATCACTTATTCTCTTAGTCACATGTCATGTTAAGTTCTTTTCTTCTTTAGGATTATTAAAAAAAATGTTGGAATAAAGATATAATTTAAAAATACCACAAAATCTTTGATAGAACACTACCATGCCACTTGGTATTCAAAATAACAATCTAGTAATGGATTTCCAGTTTAGTACAAGATGCAATTATTAGGGAAGTCATGATGTTTTTCTTTTAATTTTATCCTATATAATAGGGAAGCTTTTTCACCTCATAAGTATGATTCAAAAGAACATTGTTCTCATGAATTTCTCTCAACAGTTTAAGTAAAAACTCTTGTCACTCCACCCATGACCTGCTTTCAAGTTGTATAATCTTATCATATCCGATAACTTTATAAAATTTACACTCATTATACAGGGGTGTCTACGCATCAGTAATAACTTTATCAAACAAACCAAGATAATCCATACAATTTTCTCCCACTTTATCTACCATGTTATCAAATGGCCCAACCTCAAATCTATCATCATTTTCATGATTTGTTTTATTACCTGATGCCTTAATTGTCCCCCATGTAATATCCATTAAATGTACACCTTTTCCATGCTATACATCTATAGATGACTTCTGATTTCATGTAATGTCATATTCATCAAATGACAATTCTAACTGTACAGACACTTTATTCAGTTAGGATTTTTATAATGAATAACAACAATGCTGATAAAATCCTCTACTCCATCAACATATTTTGTATTCATACGGTTTGCAGGCATCCACTTTCTATCCATGTTTATACACTATAATCCATATAAAAATATCAACTAAGTTCAAGAACAACAACCAATGTAATGTAGCATGAATTAAAACATGAAACATAAAAAAATAACAACTATATCATGATACTTTTTAATGCTACCCAAATATATATGAACCATGAATGTGCACATGAAACTAAAATTAAAAGAAAATTACTCTTTTGGAAAACAACTAAGAAACATAGATTAGGAGAATTTTAATTTCTTAAAACAAATTGGTGAAGACTAGGGTTAATGTTTCTCCCACAACAATTAGCTTAGGCAATGAAAAATTTATTGGAGAGAGAAGTAGGAAAGAACCAACTCATAAAAAAAAACTCATGACGATAAGCTTGGAACTTTAATGAGGATGAAAAAGAAAGTATATGGAATAAATTAGAAGGAAAATGAGAAAAGAGATGTGAATATTGTTTTAGGTAAGGGTATGCAACATCCGGTCTGGACTTACTGATTATTGTGGAGTTTAGTCCAAGATTAAACCATTATACTAGTATCCAATCCAGGTTCCAATCCTAGAGTAAAAAAACTTCGGATCTTAATAGGTTTTGGTCATATCCAGTCTAGTCTTTTGTTCGACCAAGAATCTCATTAATATAATATCCAAAAAATACATATTTTTAATATAAAATATATATAATTTAGCAATTTTAATCTTATTAGGTCTGATCCCATTCTATTATCTACTCCTAATTCAAAAAATATCAGTCCTTAATTAGGTTTCAATCCAATTTTGGACAGTTGTACACCTCAAGTCGTAGGCATAACGGAGGTCTTATGATAGGCACTAAGGTAAAAGTAAATATGACACAATTGAAATATAAATTTAATCTTTTATATTATACTAAGTCATATTTATAAGTGAAACCACTATAGTACATAACATGATGAATTTGAAAACAAAACCACCGTCGTATCTCTATTTTTTTTAGGAAAACCATTTTGTAATGGCGAGTGCCCATTATTAAAAAGTCGAAAAATAAAAAGTTAAAATATACAATCCTTTAATATTAAAGAAAAATGAAGGTGAATAGCCAACCTAAAAAATCTATTGTGGTAGTTAGTTATAAAATAATTGTTATTGCTTCTCTCTATTTTTAAAAAAATTATTTTTAATTTTTATTATTGTCAAAAACAAATTGTGGATAAACTTTACATTTTCGGAAAATTGACTAGGCTAGAACCAATTATGTGAAAAAAGTACCCAATGACATTAAATCTAGGGTTTCCTATCCAAAAACCTAAAAATCATCTAAGATCATTGGAAAAAGACTACATAAGAAACCATTGGTAGTGTAGAACATTAAGAAAAATAGAAAAAACTAAAAAAATACATGAGAAGAATGAAATGACATAAACAACAATAATATGGAGCAAAACAACATATCAAGAAAGTGAGAAAAATTACCTAAAGAAGGGGACATAGATTCTGCTAAGTATAAAATATAATTGACATCGATCTCTTGTTTGTGAGCCATCTACAATTTATTAAACAAGTTCATTACAACAAAAAACTACGCATATAACAAAATTCAAAAACTAAACACTAAAATAAAAGGAGATTAGAATACTAGACTAGGCCAATGACCATGATGATTACAATTCTATGATGATCAATAGTTGATCAAATGAATACATTCATTTTTAATAAATGCTAAGAATATAAAAAAAATTCAAAAACCTAGCACTAAAATAGAATGAGCTTTGAAGAATGAGATAAATCAATGAATATTTCAATCATGGTAATATGAAAATCAATGATTGATCAAATTAATGAGTTCATTATTACCAAACATGAAACATATAACAAAATTCAAAAACTAAACACTGAACTAGAAAGAGCTTAGAAGACTAAAGTAGATCAACAACTATTACAATCACAATGGGGCATACACCAGATATATAAGCCCATGTGAGGTTTTAACTTAAAAAAAAATTGGTTTTGAAAAGAACAACCCACCAAGTCAATATACTCGACAATTCCCCCTCAAACGTTTGATGTAGGATAACATAGCTTACACATGGACCTAACAATCTCATTCTCACATAATAGCCTGTAAGTTCCTTCACATTTGGCTTTAATACCACTTATAAAGGAAAATAATCACGGAGCAGCACACACATGAGATATAGGCCCACGTGAGATTTAAATTTAAAACTAATTTGTAATGGAAGTAGAAGCAAACCAAGTCTATATAGTAGATAATTCCAACTCAAACTTCTAATGTGGTACAATATAACTTACACATGCAACTTAACAATTATGAAATTAGGGTCAACATGACCATTCTAGAACATTCTTAGTTATCTCAAACATTAGAAGTTGGAAGTAAAATTAAAATTATCTAGCATATAGACTTGGTGGGCTACTTCTCCTATTTCTAATTAGTTTTTAAATGAAACCTTAATGAGAACTATATTTTGGGTCTGTGCTCCTCATTGGTTATCTTCCCCAACTAGTGATATAAGAGCCTTAGGCTTTATGATCAAGCCATTTATTTATTATTTATAAGACATTGTTCATTGAGCTTTCTTGTCGGCCTATTTGTTGATATCATATAAGAGGTTTCATAAGCACCCTAGTTCTATCCTTGGAATCCTAGAGATTATTAGGTGTATGTGTGAGTTATGTTATCCCACATTGGGAGTTTGAGGTGGAATTGTCTTAGATGTAGACATGGTGAGCAACACCTACATTTCTAATTTATTTTGGGAAGGAATCTCACATGGACTTATATCTTGGGTATGTGCTGCTCCGTAGTTATCTCCTCTAATAAGTGGTATTATAGTTATAATGTTCATGGTTAGACCATTTTCACTCCATTTTTTGGGCATCACTCTAGCCCATTTGGTGATTTCATAACAAAGGTTCAATTAACACTTCCACATTAGGAGTGCTTTGAAGGGTTTGATGCTTTAAAAAATTGAGAGAGTTGTTTCAACTCAAGTAGATCTTTATGGGCTCACATATGAACAAGAGATTGTTAAGTTGCACATGTGAACTATATTATTGTACATAGAAGTTTGAAATGTAATTATCCAATATATAGCTTTAGTAGGCTGCTTCTTCCATTATTAATTAGTTTTAGGATTGAATCTCACTTAGTTTTATGTCATAGGCATGTGATCCTCCTTGGTTTTCTCCTCCAACACATGAAACTCTCATTTGGATTCAGTAAATTAAATTATTAACGATGAATATAAACTCAATAAACTGAGATAGGAAGTCAACAAATAAAAACATTTCATATAGAAGGAATCAAGAAAGTTTATTAGTATTATTTTATGTGTTTCTTGAAAGATAGAAAAGTGTTGGTGGAAGCTACGTCTTAAAAATCAAAAGACAGGTTTTTATGAAACATTGTTGTATGATTCAATTCAGGAGTGTTAGGAATAGGTGATATGTCAAGCTTATATTATAACTCAATTTTTAGAGGTTTTGGTGGCAATGTTTTGATGTTTACATTCTCACGTAATTATTTGATATAAGTTAGTTAGAAAATAGCAAATGAATTGTTATTCAAAATTAGCTCAAAGTTAATAAATTAATGGACATTATTCAAACTACTATTTGAGTAGATTAGTTATTGATCTGACTAAAAATATAAAATCATGCAAAAAAGTTTATTTTTAACAATTTTTGTGAAATTGAAATATAATTTTAGGATAGAAACTAAAGAGAAACATGCTTTGAAGAGCATGTTTTATTATTATTTTTTAAAATTTCATATCAAGAGCAAATAGATCAAGAAAAATAATACCACAAGACTTTGTGCTTGAATGGTATATTTATATATTAAGTCTTACATTTTGAATTTCATTTGTACATGTGTTTGATCTTTGAGACTTGTGAAATTTGCCTAAAAAGATGCTTTAAAAGTCTCTTTTAAAGCTATATTTGAAAAGGATTTAAAGTGATTTTAATTTGGAAAAAGATTTTCATTTGAAATTACATTGGATACTAATTTTATTCAGACATTATTCTCTAGCCAATTGATTATTAGGTTGAAAAACAATGTCTCTTAAATTCATATAGTAGTTAACAAGCGCATGAGAAAATCAGGACATGAGTGAACTGGTCATATGGCACTAATCAACTAGTCGCACATTTTTCTTCTCTAGTGACCTGTTGTATATCCTAAAATTATATATATGTATTAGGTACCGCTTAGCTGGCCTGTACAATAAATAGTTTCATATCTTCAACAATAATATTTTACTAGGAAGAATTTTGGCACAAGTTATTTGGTCCTTTAACACTAGAGGATTGGTGTGTCTATTTCGTGTATATATATATATAATTGTTGAGTCATTCTTTTATGTGGCAATTACAATCAATGACTCAATTATTTAGAGAGAGAGCTATAAAAGTGTTTTGTTCCATAGTTAAAAAATCCTTTAAGCTCATTAATTACACTCATTAAGTTTTCTCATCTATTATCTCATGATTTCTCAAGAATTCAAACCTAAACTTTCATATCTTCAATTTTTGCTAAAGAAATATCATTATGGCTATCACCATAAATAATTGGAGCACCATGAACAAACCCCAACTCTTATACTAAACTACCAAGCCACAAGACTTCTTGAAAAGCCTTTGTTATAGCCATATACTCTACTCTAGTAGTGGAAAAGGCTGTCACCTCCTACATGGAGAGCCTCCAGCTAATAGCTAAACCACTAAGACAAAAGACATATCCACTTGTAGATCTCATTTTATCAAGGTCTCCACTATAATCAAAATCTATGAACGAAACCAGTGAATTAGTTGATCTTTTACACTCAATACATGTTGATATTGTCACCTTCAAGTACCTAAGGATCTACTTCACTACTTGCCAGTGAGCTTTTTCCAGATTTGTCATATATCAATTCATAACACTAATAGCTTATGCAATATCAGGTTAGGTACCCACCATTATAACACCCCCAAAATTTACTACTGAAAAATTTTGTTTAATGATAAGTGTTAAGCAAAAGCGAGATGACAAAACTGTAAATTTTGAGGGTGTTACCGCCACACTCAGTACTAGATCGGTTCACTCCTACCGTTCCAGTACTAAGTGCTAAAGCTAAATAGGATTAACTTCAAACACCATTCGATAATTGAAACAAGCTTTCATAAAAGAAATGATAGTGTTCACCATACAAAAATTAGAGTGTGGTTAAAGAGAGTTACAACCCAAGGAGTAATTAAATAAGTTTTTCGAATACATCAAACACAGTACGACAGAATATGACTAGAGTAAAATGATACATAGTAAAAGTAAGATAGAATCTAGCCAGTCGCTCTCGATTCCCAAGCCAAGTTTAGGCCCAACTCTCAGCCCCACCCAATGCCTTGTAGGTGTCGTAGGCACCGAAGATGTCGTCCCCTACCTACACAAACTCAGATGGGTATTCTGCTCGTGGGAATGAGCAGCACCCATGAAACGGGTGATCGGTACGCTACGTACTGAGTAAGGTAACCATGCGCTAAGGCCAAACATATAAAAACATACAACATAGCATACATGACACGATCATATAGGCAGCTCACAGTAATACAGAGGATGAAGGCCAGCTATGGTCTAGATAGACTTATTCATTAGATATCTGGTAAATATAATCGATTCACATCATAGTCTTTATCAATCCATGTGAGTGAGGGAACCCCACTATTATAACCAGTGGATCGATCATGCAGGGAAAAATGCTCCTAACCACTATTATTCGCCAGTGGACCGGTTATGCTATTATACGCCGGTAGACCGGTCTGGCCTCGACTCACATGGCGTTTCATTATAATTACTTCGTATTTTTCCCATGTCTCATCGTCATTATGTTTAATTTGTTGAGCACGGAAAACCCCCACTATTATAGCTGGTGGAACGGTCATGCAGGGCAAAATGCACCTGGCCACTATTATTCTCCGGTAAACCGGTCTGGACCCAGCTCAACAATCTTTCTCTTTAAATAGATAGTATCTTATTCGTTTCTTATTTGATAAGCATTTCACCCTTGACATGCATGTTACCAACCTTCTAATTCTATCCTCTAAAAGGGTTATGTCCAATATCTTGAGACTCTTGCGCCCCTTATCACACCCCGACATCCATTCCCCCCTACACTTACACAAAATGAAGACCAACTCCTAAGGGTGTGGGTTAAGGCCCAACACTTCATGACATAAAACTCCACCTATTATCACCCTCTAACGTTTTCCCTTGAAAACCCTAATTAGACCTATGTGGCCCAACTTTCTCTCACTAACACTACCATTACTTCATTTATCACCCCACACCTTATCTCATTTAGATCCAATCCCAAATCATATCGCTTTACCCCTCGATTCCACATGTGACCGAAAAACCCTAGTTAGCCACTTCAACCCTAATACATTTATTCTCCCACAAATAACCTCTATCCTTTTCACCCAAAATCTCTTCTCTCCCATGGAACCCATACTCATCCCTTATAAAATAAATTCCCACTCTTAACCCATACTCCATTCTTCCTTATTTGTTTTTACTTCCATATTTTTTTCCAGATTAGTGCTTCCTCTCAAAACCCTAATCAGGTCCCTTATACACCCTTACACCAACCTACGTACTATTTTTCATCCAAAGTCTCCAACCACTCCACAACTCTCCTCTTAGCTTATTTACACCCTAAAACAACCTTTCTCACGTAAGGATCATCCCCATGTAAGTTTCATCCACTCCATGCAACCTCTCGAAGTCCTCATGCAAACCCTAGAATTCCCATGCATGGTTCCCATCTTTTTCATTTTGGTCATCTCTTCCTCTTTTTTTTTTCCTCTCATGGATCATGAGGTATTTTGGTCAACCTCATATCCCCCTTAGTAAAATCACTTCCCATTTTCTTTCTTTTTATCCTTTCATTCCCATATTACATTATCAATCATCCTAGCATGCATATCCTAGAGGGTCATATCATATCACATCATAATCACCATATATACATATCATACTCATGCCATAAGGAACATATAAACATACATCAACTCCAAGTTGTGCTACACATAAGACAAGTTAATGACAATCATACGATACACGACATAGCATGATACATAACATCCAAGTCATACAAGTCACACAACACACATGAGCCTTAGCTACATCCTTACCTAACGACGCCGGGCTTGGAGCACGCTCCTACGCCTCCTTAGGGTTTTTGGTTTGATTCACCTATAATAGGAAAAAACTAAGGATTAGTTTCCCTCCTACTAAAAATACTATTATTTCTTATTTTAGTCTAAGATTAGGGTTACTATTATTAAAGGGAGCTTTATAAGTGAAAACTAGGGATTTTACCCTCAAGTTAGCCTACTAGATATTACTAGTCAAAATATATTTATGTTAATATTTATAGTTAGATTTATATTATTAATCCTAATATCTTTATCTCTTCTAATAATAGTACTAATACTTGTTATAGCAAAATAGTGATAATAATAATACTAATAATACTAATAATAATAGTAATATTAACGCTCCTAGAAATAGAAGTCCTATTATTTTTAAGGCTAAGGCTAATAATAGTGTTAGGGTTAAAATAATAATATAATAATAGTGATACCCACAAAGTACCAATATTGCTAAAGATAATAATGATAATGGTTATATTTGGAATAATAATAATAATAATATAAGGGTTCAAATGTTTTTTTCACAATAATAGTAACAAAATAATAACAATATTAATAGTAATAACTAATAATACTACCCTAGTAATAATGTTAGTAACAAAGGCATTAGGAATAATATTAGCAATATTTGAATAATAATAATAATACTGCAAAGATTGAGTATTCTTCTTCTATAGTAACAAAATGGTAACATGCCAAATTTAGTTTCAATAACATTAATAGTAATAATAATAAAGTTAAGCATAATAACAATAACAATAATAATAGTAACCAAAATGGTAATAATAATATAAGGGTCCAAATATTTATATTAATAATAATAAGTGATAATGGAAAAAGTTAGTATTAACAATATTGACAAGAAAATAATGATAATGATAATGATAATGGTCATAATAATAATAACAACAAGAAGAAGAAGAAGATGGATAATCATAATAATACTAAAATTGTAGATCTCCATTAATAGTAGCATTAGTTAGAAATATCTCCAAAGTTAGGTTAAGTAATACTAATAATAATAATAATAATAATAATAATAATAATAATAATAATAATGGCATTAATAATAATAATAATAATAATAATAATAATAATGTTAAGAATAATACTAATCGTAATGATGATAAAAATGGTACTAGTAATATAAGGGTTCAAATATTTACCATAATAATAAAGATAATAATAATAGGCCAAAGCTAGCATTAGTAATAATAGTAGGAACAATAGTGAGGGTAATAATAATAATAATAGTAATAACGAGGGAAAATCCTAATCATATTAACACTAAAGTTGTAGATCATTAATAATAATAATAATAATAATAATAATAATAATAATAATAATAATAATAATAATAATACTGGTTAGGAAAATCATAAAGTAAGGTTAAGTAGCAATAATAATAATAATAATAATAATAATAATAATAATAATAATAATAATAATAATAATAATAATAATAATAGCAGTAGTAGTAGTAGTAGTAACAATAATAATATTATTAATAATAAAGATACTATATTAATACTAAAGTTGTAGCATTTTAAATGATAATACCATAGTTATAAACATTTCTGAAGTTAGGTTAGATTGTAAGAGTGGTAACATAATAATAATAATAATAATAATAATAATAATAATAATAATAATAATAATAATAATAATAATAATAATAATAATAATAATAATAATAATAATAATAATAATAATAATAATAATAATAATAATAATAATAATAATAATAGTAATAATAATAATAATAAGGGTAATACTATTAATATTAATAAAAATTATTAACACTTACAGAAAAAGAGTTTAAGGGCTAGGGAAGCTAGAATACCACCTAGGGTTGGTGGCGGAACCGCCGGCGGCAGCGGTGGAGGAGGAAGAGAGGTGGAGAGATGGGGGTATAGGCTACAGGAAAGAAAATGAGAGGGTGTTTGAGGTGGTGGAAGGTATCTCAGGTGGAGAGGGGTGGAATGGAGGTGGTGCTGCTGCTGGAAGTGGCAGCGCACGACGGTCGGTGCAGTGTCGGCGCACGACGGTCGGTGCAGTGTCGGAAGGTGGTGGAAGATGGAAAAGGGAGAAGAAGAGGGAGGCAGGGAAAGATGGAGGTACGGGGAGGTAGAGGAGGGTACCTTGGTTGTTTTGGAGGATGGAGGTGGCATTAGTGGCAGCGGAATTGGCAGCGAAGGGTGGCAGGGGTTGAGGAGGGGTTGATCGGGAGGTAACTTTGCATGGCCAGGGTGGCACGTGCAAGGAAAATTCAGGGACGAGGAAGGTTTATTTAGGTAGAGGGTGGTGCAAGGGGCAGTTCTAGAGTTTGTTTGGCTGGTGGCGATGGGCAGCGTGGCAGAGCGCTCGTTTGATGGGGCGGCAGCTAGAAGGGGCAGATTTCTGGGTTTCGAAATCAAAACCCCAATTAAGGCAGCCTATGGGGTATTTATAGGCCAATTGGGTGGGAAATGACAAGGGGAAGAAGATAAGAGGGGTGCAAGTGCCAGGTATGTTGCCAGTGGTGGCAGTCGAGGCAGTGCTGCCATGGTAGGGCGGCAAGGTCGAGGAAAGAGGGAAAGGGAAAGGGGCATGGTGCTCGGGAGAAGGGAAAAGGGTCGGTTAGGGTTGAATTAGTGAAAGAAAGTGACGAGAGAGGGAAGGAAGGATGCTCGGACGGTGTAGGTGGCTACCGGCAGGCGTAGGGTTGCAGGGTCGGGTGTACGTCGCGTGGGAAGAAGAAGAAAAGGGAAAGGGCTGGACTGGGCGGTCTATGGGAAGGAAAAGAAAAAGAAAAGTGGGTGGTTTGGCTGGGTGGCTGGATGACGCGAGCTTTGGGCCGCGTAGGGAGAGGAGGAAGCTGGGCCACGTAGGGCAGGCTAGCCCGGGTCAAGGGAGAAGGAAAAAGAAAATGGGAAAGAGAGAAAGAAAAGAAAAAGGGAAAAAGAGGAAGAAAAAGAAAAGAAAAGAAAAGAAAAGAAAAAAAGGGAAAAATAGGAGGGTTGGGTATTTTGGTGTTTTTGGGTTATTTAAAATAATAATATTTAGAAAATAATAATTAATTCCTTTTTAGATTAATTTGGGATATTTTTGAATAATTTTTTTAAATTCCATTTTAATTAGCAACACTCCCTAATTTTTCCTATTTAAATTATTTATCATTTTCCTCTTGATTGTCCCTAAATAACTCCCCTATATTTTAATAAAATAATTAATTTAATTAATTTCCCCAATAAATCCCTATTTAGCCATAATTTTGAGAATTATAATTTTGGGGTATTTCAACCATAGCGTACATTATACAACCAACAACATTAGAATATAGAACAGCCGCCATGAACCCCTCTTCCTCTTTGGATTTGAGACAATCTAAAGAAAAAAAAGTCTGAAGTGAGTAGCCAATGGAGTTTTTACCATCTTGGCATCCATCATATGAATCCTCTCTAGCACCATGTTCACATAGGGCTCTTGTGAAAAGTACAAAAGCTTATGCTCTTGATTTCTAATGATCTCCATGCCAAGGATCCTCTTCACAGCTCCAAGATCCTTCATATCAAACTCACTCTTCAGCATTGCCTTCACCTTGACAACATAAGATATATATTTTGTTATCACATGCATGTCATCAACATATAACAAAATATACACAAAAGAGCCACCCTCCATCTCCTTCAAGTACACACATTCAGCATACTCACTTCTAGAGAAACCATGTTCAAGCATAAACTAACCAACTCATTTATACCATTGTCTAAGAGTCTTCTTTAGACCATACAATGACCACTTCAATAGGCATACATGATCATGCATCACCTTAACCACAAATGCATCATGTTTTTGCATATAAATCTCCTCCTCGAACTCACCACGCAAAAATGTAGTTTTAACATCCAACTACTCCAACTCAAAATCATGCATAGCCACAAGCTCAAGCAAATTACGAATAGAAGTATGTCTAATCATAGGAGAAAATATTTCATTATAGTCTATGCTTGGAATTTGAATGAATCCACGCGTAGACAAATGAGCCTTGTATCTTGGTCTCTCGACCCTTGGAGCTCTTTATTTGAACTTGTACACCCACTTGCAATAAATAATCTTTTTCTTCCTTAGTGCCTTCACAAGTTATCATATTTAATCCTTTAATAAGGAATCCATCTTCTCCTTTATAGCAGCACACCACTCAGTATAATGAGTACTCTCAATTGCCTTTGAGAATGATGTTAGCTCAGGCACACCAACAACATTTTTTGCACTAGATAAATTATATTCAGCCAATTCTTCATAGGCATACCTAACCAAAGGCTTGACAACCTTCCATACTTTACATAGAGAAACACCCCTTTACTCCACTTGCTCCTTTGATCCACCCACTTTAGCAGTAATGGGTCTATTAGAAGGGTCTCTACCATCCAACTCAACCTCAACCACCACTAGGCTTGAAGCATTATCCTGCTCCACAACCTTAGAGACACCATCACAAAACTCTGTATTCTAGATGAACACAGACTCATTGAAGGTAGCATCTCTGCTAGTCAAGAACTTTGATGTAGTTAGGTCCCATAACCTATACCCCTTCAATTCGGATGTAAAGCCAAGAAAGATACATTTCTTGGCTCTTAGCTCTAGGATTAATTTTACCATCATTAGAAAAAGCTAGGTAAACAAAGACATGCAAATCAGAGTAATCAGCCGGTTTACCAAACTACGAATACTAAGGTGTCTTTAAATCAATGGACCAATTTGGTGACCAGTTCACCAGCTATGCTACCATATGAACCACCTCAATCCAAACTCTTTTCCCTGGCCTTCCCTGTGATAACATATATAGAGCCTTCTCTTATAGGGTTATATTCATCTACTTAACAACCACATTGTGGTGTAGTCTTCCAACTCAGCTGTGGTGTTTAGCTATCCCATGGTCTTAGAAGAAATCAGTGAAACTCTACTAAATAAACTCAGTACCATTATCTATCCTGATACACTTAACTTGGTTCCTATTTTAATTCTCTAACAAGGTCTTTCATTGTTTGGAAATACCAAATATATCAGTCTTATGCTTTAAGAAATAAACCCATACATTTCTAGAGAAGTAAGCAATAAATGTGAGCAAATATTTTGAACCTCCTTTGGAAACCACTCTCGTTGGACCCCAAAAATATGAATGGATAAACTTAAGAGGCCCTCTTATACTATGCTTAGCTATTGAAAAGCTAATCCTCTTTAGCTTACCAAACACACAGTGCCCACATAAGTCTATAGTACCTGTACTCTGTTCATCTGGTAACCATGCTGTAGAGAGCTCAATCTGACCCTTAACACTCATATGTCCTAATCTCATGTGGTAAAGTCTCGTAGCATCCTAGTTTGACAACCTCGGTGATGTCACAACATGTGTCCCCATACTAGTGGAACCTACTAGCTCATATAGTTTCTTGACCCACTTTCCTTTTATCGCCACTAGATCCCCTTTTGTAACTCTCAATGTACCATCCTTAATAACACACTGGTACCCAATATAATACAAGAAACTTATCTTGGTCATCTTTGGGACATGTCTCAATTTAGACAATATTCTGACCACACCATCATGCATCCTCACTTTCACCGTCCCATTCCTAGAAACTTTGAAATTAGTCTCATTCTCCATCAAGACAACTCCACCCTCAGTCACCTTGAATGTATGAAAGCAAATCTGGTTTGGAAATATATGGTAATAGTACCAAGAATTCAATATCCATCTATTACTAATCTTATCCTCTATATTAGTGGTTGTCAACACATCTTCATCACTATCACCATGGGCAACTACAACATCATCCTTTGTACCAGATGACTCACCGGACATAGCACCAGGTTTCTTGTTAGGATGAAACCTCTTAACTTGCCCCTTCTTGTGACACCCATAACATGTCACATTCTTCTACCAACTTTTCTAATTAGATCTAGAATTTTTACGATCACTAGATCCCCGCTGCTATGTCCTCCATTGGATACCAATCCCTCACTATGAGAGTCTCTGGAAGTACCGCCGACACTCAATTGACTATCAATGAACTCCCATTGTAGCAAGGTGGATTTCACGTCTAAATAGTCATTCCTATACAAAATAGTATCACGAAAATTTTTAGAACTTGTAGGCAAAGAGCATAACAACACAATAGCCAAATCTTCATTATTTAATATAACATCTATATTATGTAAATCCATAACTATAGAGTTAAATTCATCCAATTGACTTTTTAAAGATTGACCCTCACTAATTTGCAATTATGAAGCTGAATCTTCAATAATAGTTGATTTATTATAGATTTTTTTTATATAATGACTCAAGCTTCAACCACAAGGTAGCCCCTATTGATTTATTTGCCACTTCCTGCAATACCTCGCCAGACAAACACAATTTTAAGGCAGAGAGGGGCTTCAGACCTACTTCATCAAATCTCTCATCATTCATCTACTTTGGCTTGTTTGAATAACTTGATAATGTTTTATCCAATATGTTATAAATTAGAATTGTTCACATCTTCAATTTTCATAATCTAAAATTATCAAATCTATTAAACTTCTTAATATTGAATCATGTAGCCATCCCGATTACTAGATCTCTTTAACAACATTTCTCTTCAACCAAATTGTTATAGAATTAATGTGAATTGAAAAGGATCCAAACCATAATGAAATTAACAAGATTATGAACAATTCAGGATTCATTAATAAAATAGAATAATTGAGGAAAAGTAGAGATCTTTATTTGTGCTCTTGTGTATATACAAGATGATTAAACCAATCAAGCAATCAATTACAAAAACCTACAATTCTCATTTAATGGAGAATAAGGAGAAGTTGGGTCACACAATTTAACAACCACGGTTTCATCATGTTCCCTTTTATAGAAGATAAAACCTTACGACATAAAATAATGTGTTTTAAAAATACAGGAAAAATACAGTCTATGTTTAGAAAACATTAGACCCCATGTTAATTTACTTACTCTCAACTATTGCCCAAAAAACACATTAGAGTTTTTAGTGAGAAACACCATCCATGTTAACAAACATGAGACCCTTGTGTTTTTTACATAATTCACCATTCTGCACTAAACTTCTCCAACACCCACACAAACCAAAAAAAAAATTATGTTGTGATTTAAATACCCAATCAAAACTCATAGAATCATTTAGCTCGAGGCATTCCTCTTTAGTGGAAATTTTTCTAAGCAATAAGTAAGTCAATCTTAGCTCTAAAATGTGGCCTTAATAAGCATGTAATATGATATATTCTATAAAATTTTCATTTCATATGCCTGCATGAAAGTTTAGCCTCTAATTAATGCATGTTGAATTACTTATGAATCATGAAAAACAACATGATTTTAGACAAAATAGAGTTAATTTTCTTAAAAGTGAAGCATGATTTAGTTTATGAGATTGTTAAATATTGGTATTTTTATATGACATGCTTTAGTTTGTATGTGGTAATATTTTAGAGTGTCATTTGCATGATAGATTTTTCTTATGTGTTGTCGAGGAGAAGACCGATTGACTGGTTGGCTCAAACTGATTGATCGATTCGTCAATGGTAACCTTTTTTGTTCACTATTTAAAATCATCATTTGGTTTGGTAGAATTGATCTACTGGTCGCTGAATAGTCAATGGGTTTGGTGAATCCGATCAACTGGTTTGAGCAAACCCTAAGGGTTGGCTAAGCCAAATAGATCAACTATTTATTCAAAATTATTGATCGGTTATCCCTAACTAATTGATTAGTTCAACCCTAGTATGTGATTTTGATATTTAAGACTTGATATGTTTTGAGACTATACCTAATGATGCTATATGATTATTTAATGATGGAATTACACTCTTAACATGGATTGATGATGTGGAAGATTATCTTCAAACAATCTTCTATAACCAAGAACTTTTACTTTGAGAATTATAAGTCACACAAACACTCAAACCGATCAACTTCTTCACTTGATTCTAATGATACTCTAAATACTTTGGTAGTGTGGTGTAGATCTATACCAAGATCTAATGCCTACTAATGAGAAATAATTTGTTGTTCAATAGAACATTCGTGCTACTCTCTAATACTGTCAATTGAAGAAGGAGAAGAGAAGAAGAAGAACACACTCTCTCGTGTAAATTCTCTCTTTGATTATTTCATTCTCATATGCCTTATGTTGTTTAGTTCAATGAGTATAAGGGTTTATATAAGCATGCACCCATGCGGGCCCTTTCTATAATAAGCCCACTAATAATCCCTTATTAATGAAATCAACCTCTAATGCATGGTACACTCATATTTAAAAAGTTACAATGGCAATTTATAAGTATTACAAAGTATACAACAAAATAATAAAGCTACACAACTTTAATAATGTAATACATAGATGTAATCATATGTAATTCAACTTTGTAGTCTTGTGACCTTGTTCTTCCTTACACTTTTTAATACTTTAATTCTAATATCATTGTTATTTACATCAAATATCTCCAACAACATTAACTTCTTGCAAACATGTACAATACCTACAAGAATTACTTGACAAAACATTAGAAGCATAAAAAGTTTCAAGCACAATGGTTTCCATCTCCAAGTATGCTTATTATTATTGTTCTTCATCATTTGAAGAAGAATATTGAGAGTGTTCTAGAGATTCTCTTGCATCAATTGAATAACCTAATGGATGGATAAAATGGATCATAATTCGGGGCATTCTCAATAAGTGCTTGGGAAGGCTTTAGTGGAAAGACCCAAATGAGTATGTTATACCTTCAAAGGATAAGGTAATATAGATTTTTAGCCTAAAATGGATTATCATAATGGATTGATTAATATTGTTTAAGCACTAATAAAAATCACACCACATGGTTGGAGAGTAAAAATGTTAAGATGGAATGAGAATGTGGATGTGTTACTCATGTATAATCATGTAACCTTAAAAAATAACACACTAATCACTTAAAGTGGTATATGATCAAGCTGTGTATGCATTTAGGTTACATGATCCTCAATTAAATACCCGAGGGTAGTATGCCTTCAACCATTTATTGGTGTCTTTGGACTTTGCCTTCAGGTAAGATCCTAGTAGATTCTATTATCTTATCAACTCTAGACACTAATGATGTACTAGAGGGTATCAATACAAAATGTTATGGTTACTTAGATTGTTTTTAGCTTCGGTCGGACTTTATTCCCATTGGTGGTTAGTTAGCCTTGGCTCGACTTTATATCTTCTAGTTTGGATAGGCTTCAATGGGATAAGAGACCATGGTGTCGTACACAATCTATTGCGTGATAAGAATAAGAATTAGGATAAATAAAAGGGATAAAGAAAAGGAAAGAGAAATAATGACTTATAAATAAATGACCTCATGGATTATGCAAGTTGGAAAATAGACCCAATGAAAAATTATATGAATGGATGGTAGATGCCCTAATAAGCTGTTTTGATAACCTGCTTACTTATTTGTATGTTAACATCCATGATTTTTATTTTATGTTAATATGAATGATGAGTCTTGAATTGTCTAAGTTGTGTGTAGGATGAAGTTCTAATGCATCATATGACCATGATAGAGCATGTGTAGCTAGTTAGATGGCATTAGGATGTTGTGTGTTTAGCATGATCTCCACATTATGCTAGACCTTGTATTCTTGCAATTCCGTTAAGGAGGTAACTTGGCTTATTCAGTATGAAGCGTATCGATGTGCCTATTTGTTTGGTTAATTGCTCATTCCCATGAGTAGAAGACCATGCATAGGTTTTTGGAGATGATCGTTAGGGGGCTTACCTCGTTTCGGTCCTGAGATTGAGAACATGGACATCTGAAGAATATTATTCGGTACCTAATGGACTAATATTTGGGGCCATGCCCTACCTTTGTTTTCTATCATTGTTATTTTGTGTTTTAGTTTAACCTCATTCCATGTATTTGAATATTTTTTGGACCGTAGAGGTCCTATTATGTAAACATTTCATTTAAGTATCTATATATTATGTTTCTTGTGCACTCTACTTTCATTTTGTTTGGTTTGGTTTTGCAGCCTTGTATCTAACATGAACTAGATGATTGACCCCTATCCTATGTTAGACGTGGCGGTAGCATTCCATTTTTTCTAAGTGTATTAAATATTTTTTCCACTTTCAAAATGTTTTAAAATAAAATTTTTTAGTAGTGAAAAATAGAGATGTTACAATAATAAAAAAAACCTTAATTTCCCCTAAAATTGTTCCACACAGGTTGTGGCCCGAGGGTTAGGGTTTCAAGTTATAAACCCTAATACCCTTCATTCTCCTTAAGATCATTAACTCATTATCGCCCTCTGACCCCTCTTTTCTTTGCTTTCCCTCGACCACCATCCTTTTTCTTCCACTTCTAATCCTTATTCTAGCTCATTCTTATTTTGTTCCTAAACAAGAGATGGTTATATCCAGGAAAGGTTAAGGTTTTACCTTCCTTGGCTTGCTCATTTGGTAAAGGTTGTATTTTTCTAATTTTTCTCTCTTAGTCACTTGTTTTGTTTTTGATTTCAATAGGGTTTTAAGAATATTGCTAACTTTTAACTTTTATTTCTTAATGTTACTCTAGGATTTGAGTTAGGCAACCCTGACTAGGAGGTTCTTCTCTATTTTCATAGTGTTTAGTTGACTTGAGATAAGGTAAGACATTCATACCTTATTATGGGTGGTGAGTGAGCATGTATTGTTGTGTAAAGTGCATAAGTATGATATTATGTGCACCATATGTGCCAATGGTTATACAGTGGTAAACATATTATGATAAATTGTATGAAAATATGATGCAGAAAGCATATTTTGGACTTTTCAACCTTATAGTTCATGATCCTACTTTGTGAGCATGAATTTTATTGGTTTATAAATTGCCAAGCGTGAATTAGTGTCGAGCATGTTAGAAATTTAATATGAAGTTATTAAAATGTGTGCTTTTCCAAGGGTTATATGATTTGGAAATTTTAGAAATGCTTTTGTTAATTGATTGGAATATCAATGCATTCAGTTGACTAGTAGGACACATTCATTGATGTGTCGATGTGTGCCATCAATTTATACATGTTCTTAGTTGACTATTGATACCTAGCTCCCATTGGTAGACTAAAGTGACACTTAAATCAATTGATTGTTCATATTTTTTTTAGTGTGTGTTTTGGGTATTCTATCAACTGCGAGAACATGTAAGTTGATTGATTGAGGTTTTCAGCTAGTTAATTGATATACCATAACGGCTAGCCAAAATGCCCTTATTTCTCATATCTTTATTATTTCAAAACATGATTTAATTTTGGTTTATGGGGTTAAAACACTATCCTTGGGGCCATGTTAGGACATGATATTATCTTTTTTATGGTTTTATAACTTGTTAGTCATAGTTTATGCTAATACTAAAGCTGTGAGCTAAATTTTTTTCTTGGAATGAAATAAGAAATAATCAGATATGATTAGTAGACTTGGATGTACTTAGATTAACTCATAAAATGAGTATCTATAATCGAATTTATTATGGTTTTGACCTCTTGATATGAATGGATAAATGATGAGGTTTTTACCCTAAGTAACCTTGATGGCTTATGTTGAATGCTATGGAAAATTATATGGTTATGTTTGGATTGAAGTGAGTATATATGGTCGGATTCATTATTAGATATTCTAATTACTATTCTTTAAGACTTGTTTGGGAAAGTTTAGCCATACTACTTGATTTATTCTTGGTTGAATATGGATTTAACCTTATTCTTAAGGACTACCTAGAATTTGGTTTGTGAGTAAAGAGAAAGAATAAGTGGAAACTAAGTAGTGGATAAAGCATGCATATATGAGGGGATTATATGGTTATGCATTTTCCCTTCAAGGCATAATTGATTAATTAAAAATTATTGTCACCTCAATTACCCTCAAAAGTAAAGTATGAAACATTGTGAAACATTTTATGGTTATATTTAGATTATGTGGCAAGAGAATCTTTTGTATAGCTTGAACTCTTAATATAATAAGATACTAAACACTTAAAGGGGAATAGAATTTGGTTAAGCCTATGTTTCTCTAACTCTCAGAGTAGTTAACAATGGGATAGTTATGGCAATACCTCAAATTTAACCTAACCCTAATATAAGGTAATTAGTATTTTTTAATCTCAACCTAACTCCTTAATCTTAAAATTAAACCTAAATTTAACCCTAATCCTAAACATCTTTTCCCTTTTATTTTTCTTTTTCCCACTTTTCTATTTTTCCTTTTTCTCTTTTTTTTCTTTTTGTCATTCCCCGGTCTTCTTTATCCCCACGCGATTTCTTCCTTCTCTAACCCATTTCCTTCTCCCTATCCTCCAACCATAGTCCTACCTCAGTCTAAATTCATGATCACCTCCCTCAACTCTTGGGATATAGCGCACAATCTTTTTACCAAATACCCCCATTCTCCATTCTGCAATCTTTACCTACACCCTCTACTGCTCAAACCATTCCCATCCTTCACCCCAACTTTAAATATCCCTCCTCTATCACTCCTTAGTTCATTTAAATCCTCACTAAACTCATCCATTCCTCTGACTCTCTCTCTTTCCATCTCCATCATTCCTCTACATCATTCTCATTGATTTTCTGCCATTTTAGTGCAGAAAGCTCCTCATAATTTGTTAAAACTCATGCTACACTACCTTTACTACATTAGAACCTTACGTCACTCCTTCTTGGTAGTGTGATAAGCTTACATAAATACCTATTTCCATCCCCATATTCGGTCTTCTTCACACAATAACACCCTTAAAACCACCTTACCTTCATGCATCAAGTGCCTTATTTTTGGCTAAAACTCATGCATAAAGACAAGATCAATATCATCACCTCTTGTTACTTATCTAAATTGTGTTACGAGAATGGTTTTTTTAAAGGTTTATTGGCTATGTAAAGGGTATTTGGGACATTTCATGATTTTGTGGAAATGAATATGTCATGTTAACCGTTGAGGATTTTATAATTCATTCATGTGTAATACAGCTAAGTGTAGGTTGAGTAGGGAACAAGTTATCTAAAAATGAGACTTTGAGGCATTTAAGTAAAATAAGGATATTTTGATTAATATGAGTTAAATATGGAGTCTTAGTAATTCTATAGTGAGCATTAAAGTATGCTAAGTGTGTTATGTGAAGTACTTAGGATAATCATGAGCAACATTACTCTAATAAAATGAGAAAATAGTTTAAATTGGTAATATTAACATTAAAGATAGAAACATTATCACATATGTAAGATGATAAAGTTAGACATCAAATTTTGGATATGTTCGTAATAATGATATATTAATAAGGTTTACTGAATTTGATGATTAGATGAGTACTGTAGAAGAATTTACACTTATCTTGTGAAATTAGCGTTTTGTAAAGGTGTCATGGCCATTTCCCTTAAGGAATGATCCAAAACACTTCTGGTTATATTTTGTGTGCCTTGCATATTTATGGTAAGCTTGTAAGATGAGATTGAGATAACCAATTGTATAATAAGACATTAATATTACAAGTGAAAAATCATGTGGATCAAGATTGATTTCTACCTATCCATTCCATGGAATGAGAATAGTATCTAGGAGTACTTTACCATAGGAGCTGTATCTTTTTGTTTTACCAGATGAGAGTAGTTTCTAGAAGCGTTATGCCTTGAGAGTTGCATATATTCATTTCAACGAATGAGAATAGTGGCTAGGAGAATTTTACCATAGGTGTTTTATCAATCCATTCCACCGGATGAGAAAAGTAGTCATTCACATTATGCCTTGGAAGTTATACCTATCAATTTAACCAGATAAGAATAGTAGGGTCCCTAAACTCATTGTAATAAAGTCTATACATTATAAGTATACCTAAGCTGGAGCTCTATTTCAATTCCTTTCTTGAGTCATCCCATGATATAATTGATATACATAATTAATATTTCCATGTGACCTTAGGTGTATTGTTTATCCATTTACTATGACTGCATCGTTACCTTACTCGGTACGTAGAGTACTAATCACTATTTTTATAGATGCTGCTATTTCTCATAAGCAAATGACCTAGATTTCACTGTGCAAGTCACCGATGATTATTTGGATCATTTCACTGCTATTGATGCATTGCCTTTGGAAGAGTGATTATGTTATCCTTTGGGGTTGGAGATAGAATTAATGTTAACTTGTTGTTAGTTTTGGTATGGAGACCTTTTTAGACACTTAGTTCTAATGGATTCCCTTTAGTTGTATTGATGTTTATGTTGTACTCAAAGATAATCTCCATATGTTTATTTAAGTTTTACAAAAATTTTATTCATTATCTCTTTATTTGATTTCATGTTCTAAGTATTTTGCCTTGTATCCGATGTAATGACGGTATGATAAATCAGAATTATATTGAGTATGCCGGTAACACCCAACTACAATGATAATATGCTTCCTATAAAATAATTTTTTTAGTAGTAAATTTTGGGGTGTTATAGTTATTGGATTATAGGCAAGGGAACTCGCATTGGTTTTCGTACCACTCCGACTTTACTTACCCACTAGTATACTTAGGGGGTGTCGACACTTAAGCTTTAGGATACTTAGGATGGTTGAGATTGCTCACTACCTTAGCTTTTATCCAATAGTAGTAGATGATGATGGTTACTTTCATATTGTAACTTGGTGACCCTTGTATTGGTATGTTATTATATCCGATTCCCATGATGGAGACCTAAAGTGCTCACTCTAAATTCTCATCAATTATTGGATATCCTTATAAATATACATGGATGTAAAGTATGTGATCATCACTCTAAAGAGAAAATAATCGAAATGGTCCTTAGGTGTATTAAATGGCTAGTAATATTTATATGTTTGATATGGTTATTTCATTGATGTGATCCTGATTTTCCTTTGTGGGTATTTTGAGAGCTAAAACATAATCTAACTTATGAGTGATTTCCTAATCTAGCCTAGTGTTCAAGAATAAACGGATATAATATTGTGATATGAATATCGTGAACAATTAAATGGAATGGACATTAGAGTTCTCCTAAGTGGTCTACATCCTTGGTATGTTACCTTTCATATTATTATGTTATCATTCACGATTCCTAAGTCTTCTGGTATTTATGAATATCCATGAACCCATGCCTATCATTACCATGTGTGCTTTACCTCCATACGTATGTATAGAAATGCCATGTTAATAAATTATTCAAGTATGTGTATGTATATTGCACTAGTTCCATATTATGAATACCATTCTAGTATAACATGTAGGTTTTGGTAGGTTAGTATACAAGAATGGTGGTTGTATGTGTGGTATGAATCGTATGCCATCCTTTGTATTCACATGCATCGAAGAGTATGTATGCATGTATGCATGTATCATATGAAGCATAATGTGTAACTTTCATAGGATAATGCATGAGTAGGATGGGTGTATGTTAAGACAGGATCCCTATACCCCATAACATCCACATGTGTAACTACCTTACTACATTGGATGTATATCATACCATGCATGCCCTTCACGACCTTTGATTCTTGAGTTTTTTTGATAAACATGATTTTCTACGAATCTATGTCTATCATTAAGCATGATGGCCCTTACCTTTTATGTTGATATATAAGCATATTGGACTTATAAAATGACTTGTTTCATTATACAACCTTATATGCTTCATATACCTTCATGATAAGGTAATTTGGCTTGCTTAGTACGTGGCGTACTAACATACCCATTAGTTTGGTCACCTACTATAACACTCCAAAATTTACTACTAAATTTTTTTATTTTTACGGAAGTCAATACATAAACTAAGCGATGAGTACCAACGAACTTGACACGAGTCTGGTTCCTTACCATTCTCATATTAAGTACAAGGCTAAGAAATGCGATAACTTTAAACAAATGTAAAGATAGAACGAGATGATAACATAAATAAAAAAAATACAATGTTAGGAGGTACACTCCAAATACATATGTTCAAAATACAACAAAAGGGAATATGGGACCTAAGGGTCCAAAAAGGGTATTCAAATCCAAAACATTAGCATTGGATAATGGTGACTTTACTCCTGACCCATAGAATAAAATCACTCAACCGCAAGCAGATAATTAAAAAGATCAATAGTCTCATTATCAAGAGTCTTGCACACCTATGGGACATCATAAACAAATGTGTCTGCTCCCCTAAATCAATCGAGATCATTACAGCGTTGCAATTGGCATTAATAAGCCATATACTGGTAAGCTAAGTTATTCTACGAGCTTAACAGTTACACATTGAAATATGGTAAGCACAAAATAGACATGCGATATGGTAATAGATCATAGGTAACATAAGATAATAAAAATACTAAAATACTAAAATACTACTAGTTATTATCTTTACTTTAGTGATTAAACACATCATATTAATTACACTAAGTACTCAGGAGACGGATAGAACTAGCGTAAATGTGACTTTCCAAGGCACAACACACCTAGGAACCACATTTACATACGGTGGAACGGAGACTGGTGTAAACGTCACCTTCTAGGGCATAACACTCTTGGGTACCACTAATACACAGCTAATCCTTAAATATGTATACCCCTATAGCCGGTGGAATGAAAATATATAGAGTAGAATAGGGCCACCATAGTTCCAAACGAACGAGGGAAATAATTGATCAATCATAGTAATGAACTCAATCCTAACTCATGTGATTCCTTCACATTAATAATTAATGATGAACTTATTCCAACCTTGTGTTATAACATAACACTTACTTTTATTTCTAGGGTTCAACAACTCACAACCGTTAAACAAGTGATAAGTGATAAGTGATAAGGTCAAAATAAATTTGATTAGTTCCTAATCCAATTATTTAACAAGATATAACACATTGAATATGGATATCAGTTATAAGTCACTTAGGTTACCACTTAAGACCATCAAGCACACAACTTAGGTTAATCTTGCATAATTATCCAAAGCTCTAAACAAGAACCAAAATCCCTAAACATAACCCTAATTCCCCTAGACAAAACCAAACAAGGCCTTATGATAGTGGTGACCCTACTTCACGAGTGGCATTGAACTCGTATGAGTCTGTCATACCCTGGTATTGAGAATCTGCAAGGAAACCTCCTCATAGGTTAGTGCATCATCCAACTCGATCTCGTCAGATCTAAACACATGTGAAGGATTGGGAATGTACTTCCTCAGTTGTGACACGTGGAAGACGTTGTGGAAGCAGGATAGCTCTGGCGGTAGTGGAACACCTACTCAATCCCACGGGTAGACGATGTTGTGTAAGTTAGCGAGGATGGCTTGTAACTATCCAATGTTATGTTGGTCATGGGCCTCAAGAGCGTAGATGTTCCGATAGATTTCTCCTTTGTTGGTTCTTGGGAGACCAAGCCAATTCTCTTTTATTGTTTTCTTTAATTATTATTCACCTAATGTATTTTCCATATTGGTTTTGGGTCTCATATGACCCTATTTTGTAACCTAAAGAGCTTTTTTTGATATTATGTTATCTTCACTATGCTCTCTATCCTATTGATTTTGTTGGTTGAATACTCGACCTTGTGTCTAGCACCAGTGAATTGTTTATCTTATATTAGACATTGCGGTAATATCCTATTTTTCCTACGAGTGTTTTCTTATTTTTGTTTCAGCAAATGTTTTAAAATGAAAATTTTGCAGTCGTGAAAAATGATAGTGTTACAAAATCAAACCAAAAAGGAGGTTTATAAAGTAGAACTTTAATAATAAGCTAGTAACATTATATCAGATATCTAATATGTTTTATTTCCACATGAAAAAGGAAAATAACTAATGTTGCATATGACCACCTCCATATGTGCCACCTTATTGGTTCTAGACCCTCAGGCCAAACTAGACACTCCCCTCTATTTAGGTATTCAATTCCATGAAGTTTCTCTCCGGACTGAGTAAGGGGCTGCATAGAGTAAGGTGCAACCAACTTTGTACCTATAGTATATTTCAAGTATGCGTTTTGGTATTTTTCAGTTATACTTTAATAATTATGGATATTATATAATTAATTATAGTTGCACTATAATTATATTCAATGTACATCGATCATTTTTGTTGTACTAAAATAATAATGAATATAATATGATAGAATGAGTTATGGGTATATTATAGTGATATTCAAAACCCATCAAATATATATGCAAGACGGCTGCACCATACTACGTACATCCCGTGCACCTAATAATTTTCCGGCATGGACATGCATAAATGACAGTTTCATCATAAAATTCTCGGTATACGTAGAAACAGGTGCATCAGCGACGGCCAACCTTGAGGCTTATCAGCAGCCATAAAATTAGTCAGAAAGTCAACATGTCAATACAGTTTTATTGACTATAGTTACATGTGATCCTAGTTGGAACAAGATAATACACTTGAGAGTTGAGACACGGAAGGGATATATATAGCCTTCATTATACTTTCTTAGGTGGCTGTCTTTGTCTCTTGGCGAGCAAGGAAGGCACATTTCCACGACACCCTACTAATCATGCAATATTGAATATGGTACTGCTCCATCTGGTATTATCAGCTTTGTTTACTCGCAAACTGATTAATATCCTTGCAATAGAAAACAATAAAAAGAAGTTGAAAAAAAAAAGAATAATGGAAGGCAAAACCGACAATCCTTAGCAGAATTTCTCTATTAAAGAGAGACGTCTTTCCTCCCCTCGGAGCTGGCCTGTCCACTGATTGGAAGGATGGAAATGAGAGCTGCAGTCAGGCAAAGTGCAATGACGGTTATGCATCTGATCGCTTTGAAGGAAACCTTGAGGATGGTTGACAAATGATATATATAAGATTGTTCTTAAATTGAGTGTATTTTATTGTCTCATAATCGTTAATTCGTAGCAAACTTTTCTTCTTTCGCATAGTTGAAGTACAATCTATCTGCAGCAAGATAGACTAAGGTGCCATATTGAAAACCATTCCTAAATTATCTAGTAATACAAATTTTAGGTTATTTGTTGTTATTTTCAACTTGTTATAATTTGAATATCTACATCTTATCAATAATATATTATTAATTCATAAATAGGATCCACAAATTTTAACTAAATATATAAAGGATCTAATATTATTGACTCTTACTATAAAAATACTATTTATTATTGAAATCCTATTTGTCTAAAGTTATTATTATACATTTTAGTTCAAATAAGTTAATTACCAATATTATTATTACTTTAATTACATTTATATTCAAATAATTGCTTCTACCAAATACTCTATAATATCATTACTTCAAATAAAATTTAAATTATTTATTAAGTTACCCAAATAATATTCAGAGTGTGTTTGACACCATATTTTTGCTTAAAAAAAACTTTTAAATTTAAATTTATGGGTATTTGAATAATAAATTTATAAAAGCTTAAAACTGACTTTTTTTAAATAAAAAAAGTGATAGAATAGCTTATAAAATAATTTTCGACTTTCACCTTTGAATTATTTTTTCACTTAGTTTTACAGCACAATGAATACATTTATATGTAAGTTGTATCTTGTTCCCCGCCTAGCATTTGTTAACGTGTGTTTTAGTATATTTAGTTATGCATGTTGACCATACAATAAAACCGCGGTCGTGGTTGCGGTCACGATTGCGGCCGTGGTCGTGGTATCGTGGTATCGGAGTGTCGCAGTCGATAAATTATGTGTTACGGTCTTGCTAGTATCGAATCTGACACTCACCTCTTCTTTGATTGTTCTATTGTTGTATCTGTTTGGAAGGAGATCAGATCTTGGCTTGGTATTGCAAAAGGTTGTACAATGACAATCATGTATAGTATCATTGGAGCTTTTAGAAGAAGTTAAAGAGGTTCCACTGTTCCAGACTTCCAAGTTCATTACTTTTGTCCGGTGTTTAGCCTAAGCTGCTACTACTTACCTAGTATCGAGATTGGAGAGCAAGGAATGAAGATGCTTTTGATTCTAAACATCTATATACTAATGGTTTAGTTGTATAGATTAAAAAATGTGCATAATGATTTGCTTATAAAATATTTTTGTAGACCTTAAGTTCTAGATCAAAACTTTTGACTAGGTAGAGAAACCATTTTGTGATATGCCTACTTCATTTTTTATTTTCCTTAGTAGAGCTACCATTAAGTGGTATGCCTACCTCCATGTTTATTCTCCTGGGTATGCCCAGAGTATTTGTACAAATCACATGTTGATTTTGAAATATATTTTTAACTATTTATTTGATAAATAAGACATGTTATTTAGTGGTAGTCTAGTAGATGCGAAGTTAATAAACAAAAATACTTTATTACAATTCAAATATTCAATAGTAACTTAGTATAATGTGTATATAATAAATGAAGAATGAGAAATTATGACATAAAATGTTCCACAATGGCTACCACCAAACAGAGTGTCGTGGAGGATCTTCGTAATCATCTTGTTGGTCTGGTATATAATGAACATTGTAGTCATTGTGAACATCTCCTATATAAAGTGTTCCAAAATTAGAAAATGATAAGTGAAATTGTAGATATTATGTTGAAGAAGAAGAACTATCATCTTGTGGTGGTGGTGGTACGCCAGGCTGAGACTGATGCTCTAGGTTTTGATTTTGATTTGAATGATAGTAATAGTAATTTGGATGTGGATTTTGTGGTCATGCTAATGGTATCCTTATATTTCCGTAATTGTTATAGCTAGAGGAGGAAGATTGATCATCAAAATATGGATTTTGTCCTTGATATCTCTCTATCTCTAACCAACTAGATGTGTTGGGACCATAGTGTCCATGCATGAGATGATGAGACACAGATTCAAAAGGTTGATAGGCACCATAATCAAATTGATGGAATCTTTGATCAAAGTAAGCTGAGTAGCGACCACTTGAGCTTTTGATACCTCTTCTACCACGACCATAAGTTGGTTGATCATCACCATGTCCATGAAAAGTAGAGTTTCTTTGTCCATATGATCCAATGTTGTCATATCCGTACGTATCCCCCCCTCCAAACCCACCGCCGCCGCCAATACCATCATCGTTGTTATCATCATCACTCATACTCAGATGAGAACCATGAGATGCGCCACTAGGTTCATTTGTAGCTTGAGAGTGATCAACAACACCATACTAAATTGGAGGATCTTCTCCTAGTTATGGTGCTTGAAAGCTATTACTACCTCCTTGAACTTCATTATCATCATTATCAATATCATCATCATCCAAGCTATTCCATGAAGATGTTTGATTATTTCCATCTCTAGTATCAAGCAAAGGACCCTCTAGTTCTTCTAACCAAGGATTCAAAAAATCATCTTCATAAAATATATAATCCAAATTAATAGGTTTATATGATTTTTCCATCTTAGCTTGGCTCTTTCTTATAAAACCTCTTATGTGTAGCCTTAAGTTGTAATGTACGTAAACGAGAAGATTCAGTTTTCTATACTTTAACCTGTTTCAAGATTTCGTATGCATAAAACTGAAAGTGCTCCAATTTATTTCACAATTTGATGAGAAGGTAGTAGCACTTAAGACTTTCATTGCAATCCTCTTAAGATATGGAGCAGAATCCCCGTATATATTCCACCATTCAGCTAAAATTCTAAGATTTTATAATTAGTATAAAGTTATAATTTATATCCATCAAATATTAAGAAGATATATAATGTAAGTACCTGGATTGGTGAATTTAATGGCTCTTTGTGTTGTAGTTTCACTAAAGTCTTGTTATTTAAGACTATATATATCCAACTATACATTAAAGTTAAAACAATAAGTTATCATCATTATTCGATACAAGGAAATGTATCACAAGTTAAGTTTACCTCATTGAGAGCTTGAATCTGATTATCAATATTTGGCTTGAGCCTTTCTATCACTTTTTTCAACCCTCTCATCACTTCTCGATCCTCTCTAATATCATTTCCATGAATTCCGTATGCAAATTGAGGGTTGAGGAAATATCCATTTAAAAATCACATGTAAATGAAATGATAATTTAGTAATATATTTTGCATCGACTTTCAGCAGGTACTTTACTAAATAAAATATAAATAAAAAGAAATTTTACCTGCAACATGCAAATCGTGGTGAAGCTGAAAGTTCCATCTATTATCAATGATTTTCCAATAACATTCCTAATATCAACAATTCTTTTGGATGGCTAATTTTTCTCTCTCCATTGCTTCATAAAGAAATCCCATCGTTGGTTGCTCATCTCCATCCACTAGTCTTAGAACCTTTATAAGAGGCTCTTGCACCTTAAAAACATCAGTGGCCTTAATCCAGAACTTTCTTCCTTCGTCTTTGAGTTGGAGAATAATGTCTCGAACTTTGGTTGTGTGATCATCATTCATTTGACTATATTTGGTACTCTTCTATTGTTCTGACTCCCACATGCTTCAGATACTATGCTTATGCCTCACAATACTCTTCGACGTAATAAAGTTGGTAGCGAATCCAGTTATGCCAAGTCGAAGAAGCTGACAATCATTTGTGAATTGTAACATTATGGCCACCACTTTATCATATCTGTATATGAATTGAGTGATACTTTGAGCCATTTCAAGTATCTTATGAATGTTACTCTTCTTTGAAATATCAGCCAATATAAGATCTATGGAATGAGTAGCACAACCTATCCAATACAGATGTGGAAACTCTTGCATCAATTTCTTTCCTCCGGCCTTGATCGTAACTTCATTATCTGTCATGACTTGTATAACTATCTCCGGACCAACTTCCTCAACCACGTAATAATATGCATCCTTCGATGGAACATGGGTGGCATCAATAGATTTATGAAAAACTGTTACACATTTTGAGTAAATCAAAACGTTAGTAAGATGCATTTTACTTAGCGTAGTCCATCCATCACACATGATGGTAACTCCCCATTGCTTCCATTGTGCTAACAAAGAACTGATCCATTCCTTTAGTGATTGATATTCTTCCTTTAGATATACCTCCAAAAGCTCATAAGCGATGGGTGGTGGCACACGATCTCCTACTTCACGAATAACTATCATCAATGGCTTCTTAAATGGGGATTCTATTACACTAAATTGTACTTTATTATGAGTAATCTAATTTCCCCATTCCTTTCTCAACTTTCCTTTTAAGACTCTTATACGCATTTGTACCCGTATTGATTTTGGTTTGTTTCTTCATTAGATGCTCTCTTTCTAAAGAAACATTCATAGCTGCTAATCTTTCAGCATGAGTCGATGAAGGTACATGCCCATATGAACCCTGACTTCATCTTACAATTAAGCTAGATGAGTGAACCATTGGTCGAGAAGGTTATCGACGACTGCTTCCACCTTCATGATAATATTCATGATGTGTCACCCTATACATGTTTTGTTCATATTCTAAATCCGCTTCAAACCTACTCCTCCATAAAGTCGCTTGAAAATCTTATTCTTCTTCGTATTCTTCATCACCACCTAGTGTCATTCTTGTAATTTTTCCTTCAATAATAATATACCTTCTCTTTTTTTTCATTTGCTATAACATTTGTTCCAAATTTCTTCGTACTTCACTTGACACTTGATCTCATTTTGCAACATTTCCTTTCACATGACCTAAATATTCTTTTAGTCGTGTAATTTCTCCATTAATAACTTTTCCACAAAAAACACACTTAATTTTTTGCCGACTTCCATCCACAAACTCTCCAAAATTTCATGTAGCGTCTCTAACCATACCATGACCACTGGCATTATCATCACCACTTGTTCGACAAGACATGTTTACTGATAATATATCTGAATATATATAGGATAACGATAATTAGCAAGTGAACTATAAAAGTAATTACTTATAGAATTATAGAGGTGATGATGAGTTTTTAATATAACACAAATACACTCAAGTTGTTATGTATATAGTAATAGTATACGTTAAATAAAGAAAATACTATATATACTAAATCTAAGTATTTAAGTATCTAACTATTCTTAGTATTAAATAAACACTACTCCTCCTCTTAGGCACTTTCAAATTATTATTAATTGATTTTTTGGATGCCTAATCTATTATATTAAAGTAATCAGTAATAAATTATTGTTATGTTATATTTATACAAATTTATAATAAATTAACACTATAACAATTGTTTATTATCCATCTATTAATTTTAATCATGTACTAATTTAATTAATATTAAAATTACTTAACTAATCGGTATTTAGTAATCATACAAAATTATTAATTATTAATTTATTATAGTACATGACTGCATGTACATAACTATATATATTAAAAATAAATTTAAATTATAATAATTATAAGTATTAATTTATACATATGCTAATTTAAATAATTATTAATATCATATCATTATGAGGCTAAGTATTAATATTTTATTTAAAAAATTCATAGATGTAGCATGTAAAAAATAGCAACAAATTAATATATTATTAAACTAATAAGTAATAGCTAATTAATAAAAACTAGATAGCATAAGTTAAGTAGACTAGTTAGTTCATTAATAAAAAATAGATAATATTATAGCATGTTAGTAGCATAATTTAGCATAAATCATTTAAATATTTTATATTTACTAAATAAGAAATGTTTATACTAAATTACTAACTCTTGTGGAGGCAGTTCGACATTTTACTGTGCTGAGTGTTGAGACTTGAGGGACTTATCTTATTATCTAATATCGGTTACTGTGTTGGAGTCTCAAACTCTCAGTCCCAGCCTTCAACGGTTCAACCTCGAGTGCTCAACTCTTTCGGTCTTCCTGTTCACAGACTTCCACTTCCAGTTCCCACACTTCCAATCCAAGGTTACAGCTCCTGGTCGTTGTTCGCCGTCCGCCGCTCGCCGCTCGATTCTCTAGTTACTGTTGTTGGTAAATTATTGTCCTCAATGGCTGAATGGTTGAATCTCGAATCTTGTTAATTTGTCTTCTACTCCTACTTTCATCTTTTTCCTGCTGCAGCCTGCGGTTCACTTTCTATGACTGCCTCAACCTGACTGGGTGGGTGGGTTACTTTTGGTGCTGAGGGGACGGGGGTAGGGTAGGGTCAGTTGCAGACTCGCAAGGCATTCTGGATGGTGTTGGGTGGTTTTGAATCTCACTGTATTTTGGTAAGGTCACGAATATTTTAGGGCAATATCAGCGATAATTTTTGATCTCCGATATTGCGCTAATATATTGACGATATCAGCATGAATTTTTTTTCCGTCGCAACTAACTCAGATTCCGCAAAATTGTGGCTTATACACAATTTCGGAGCCGTCATTTTATTGTCTAATGTTGACTCAAAAGAAATTAACCGACAAAACCCTTTTGATTAGCCTCAAGAGTCATCTCCATGATCTAATATCCCATACCTAATACGACTCAAATAATTTTAAGTATAAAATTTTTCTAATACAATATGATATCAGACTCATACCTGCTAAGATCCAATAAATGATAAATTAAAAATAGATCTAACCCAATCCAAAATTTGACATAACTCCAAAAACATGAACCCAAAAAAGCCTTATAAAAGTTTTTTCTAATAAAATCATAATTTTTTAAATGTTATTTTATAATATTTACTTGTTACATTTAAAAGCAAAAGATAGAAGCATATACATTATTCAGTAGAAAAATGTAATAGCCCATCCTAAAATCAGTCATAATGTGTTTAAAAATGTTGATATAAGATAAATTAGTTTTGGTTTTGAAAATAGCTTGAAATTCTAATAAAGATTTGAATTTTAGGTGTACCGATCGATTGGTTTGCCTAACTGATCGAAGGGTAGGCTCAAAGATTTATAATTTTATTTTTGACGAATCAGTCGACTGGTTTGCTCAAGCCGATCGACTGGTTATCTTACGATTTCATATCCTTTTTCATTTTTATTCAATACTCTTCTAATGTTTATGAAAATTCTAATTAGAATCTATTTGTGTAATGAGCATATTGCGGTGCTTTGGGATTACTTTTACATTATTTAGATCATTCTATGATTTTATTTAGTTAAATTTATCCAAAAATTACTTTTTGAGGCATACATCACCTTCTTTCTTCTCCTTCACTTTATTCTCTCTCTCTCTCTCTCTGCAATTGGGCTGCGTTTTTTACTTCTTGCACATCTTTCCCGACTTATCAACCTTCTACAATTGTTCCCTTCCTAATTACACTCAACTTCCCTTACACCATCATGTATTCTCTTACAACTTGGTTGCCCACACTCAACCATATCAGTCTTGTCTCTCTCCCACTTTTATGCTCTCTATTCCTGATTTTAGTTGACGGTTACACCATCTATCTTCTATGCTCTCTATTCCTTATTCATTCTCACTTATTCTTCTTCTTCTATTCTAATTTTATTTGATTTTAATGAAGTTTTAAAATCGAGTTTTAATGGTTTTAACTCTTGATTCTCTTAGGAATCAAAGTCACGGTAGACAACCATCAAGTTAGGAGTCATTCTTGAAGAATTACTTTAAGATAAGGTATTCTTGTCTTTATTGTGGTTTTATGTTCTTGGTATGTTTTTGTATTGAGCATGGACTATTTGTATTATAGAATTCAAGCATGTGATAGAGTTTCCTTATGAAATTTATGCATTTTGGTTTCTCTAATTTTATACATGATTTGGTAGTTTAAGTATGATTTCACTTAAATGTGTAAATTACCATGTATCCATGTTATTCTATGTGTGCAACGTGTCTTTTTATGTGCTGTATGACAGAGCACCATGCTAGGATTAATATGGTAAAGTTCAGTAAATTTTGTTATGTGTATCGCAAGTTTTGGTGTTGTTTAACTAAGAATAGTTGTTTGCTTTGTTTAACCCATCGACTAGTTGTGTGAACTATTGCACAGTTTAGACATTTTGATCGACAGGTTGCGAGATCAATCGATTGGTTTGATGAACCAGTCGATTGGTCTCTACAAGCATTCGATCGGTTTGTCAAACTCGTCAATTGGTGACCCTATGATCGAAGTGGTTTGGTCTCTGTTTAGATCCATAGATAGGTTGGACAAAATCAGTTGACGGTTTATCGATGAAACCAACCCATTGACTAATCCATTGGTTTCATTTGTTTAGATTTAGTACGACCAGACCAATCAACTGGTTCCAATGATCAATCAACTCATCTGGATGTATTCCAGTTGGTTTGCTGTTAATTGTTCTTCTTCTTTTGGGTCTTTTATGTTAATACCTCCATGTAACTTCAACATTTAAATTATGACTACAACCATATTACCCTTAAATTAATAAGAATCCTAATGATATTATTCGAGACTTGAATTGGTTAAGTTTGGCATCATCCCTAAACACCCGAGTGGGGGATTTTATGTCTTTTGAGTATTTGGTGTTATCACTTGGAAACACCCAATTTGGATAATAATGGAATTTATATGTGTTTGATGTTAGCACTTGGAATCACCCAATTGGCTATTTAAGGTATTTATCTATGATTTGTGATATCATTTGCTAATTAATAATAATGGAATAAGATATTGTTGGAGCATTTTTCTTTGACATTCAAGTTAGTTGAACAAGAGTGAGTGGGAGGGTCACCCTATGGTTTATATTTTCACTAAATACCTATTTTCTTTTATACTAAGTTGCGGTCGGTAGGGGGTATACGTATATCTTTGAGGTATAGTGTAATACCCCATTTTTAACTAGTTCTAATTATGTGTACTTAATTACATAAATTATTGTATAACATTTTATAGCCTCAAGATTATTTTAGGTGATTCGGTAGTAATTGCAATTTTACGGCTAGGCGTACTTTGCTTATAAAATATTATTTATATATGTTAAATTTTAAGTTAAAACTTGTAAAATATTCCTATAAAATTTTATTTAGGTTCTAAATGTGTTTAAATGTAAATCTAGAAATTTTTGTTTAATTTTATTTGTGTTTGTTATTCCTTTTGAATTTTATATGCAAAATATATGATTAAGGTATGCTAGCTAAATATTATATCATATGTGTGTTAAAAATTATGAAAAATTATATTTAGGTTTTAAATGATTAAATAATATGATATGGAAAGTTTCATGACTTTAGGAATAGTTTTGGTATATATGTTAGTAATTACCTTATAAGATTGTTAATCAACCGTCATTTCAATATTTTATATATCAAACCTTGTTGAAAATTCATAACATTTTATGTGTGAGTTTAAAATATTATTTTAAGGGCTTTATAAATTTTTGTAATTTTATGAGCTTGTTTGCTATTTTTATTAATTTTATCCTCTTTATTGATCTTTCCACCACCAAAAATAATATACAAATCCAAAAATTACTGTTCATACATGCAATTACTTCCCTACACTTTCATAATCAGATTTTGTATCAAGTTGACCATTTTCTTATTCATTCAATCAAATTTTAAGCTAAAGTTACTTTCATACACTTTCTACCTATGCTAGTTGTATCATTTTTGCTTCTCTTGCACTCAACCTTCTTCACTTGCATTCCCTGTGCTTAAAGTCGACCTTGGACTTTCACACCATCACCTCCCCCATCCCTTATTTGATTGATTGATTTTCATAGCTTCATTAAATCTAAATACACCCCACCACCTTACACACTGAACCTTCTTGTCCTTTATCATTAAAGTGTTGAACAAGCTACCTCTCTCTCCCTTGTGGATGCATATTTTTGGTTCCTCCATCCCCTACTTATACTCCATTTTGTCTTTCTTTGTTTTCATTTAGTATTTCTCTCTTTTTCTCCCCTTAGTTGCTCCCACCTTTCTCTTCATTTTGGTTATTTTTGCTAAGTATTCTTAAGCATAGATGAGCTTATAACAAAGACCCATCCTCCTCTCTTTATCCTTATTCTCTTGTTTTCACTTTTACATTTCCTTCTATCTAGCCTTTATTTATTTTTAAATAAGTAAAGAAGGTTAGATGTTTGGTTAAATTGTGAAGTTGTCGTCCTTTGTCTTCTTCTCTTGTGTCTCCATCTTTCGTAGGTGTTGATATTCTTTTGGAATTCTTTGTGTTATTTTTCTATTTGTGCTTGGAAAGAGGTAACCCATATGTTGCTACTAAATATATAAAAATCATGTGATAGCATGTTTAAAGTTTCTCATGTTATGCTTAAGTGTAATTTATGCTTTCTTATAATCTCATAAAAAAGTGTGCATGCATCATATATTGTTATTAATTTCTCTAAGTGTGTGACCATGTATTTTATGCAAGGGTATTTTAAATTTATGCATTTTAAATATATGTATGATAGAATATTAAAATAGGGTTGCTTGTGTTAGAATAATTATGCATGATGGCAGTTTAATCTGCTAAATGAGCTTACTTATGTTTTAGGGGAAAATGGTATTTTTGTCAATATTGAAAATTTCTAGAATTGAAATTTTATATTAATGTACCTATTTTAATGTTATTTAGTCATACCATGAATTTCACTTAATCCTAATAACAATTGGTATTAAAGTGGGAAACTATTGAGTAAATAACATATAATGGCATTTTGGTCATTTATGACTTATTATGCCTCAAAGTGTGAATAATTGGAATAAGATGACCTTAATGGATTCCTAGGTTGACCTTAGAGTTAATTTTGATTTTGGTTTGGATTGTTGAATTTATGATCGACTTGAATAATTGGAAAAAAAATGGTTAAGAATGAAATTGGAATTATTGTGCATTATGTGATATTTTATGATCACCTTATTAAGATATTCATATTTAAAGTGGAAGACCTCGAGATTTAGGAATGGTTTCTCTTTAAGGTTAGCTACCCTAGAGACGAGGTAGGAGCCCTCGATTTGGTTTGGTGGTTTCGTCGGATGCCTCAGCATTTCGGCTAAGGCCCTAGTCTACTCTATAGGTGACCTATGGGCCATATATGGGGTATCAATACTTAAGGATTAGGTGTCCTAGGATGGGAGGATATTGTATTGCTTTGTTGCACCAGTATGAATGGAGTACTTTTATGTCTTTGGATTACAAGTTAGGAGGATACTATGTTGCTTTAGTGCGCTGGTATGACCGGTGTACTTTTATGTCTACGGGTTATTATTGTATCCTCTCGAGTAATTAAAATATAAATAATTATTGTAAAAGGATTTAAATGGATTGTTGTGATTTGTCCAATAGTTAGTTGCCTTCACGCACTACTTGGTTTTGGTATATTGGTTTGATAGTTGCATTCGTGCACTATTTGGATTTGGTGCATTGGTTGGTAATTGTCTCAGTGATTTCCTTATCATGTTAATCTTGTGTTATCAGAACAATTTAATATTATAATGAAACCTTTCTCTTCTTCTTATCCATTGTTATTCTTAATTTAAGCGGATAAACGTTTTAGCCTTAACACTTAGTGTAAGAAAGGTAGAAGAACCGGACTTATACTAAGTGTGGTAGTAACACACTACATTTTTATTGGCTTAGCTTCCGCACTCAACTCTTTTTAAAGAATTTTTCAAGTGTTAAAAATGGGGGTGTTATAGATACGATTATACTGTAACAGACCTACATGGCATCGATGTCTAGCTCGGGTGGGGGAGGTATCTTAGTACAAACCCCTTGGCACTTCATATTGTCCATCACTTAGGAGAGTGTGATATCCCAACTTTTTAGCCCTTGTAGAGGAGGCATTGAAGGTGTGGTGGGTGAGGTATCCCAGTACAAGCCCCCTTAATATATTTCGACCATGTGTGCTGGGTGTTATATCCCAATTTGTATTAGCTATCGTGGCAAGTGCACTTGATGTGTGGTGGGTATGGTATCCTCGCAGAAAATCCCCTTTGATGTATCCTGACCCTGTGTGGTGGGTGTGGTATCCCATTGTGTTTATTTGCTCCCATGACTTTTGTTCATGTTGCAGAATTGGGTACGGTCGAATGAATTATCTTAATAATTAGAAATTATGTGATCACTATATGAAGATATATAATATGGTTTATAGTGCATGGTTATAATGCATTTAATATATTATTATTCTTCCACAATCTCCATGTAATCATGCCTTATTATATTACTGCCATAAGCTAGAGTGTTAATTTATATTAGGATACTTATCATCATGCGAGTATACGACTTTAATGTGTTGTATGAGTCTTACCATGTTTTAAGTAGTTTGTTTTACTAGTATTTCACCGTACGGATACTACACTTTTGTGGTTACTATAATTATCCAAATTTTAGTCTAGAAAGAAGAGGACGATTTGCATAGGTATGGTTCTTAGTTAGAGTATGTTGAGGATGATAACGTGGGCTAGTAGTTGGCTATTGGTTGGGGTTGGATATTTATATTTTGTGCTTAAGAGTTAGGTTAACCGGATAGAGGCATTTTGGCCACTGCATTGGGAAGTTTTTGCTCTTAAAGTTATTTAAACTTTTGATTTTGATTCATGTATTTGGATTTCATAAACTATCATACTCCTTCCTATCTATATTATTTTTCTCATCTTCATTTCATTAGTATTATTGTAATATTATTATGAGCATGCATCTTTTTGTTCATGGATTCGTTTAGCCTTGCATCAAGCATGGGTTATGTGATGAGCATACCTCTCTCATGGTTGATGTGGCAGTAACATCCCCTAGTTTTGCTTTTCAAACACTTCCACATTTTCTTCAAATCATAATTTTATGATTCGAAAATTAGGGGTGTTACAACATATCCATACGATTTAAAGCTGAAGTTTACCATATATTGATAGTTCAAGGTTGCTTCTATGCCATCAAAAGAGATAAAGCATAAAAAAAACCAATCACCAACCTAAGTTGAAGTAATATACATTTTTTGGATTGGAGAATATTCTACCATATCATTATTAGATTTGATATGATATAACCAAGATTAAAAAAAAGTAATGTGTTGTTGATGAGATTATTATTGGTGTTGGTGGTGGTGGTGGTGGTGGTGGTGGTGTTAGTTGTTCTTGTTGTTGTTCTCAATGTACTATTATTATTACCATGTATTTAATTACTACTATTTCTATTGCGATTGTTGTTATCATTATTATACTTTTTATCATTAATTTTGTATTAATATTAGTATTATTGTTGTTGTTATGTTGATATGATGTGATCAATCTATTATCAACGGTTAATATAAGTTCATATTATGTAAGAACTACATGAGATATGAATATAACATAAAATTAAAATAATACTTGAACTTGATATAATCAACATTATAATGTATATGAAATACAAATTTTAGCTTATTATTATAATAATAAATAATTAAATCAATTGAAAAGATTTTTAAATTTGAATTGTCGGTCACAAATTCAAAGATAAAATATCAACAAATAATTCCAATGTTAGAGTTTGACACAATCAAACTCATAGAATAAACTAAGTTAAAATAACCAAGTTTGACATGACTAGACATAATACATATTGAAATGTAAAAAAATAGCATGAACATGACCCAAATCCAACCTGAAAAGTAGAACAATCCAAATTTATACAAACTTGAACCACAACTAAATCAAAAGTAAAATAATTTTAATTTACCAAAATTTGGCTCCATTTGATCTCAACCTGACTCAATCTGGCATAACAGAATGACTCGGAATTATTTGACTTTAAAAATATTCAAATCAAACTCGATCCAAATTGATCTAATAAAATGATCTAAGTTTATCCAATATTGACATAACCTAGTCATTGTATGACTCGACCTACCCGACTCCTAGATCTAAACTTAAGTCTCCTAACTATTGATACATGTTCAAATCATACCCTCCCACATCTTAATTAAGATCAACCTATAGTAGTTGATAGCAAACACAAGTGTCCTTAAAAATCAAATGTCAATTCAATCTTTGGTTATGATGAATAACCTAAATGAATGATAGATTGAAAAACAATTGGGTCCTCTTAATATGGGAAAACTTGAGTTAATATATATTTATAAAAAAATTTAACTATAGCCATATATTTTTGACAATGGTTAAAAAACTAAAAATGAAAATGCTATGCATTTACTAATATCTAATAACTTGTGTGCTAATCATATATTTCCAAATTAATACTAATTTAGCAATATAATTAAATAATTATTAACATTCCTTACGCCTATGCTTAACAAAACCATATATTTATATACACAACATTATTGTAAGCTCCATAAATATTTGTAGAGTTCAATACTATGTACTACCATGGTTAATGATTATATTAATTCTCATTATATCCTATCAAATTAACTATGATCATTCATCTCTTATTAATATACTAAATACATTGCTTTGGTATACAAACAACAAACTTACAAATTCAAAGATCTAAAACAACTTTCATCCTCCTATCATCTTTACAAACTCCTCTGCAACTCTTAATTAGGGATGGAAATTTTCTTTACGGGTTTATGACCCCATTGACAACTCTTCATTTAGGTTCAGGAAAAATTTTGGGTTTCAGTTTGGTGGAATAATTTTGGAATCTTTTTTAAGGATGATGTAGAGACATGTTGGAAGTCCCCATCTCCGAACCCACATTGATATATATATATATATATGTATGTATGTATGTGTGTATGTATGTATGTATTTATGTATGTATGTAATTATTTGTTTAAATTTATATCTTAGTTATTATTAATATTTATTTAATTACTTTCTTTATGGTGTTAACATTTAATACATTACATTGTTTACATCAAAAACTTTATGCCACATGTTTCATAATAATAAGAAGACAAATATGATAAAAATGTTTTTTGAATTTTGCTAGATAGTTTTAATGAGTCATTTGGAGGTTAAATGATTTTCTTTGGTGGGGATATTCTCCATACTTTACTAGATATCCTAAAGGATACTTGACAAGACATTATTCATATAACTATCAATTAATCTTTCTTATAGCAAGATTGTAAGGTCCTATGGCTAACAAAAAATATGAGGTTTTATAGTGTTTACTAGTGATGAGAGTATTAAACTGAAGGAATTCTTCTAATGGCTTCCTAGCATTAATGATAGCACAATTGGATGTCCAAATGATGGTTTTGCGGCAATAAATATTCTTGATGATATTTTACTACCATAGTTTGGTAACCTAAATGCAACTATTGTTGAAAGTACTTACCCTTCCTTTGGTAACACTACTAGGATGGTATTTATTTATAGGGAAGATCCATCCTTGAATCATGTTGACTCCATTATTGATCATATACTTTATTTAAATATATTAGAGGAGGGAAAAAATTTATGTTTTGACAGTCCTTGTAGATAAGACACAAGTATAGATATTTGGAAAGACCTTTACTCACATGAGTATTTAAAAGAATTATGATGTGTGGGTGTGTCAAACCATGTGTTGAAATTAAAGGTTGGTACTCCTATAATGTTGTTGAAAAATATAGATCATTCTAAGGGCCTTTGCAATGGTACAAGGTTGATTATTATAAAACTTGGTTGACAGGTTTTACAAATGAAAGTCTAGGGTAGAAGTAATGCAAGTCCTAGTGTTATAATCCCAAGACTGTCATTAATGCCATCGAACAAGAGCTTGCCTTTGAAGTTTGACTGAAGATAATTTTCTCTTATTTCATTATATACAATGAAAATAATAAAAAGTCGAGGGCAATCACTAATCAATGTTGGTTTTATCCTAAAAAAGCTGGTTGTAACACCCCCATTTTTAGGAACCAAAAGATTCCATTTTCAAAGTTAAGTACAGAAGCTAAAATAATAAAACGATGGGTATTACTGCCATACTTGGTATAAGTCCGGATACACTTACCATTCTCATACTAAGAGCTAAGGCTAAAAGTATTACTCTGCTTAAATTAATAACATGATTACAAAAATTAGAATAGAGAGAACAATAGATAAATATGGTGCTAATCAAAAGTAATATTAATGGTTTACAAAACTCAAAGAGAGGAAAATACAAGAGGACATAGGCATCCAAAATACAACTAAAATCAAAATACCCAAAAGATATTGGATATTCCTACGCTCTCTCAACCGAACTACTAGCTTCGATTGAGCTCAGAAGCTCACCTGCAAAAACCACCACCCATTGAATAGGCAAGGGTCCATGAAAGGAACCCTTCAGTAGAACAATACTAAGCAACCCTTTATATTAAACCATAATGAAAAACTAGCATAAAACACATGTAAGAGCATTAAAATATACATGGTATCAAACATTGACTATACACGCGTCAATTAACCATTCATATAATCACATACCACTAATACCTTATATCAACCATATTCGCTCATCATGAAATAACTGAGACTCACTAATGGAACACCCAAGCGATGATCTTTATAGTATAATTAGAAACACATCAACCTCAAATACAAGATAATAACCACATGCCACATACCTCATCATCAATCTCGATAAATCTCATAACACAGGTAGGCTCACAAGAACAGATCAATAATGACTCATCACATCACAGGTAGACATGAAGGCATCTACCAAAATATAGATAAGCACAAAGGATGCTACCGAACCACAGGTAGACACAAATGCTACTACTGACCCACAAGTATGCACAAAGTTTGCTACTAAACCACAAGTATCCATAAAAGATACTACTAATCAATCCAATAATTTTTCAATCATTTTCATCTTATTTACTCGAGGGGAGATCACATCAAACATGGAGACACTAAGGTACTCTAGTCATACCGGCGCACCATGACAACATAGTATCCTACTAACTATCAACTTAAGGATGTAAAGGTACTCTGGTTGCACTGATACACAAAGTTAATATATTACTCTACTAAAAAGGACACCTAATCTATAAGTATACACACCCCTATCAATCTATAGAACATAATAGAGAAAGATATGGGGCCTAGTTGAGACACTAAGGCACAGCAATAGAAATCTAAAATCAATCGTGGGTTGAACTACATCTTTAGGATAGCCACCCCTAAAGAGACACCATTTTCGATCTAGAGGTCTTTCACTTTAAGTATTAGTATTTAAGTATGGCGACCACGAAATCGCACAAAAATCACATAGATCTAATTTTCATACTTTAACTATTTTACTGACTTCCAATTATTCAAAGACAACCATAATCAAGATCATTACCAAAGTCAATTGTAAAAATATTCTAAGGCTATCCTATGCTAATTTATTCACTTTTGGGCATATTATGCCAAAAATGACTAAAATGCCCCTAAAGTCAGAATTACCACATTAACATCCTCTTTAATTACTAAATCCATCTTATTTATCAAGTTTTCATGAAAAGGCTAAAACATAATGATTAAACAAATTTATCATGTAGATAAATTATCATATAAGCTAAATGACCAAATTACCCCTAGGGCTCACATCCATGATTAATATTCCATAAATAGATTTATGCATATTCATCCTATCATTTTTTCCACATACATGTTGTACATAACCATCAAATAATTTTAGCCATACTTTCATACCTGCAATATTTTACATCAGTTAGCATGTTTATTTTTCTAATTCTCATGATAACAATAATAATCACATAATTATGGCGTAACAAATCCTTCTTAACATATTTCATACACCAAAAATCCTAATTTCCTATCATGTAATATTTAACATTTTAGTAAAGTAAAATAGTTATATGAGTTCTAGCAAAAATTTGAAAATAGCGGTATCCTACTAAATACTACAAGATCCTACTAATCAACTTTTGTACCTAAAAATAATACCAAAATACCAAGTTAATATTTTAACACACAAAATAATATTTATAATAATAAATATTTATTTTTATAAAATTACCAAAATACATTTACTTATTAATAATAGGTACCAAAATATTTTAACTAAACATAACTCACGTTGCACATGCGATGAAGGGGTAGAAGAACTCGATCTGACTGGCTGGGTGAGGCAAGGGGATACAGTGGCAGTGGTGGAGACTGGTGGCAATGGTGGCTGCTGGTCGGTGGTCGATAGGTGATGTAGTGGCAAGCTAGTGGAGGTTGTTGCTTGATCGGTGCACGTGAAGGGGTGATGGTGGTGATGTTAAGTGGGGGATGGATGGGAAGGTGAGTGCAAGGCTATGAAGGGTGGAGGTGAGCTAGAGAACAAAGTTGGTTGGTACGTAAGCTCGTGGGTGGCTAGAGTATGAAGTGTTGAAAATAGGAGGGTTGCAACAACAACAATTATCATTTCCTAGGGGATTGCTGGGGGAGAGACAACCAAAACGCTGGGGTAGGGTTTCGAAAAAACATATTTTAGAAAAGGAGAGGAAAAGGAAGACGATGGAGGTAGGGAAGAAGAAGAAGAAGAAGAAGAAGAAGAAGAAGAAGAAGAAGAAGAAGAAGAAGAAGAAGAAGAAGAAGAAGAAGAAGAAGAAGAAGAAGAAGAAGAAGAAGAAGAAGAAGAAGAAGAAGAAGAAGAAGAAGAAGAAGAAGAAGAAGAAGAAGAAGGGTGCAAGCGCCCAGGATGATTGTGATGGTTGTGGTTGAGGGCTAGGGGATCTATGTTCATGTGTTATACATATGTAGATAGAGAAGAGAGGAGAGTAAGGCTGCATAGGATGTAGGGGAAGCTGGGAAATGATTGGGGCTGGTGGGTTGGCTGGGTTATGAGGTGATGAGTGGTTGTTGTGTGCATATGTATATATGCATGTAGGATGATGATGATGGTGAGGAGAGGAGATAGGAGAAGGAGGGAGATGGTGATGGGGGTTAGTAGTGATATAGAAACCAAATGAGGCTAAGGAAAGGTGCTAGATTTTTCGAAGAAGAAAAGAGAGGGAAGGAGGAATGGTGTTGGCGACGTGCGATGATGTGCAAGGGCAACAGAGGTTGCGTGTGAAGAAGAAGAGAGGAGGGAATATGCGTGTATATATGAGTAAGTTTGAGAGAGGGGTATAGTTTAGCAGAGAGGTGAGGGTTTAGAGGTATAGGCAAGGTGTGAGAAGGGGAGGGAGGCAAGGAAATGGTCGAGCCAAAAGAAATTAACAGGACACGCAAAGGTAAGAAAATAGGGTGTGAAGAGGGTGATGTTTAGGGAGGTAAAAGGTAGGGTAGAAATAGGTTTATTTTATTTTAGGTTTAGGTTTTGTTTCGATAGATTAGGATATCAAATAAAAATAATCAGGTTTAGAATAGGTTTAGAAAAAATAAAAGAGGTAATATAATTGAAAGAAATGTTTAGGAATTTATTAGGTAACGGGTCAAAGGTTATTATTAAAATAATTAGGCCAAGGTTTAAGGATTTGTTTTAAATAAAAAGGATAAATAACTAAAAGCAAAGGTTACAAAAATTTTAGAGTATTACAACACTATCCCTTCAAATTAGACTTCATCCCCAAAGTCTATGTGCACATTACTTGAAAAAGGTGCACGGATATGCAAGGTACTCGAGGGAGCAACTACCCCCTTAAAAATAGGGAGCTCTACTAGCATGAAAATGTTCAGAAAAAATGTAGACACAAAATCTAACACATGCAAATCAACCAAGAAAAAAGCGCTAGCGTACCAGAAGGAGAAACATCAGGATCTAACACTTGCTCATCTGCTCTTACTAGATTGGCCAAGTGAATTGCTCAAAACATCAGGTCCTGCTGAGATGGATGTTGATGGGATATCTAAACTCTTCCATGGGGCACACTATATAACTCAAAGCTCCTATGTCCAAGCTAAACACAGTCGTGTCACTGAATCAACTTTCTTATACAATATTTTCCTGGGTGATCTCATATGTAACAACGACAGTGGTAGTGTTAAATCAGTCTCCGATTAGCTCTACTATAGGAACCACTCTAATTGTTCTTGTGTTGAACTCTAGTTTAATGTTGAATACTCAAAACTATGACACTATGATGCATACTCTTTTCCTTAGAATCCTGCATCTTGGGTTTCCTCTTACCTAAAACCAAAGTCTGCTCCTGGACCAAAGTGTCGGCAACACACACCCACTCATACAACATAACCAAGTCATGAAAAATAGCTGCACCCATCATTTTTCTGATATTGAAGTGAATTTCTTGCTCAAATTAAAAGATGACCGTAGCCTCGATAATGGCTATACTTGGAGCAAACCTCAGCAACTCTATAAACCTCACGTAGTACGTACTCTCGCACTGTTAGACTTCCCTAAGTCAATTGCATGAACTCTTTGAGCTTTTCCCTCTTAAGGCTCTTGGTCTAGAAACACATCCGAAGGGAAGCCTTGAAGTCTTCCCAAGAAATCAATGATTTTGTCTAGACACAAAAACCTATCCACCAAGAAATTATAAGTTGTTTAAGAATTACTAATCATGAGTGACTAAGTATTTTGATATATGAAGATGAGAACAATGACTTTACATCAACAACTAATGATGCATTCAAATAAGTATTTGAAATATATACATTCTTGAATATCTTAGTGAGGTCAAAAACATGGGGTTTGTGTTTTTTTTTCATAAGTACTTGCAAGGATAGTAATAAAATCTTCAAATTTGTTAATCATTTTTTTTCTATTATAAATAGTTTGAGATTCTTTATTTCATTTGAATGTCCAGTGTTGTATTAATAGATTCTACATATACAAGTCCATTCTATCTAGCATGGTTCTGGTAAATGCATAACTGGTTTGAGATAAAGGTTCATCACATATTTCCCAACAAAGTGGTTTAAAAGCCAAATTTGTGTTACACATATAGGAGGTGGTTCAAGTCAGGTTGAAGATAGACAAGATCTTGAGAGGAGGGAAATTAGTGATGGAAAGAAAGAAAATTTCTCTATGATAGAGTATGAACATGGATGTTCTTATCCAACAAGGACTACAAGCAACCTTGGAGGATAAGAAACTAGAACATGTGGATACTTCCAAGTAGGAAAATATGAAGTTTCATGCACCAAGTATGATTCGGTTAGCCCATGCTTAAGAATTAAAAAAAAAAACTTTCTTGAGGAGATGGTCCAAGTGAATTGATGAGAAAGATAGTGTATGCATCGAAGTCGCTGATAAATAATTCTTTCTTGACGAATGATCTATATTTTCTTTAGATAAGCAAAGGAGGATATTTGTAAGATCAGTTGAATATATTCAATGGCTTGATTATCTAGTTGAAGAGTTTGGATGAGTTATTTTAAGGATGAGGATCAAGCTCTCTTGCTACTGGCTTCTCTTCTAAAAATTTTAGTCCTATGGTGACAATGTAACCACCGCATTTTTTACTATTAAAAATTTTCATTTTGAAAACCATGCAAAAGTGGAAAATTAATAAACACATAGAAAAAATGGAGTGTTACCGCTGCACCTAACATAAGATAGGCATTAGCCACTCGTCCCACATTAAATACAAGACTGAGAGCCAAACCAACCAAAACCAAAGTATAATGCACCAAAACAAACACATTATAAAAATATCGAAAGGAAGGCTTTCAAGTATAGGACATCGAAGGTCAGTAATATTAAAATACACGAGAGAAAATAGTCAAAGCAAATGATCTTAAATTACAGAAACAAAATTAGGGCATATCCCCACACTCAGGTCCATCATGGACCAGTCAAAAGTCTTCGAATGTCCATGCTCTCAGAACCCATGCCCAACACGAGGTTGGCTAACTACTGACCATCCCCAAAAACCTGCACATGACCCTCTGCTCATGAAAATGAGTAGATGATCAAGCAAATGGTCATATCAGTACACTTTGTGTTGAGCAAGACATGGTACCTTTTTAATGGAGTCACCAACACACAAGATTACAACATAATACAAAAATCACACTAACATATTTCAAATAAACAGGATACTTGCTCTATCATGGTCACATCAGGCATAAGAAGCTCATACCATACATGAATCATCATGCTTGATAATATGGCTCAACATTGTATATGACAATATACAAGCCACAAAGCAATATGTCTAGATAATAGTAATGCTTCATTCATCCAGGCACATGATTTCACCATAGGCCATTTCCATATACCTAATTTATTAGGTCATTGATACATATATAGGTCATTATCTCCTTTACCGTTATTCTCCTTTTACTTTTATCTTTCTCTCTAGTCACATAATTAGTCCACATTTTTATCCAATTACTCATTCAAATTATTATACAAATACATGTTCTATTTATTACCGAGTAATAGACTATGCACCACCCCATAGTCTCACATACCGTGAAATTATATCCAAACCAAAGGACATAAAGTCCAAACTAAAGCCAAGTAACCACTAATGGACATAAGTCCGAGCCAAAGCTAAGTAACTACCGGTAGACATAAGTCCAGGCCGAAGCCAAAACTACCTAGATGACCAGACCCTTTAGTAATGATAACCCATAGTACATCATTATTTATAAATTCCCATTGTTTTATACTCTCTAGATCAATCGAAATCATTTATAATGGTAGAAAACAATGAAATCACTAGATGACGCAAATACAAAATTTCAATTAATAACAAAGGCCTAGGGTCAAACTTTGGTTATGACTTCGATGTGAACTAACAAATCAAGTCAATCATCAATCAAACCGCTGAATTCTTAGCCTCGTTGTTGCTTCAAACTTCCAATGACCATTGAATCTTTAAATATTGAGCCAATACCTACATCTAAAGATAATATACCATAACAATATATTTGTTCTAAATAGGAAGCATGCATCAAACGTCCATACATTAAACTTAAAAGACCCAAATATAATGCATAATTTTTCATGCTTATCAATTGTGCTAGGTTTTGAAGAACATTTTTCAAAATTATTAGTTGATGTACAATGGTAAACTATTTTTGGAACATTAAAAAAGATTTTCTTTTTTAAGGCTACTTTTATGCTAATAAAACAAAAATATTTTACAATACAATAACATAAACTACATCGTACTTTATATTCCCCCACCAAATTTTATATCTACCAATTTAATATCTTAAATTTATTATTTTCTTATTTTTTTACTACCCACCAAAGTGCCCCTCATTCCCCACTCCCTATGCTCCCCGGTTCTTCTTTTTGTTCCCAAACCCACTTTTCCCCTCAATTTGCTGCTTATAAGAACTAGCATCAAGTGCTAATTAAGATACCATTTTTGTACTCTGAAAAACCAGTCGTTGGATATGCTTTCAGATATGAGAGTCCTGCTCTCTTTTAATGACCTTTTTGTACGCCTCTCCAATCTCCATATTAGAATTAAAGTACTTATTCCTCCTCTCCCTCTCTCATGCTTCTCTCAATTTTTTGGCTGGAAAATAATGCTTCATGAACTGAATTTTTATATATAGTAAGATCAGAAAAAATAAGGCTGTTTAAATATTATATTCTTCATAATTTTTATTTCATTTAAATCATTTTTATTATCTCCATTTAAATATGATTACTTTTTTTAATACGTTAACTGAATTTTTATAGGCGAAAGACAAAATACAAAATCATTTTGTACAAGGGATGCTATTGTTGGGTATCTTTTTTGTTGATCTGTTTCTTATATTTGATCCTCTGTCACCTTTTTCCTATTTAAGAAACCTTTATGATTTTCCATCATTTACGACAAGAAACACACAAGATTCCCATACGACAACCGGTCGTTCCTACTTTAACTAGTGGATAGAAGAATATAGTCCTCGTGAGCCCGAGTTCGTAGAAAACACAAACTTGTCACTTCAATTTTATTAGCAAGATTGACTTGCAAGGAAGAAAAACAGTATTGCATAATGTTTACTAGAAGATAGAAAAACAAAATAAGAAAGAAACAGCTCTATTACTTGTAACTAAACGTTACATGTGAATAATATCATAGTAGTGGGGATTGGAATATGAAGTTTTAATTTTTGATACTAAGGATTTTAACCTCAACAATTAAGGCATAGTTTCAGTTGTGTTTTTATATTTTAATTACCATTAGCATCTTAATGCAAATAGGGAGAAATTATATTTTTGAAATACAAATTTAAGTTTGCAAAATATAAATATATATATATCAAAGAGTCATTGAGACGTATAATCTTATTCTTTGCAAAAATATAATAGCTGGAATCTTCGCATCCATTGAGCAAGCAACTAATATTTGATGGATAAATTCTGATTTAGCTGCCTTTAATTTGTGGACGAGGGGACCAAATTTAATGTCTACTTGCGAGCTCTCGTGTTGGTTGTTGCGTGTACGCTGGTGGTAAGGTTGCAAATAAGTTGAGCTACTTCAGTATACGGCTTGTTAAAAGCTTAGTTCGGCTTGTTCGTTTAGTTAAATGAACTGAGTCCGAACCTTACTTTTGGATTCGTTTATTCAACGAGTCGAGCCCTAACTAAAAAAAAATGAGGCTTGATTTATTTTTTAGTTTTAGCTCGTGAGCTCAGCTCGATTAGGTTCGTTAAAAGTTCGGCTCGACTTGTTTGTTTAGTTAAACGAATTAGACTAGAATCTATAGGTATTCGGTTCGACTCGGCTTATTTACGATCCTAATTGGTGGTTAGGACTGTAAATAAGTTGAGTCAATTCGATAATAATAATAATAATACCCAGTGATAGAGTTTTTTTTTAGTTATGTAAATTCTCAATTTTGATTTATAACTAGCTTAGTAATGCACACGCCACATTTTTCCCCTTTACTTTTCCACACATCTTCCATGCGCATCACTACTTGCAAGTTTGGAGAATAAGGTCATGAACGGAAAGAACCGGTGCTATTGAAAGTACGTGTACGACTTGAAATACAAAAACAAGAAGATAATGCAAACGGATTCGCTTTCATAAGAATAGATCAGAGTATCAGAACCAACAGGCAAGCAGGCTTTGACGATTAATTCCATGTATGGAAGGTTGTAATATGGTTCTTGCAGTGATGTTCATGGTTTGGGTTAAAAAAAAATAAAAATAAAAAATAGATATTTGGATGGCCGAATATAGAAAAAATCCGGTGATTTGGATATCTGAAATTTCAAATCGAATCACAAATAATTCACCATATATTTTAAACTATTAATCCAATAAAAAAAAATATAACATTTTGAATAAAAAATTATAATACAATTGATAAGTAATAAATTCATTTGAACCGAAATGATGTCATAATGATTTAATTCTAGTGCTGAGTTGTATAATATCCGACTAATAAATTTAAATCTATAATTATATTTAAAAGTGTGATAAAATTAAAAATATTCTAAAAATAAATAAAAATAACTAGTATAATAGTAAATTGTGATATATATATATATATATATATATATATATATATATTATTATAAATAATAAAAGAATGAAAATATATATTTGTAAATATGTACGTGTACAATTTATTAGATTAAATATTATTTATATTTATTTGATCAAATATTTAAATTATTTAATAATTTATTAGATTAAATATCTTATTTAATTTTAATATAAAAAAAATTGATCGATTATTTAATTTATCTAGACCAAATCGAGATACCACAATCAATCCTAATAAGCCCACTCATTTGGGATCGAAATACAGACCTTCGACGTTGAAGACCGACGCTCTATCGCTGAGGTATTAGATATTGAAATTTTGGCTTTGGTCGTACAATATGAATAGAATCTTCACAATAATGCACTGGATTTACAATAAACAAGTAACGTTTCATTGGCTAAATGAACAATATCTTCAGTTTGGACCGCTCCTTAATAAACAAGTATTTTATTTATTTTTTATGCTAGCTAGTTGTTCAACGGACCATATTTTATTGGAGAGAAGCAAATCCCCCCCCCCTCCTACTGTGATGTCGGTGTATAATAGCGTCCAAAATGGTTTCGTATCTAACTTAAATTTACCTTTTTCTTAATAATTAACCTCAAATTTCGGCAATCTTCATGTTTTAATCAACAATTTCATAAGTTAAACATATTTTCCTCTAAACATTCAGCTGACTATCCATTATATTTGCTAAACAATAACGTATATCGGGCTCCATTTGTTTCTAAAGGAAATTCCTCATTTATTTTTAGGACAAAACTTAACCAAATTTTTTTCCAAAGTATAATACATTATCATATAAAAAATATAATTATTATATTTATATTAAAAATTAATCTTATAATAGTAATTTTTTTAATATTTTTATCAATAAATATTAATAGATATCAAAGACAAAACTTGTTCGCAAATTCTATGATGATAGTTCTTAAAAAACATTGAGACTTTAAGTTCATTCAAATATTGTTATTATGTTATGTTTTTTAGAGTTTATTTTTGCTAATCTTTTCTAAATTTATTTGTGTTGATTTAATTTGATATGATCTTGTTATGATTAAAATTATTATTTATAAATATTTTTAATATGATTAAATTAAAATATTATTATTATTATTTTGTATTACTAATATTAATATTTAATAAGAATATAATTAAATTAATAATAATATCATATACTTGTATTATGTATAGTAATATTATTACTAATTATTATTAATATAATTAATGATTGTTAATTATTATTATCAAACTAATATTGACATTATTAATTACTTTTCATTATTAATAAATATCAATAATAACTATTATTAATATTTATCTTGTTAAATAAATTATTTTTATTATTATTTAATTCAATTGAATTTTTAAAAACAATTAAAATTATAATTTTTAATGATTATTCTTATTTATATAATATTATGAATTATTATTTATATTGTTAAATTACTTACTATTGTTGTTATTAATATGAATTAATAGGATTCTAATTAATAATTAGTAATAGTATTAACTACTAATATTATTATCAAATATCAAAAACAATATTTATTATTAATATTATTACAGGTTATTAAGAGTATTATTGATATTATTAAACTAATTAATAATAATATGTCACATAATATTAAATAATTGTGTTACCATTATTAATATTAATAATATTTTGATTATTATTTTTTATGTTATTAAATTAAAATTAAAATTATTAAATGTTAATATAGTTTATTCAAATTAATATAATTATCTATATTATTGATATTTATCATTATATATATATTAATATGAATTGTAATACCCCCAAAATTCACTACTGAAAAATTTCGTTTTATTAAAAGATTAGCGGAAACAAAACAACAAAATATGAATTTTAAGGATATTACCACCACACCTAGTACCAGACCGGTTCACTTATACCGTTCCAGTACCAAGTGCTAAGGCTAAAGAAAATGAAACACAATCTATAATAAATTCAACATACTTAAATCAGAGTAGCATATCAAATCATTTACAAGAATAAAATCCACCAATGGTGGTTACATTATCAACATTAACGTTAAAACCAGGAATTTAAAAGAGAAGGAGAAAAACCCTAACGGTTCCGGATAATTTCTTACTCTCTTTCCCGTTGCTCACTTGAGTAGTACCTGAAAAGACGTGCAAGGGACACTGCCCATTGAATAGGCAAGGGCCCCACGAAGGGAACCCTTTAGTACTATGGTACTGAGTAACCCTTTAATACCACACTTAAAAATAGGCCCGCAATGCGGCACATAATGCAAGCTATATACATATGTAATGAGAGATGCATACATAACAATCACATATATAACAAGGCTGCCACATATCAACAAGTTATAAGGTATGATCGATACTTTTGGGCCTTAAGCCATTAGTCTATCATTATTCAACCATCTCTCTAGTTATATCCAAGTGAGTGAGGGAACCCCACTATTATAGCCGGTGGACCGGAATACATACAGGGTAGAACGCTCCTGACCACTATTATTGTCGGTGGACCGGTCTCCAGGGCAGAACGCTCTTGGCCACTATTATTCATCGGTGGACCGGTCTGACTCCGACTCACAAGGTGTTCCACTATAAGTAATTAATATCTTTCCATAATTTATTCACATCCAATGCTTGTTTTATTGAGCTCGGGACCCCCACTATTTTAGCCGGTGGACCGGGATATATATAATCATCATCCGGGACAAAACGCTCCTGGGCCACTATTATATCCGGTGGACCGGTACTCAATATCACCTGCTAGGGTAACACACTCCTGGACCACTATTATATCCGGTGGACCGGTACTCAATATCACCTGCAAGGGTAACACACTCCTAGGCCACTATTATAACCGGTGGATCGGTACTTAATATCATAAGTCAACTGCGCCCGTCTCATTAATCTTTCACTTTCGTAATTAGTGTTTTTCCTTTCTTTAATCAGCACAACATTCTATTTATTTGCCTCGAACGGGAGATCAAGAACCCGGGACACAAAGGTACACCGGTCGTACCGGTGCATACAAGCCACTCAATACCCTTCAACCACGAACCCAGGGACGCAAAGGTACCCTGGTCGTACTGGTGCATAAAGCTACTCAGTATCCTACCGACAAGGACACCTAATCCATATGTATGCATACCCCCTAACTAGGTCTGTAGAGCTAGATAGAGTAAGATATAGGGCCTGGCTAGGGCACAAAGGCACACCAGCAAATACCAAAATAATCGTGGGCTAAACCACATCTTTAGGGTAGCGACCCCTAAAGAGCCACCATTCCCGATCTCGAGGTCTTTCACTTTAAGTATTAATGTCTTAATTAAGGTGATCACAAAAAGTACAATAAGCAGATACTTATTCACTTTCAATCGTTCTGATATCATTAGTCATTTCTTATTCAGACGGTTATCCAAGATAACACAGAGAAATCATTACGGCCATCATAATCTCATCTAATTCCGAATTTGGATTCGTCTTCGTGATACTTACTAAATATCAAATACTCTTACCTTGCTAATCAGCATTATTTGAATCATATTATGAAATTCCACAATCACAACGACATGTTAGGTACAAATTACTTATTTACCCCTTACTTATATAATTGCTAAGTCATCCCTTCCTTACTTGACAAATTACCCTATTACTCTTCAGGTTGCATAATTATCAAATTACTCCTTACCCGGTTTAGGTTACCAAGTTATCTCCTACGCTTTTTAGATCACCATTCACCCCTCATAATTGTTACACTTATCATATTTCCCATTTTGTTGGTTAGATTACCAAATTGTTATTCTCCTTTGTTATATTTACTAAATCGCCCTTAAGTTGGATAAATTATCAAATTACCCTTCTTCATTATCATGATTACCAATTTTTCCCTTTAGTTGTTTAAATAATTACCAATTTACCCTTTAGTCGGTTAAATTACCAAATTTTCCATCTCCATTATCACAATTACCGAATTGCCCCTTTAGTTAGATAAATTACCAAATTGCCTTTATCAATTATCAAAATTACCAAATCATCCTCCTAGTGGTTAAATTACCAAATCACTCTCCTCCATTATCATAATTACCGATTTAACCTTTTCCATATTTATAATTATTAATTTACCCTTCTCCATAATTATAATTACTAATTTCTACTTTTCTATAATTATAATTACCAATTTACCCCTCTCCATATTTATAATCATTAATTTACCCTTCTCCATGATTATAATTACCAATTTACACTTCTCCATAATTATAATTATCAATTTACACTTCTCCATAATTATAATTACCAATTTACCCTTCTCCATTTGTATAAATACTATATTGCCCTTCTATAATCATAATTTAATTACCAAATTACCCTTTGTCGTTTTCATAATTACCAAGTTACCCCTTACTCCTAAGTTTGCCATAAATATCATTTTATTTACAAAATTATCCTTCTACCCTTTACTTCCAAATTACCCTAACATCCTTTTATTTATAAAAATTACCATTTTACCCCCTTTCATCCAATTTTTCCATATTACCCCTTTTGCTTGCAATTTACCATAATACCCTTTTACATCCAAAATCATTATTTTACCCCTTACTTCCAAAATTACCATTCTTACCGCTTATAAAATTACTATATTTCCCTTTGACTCCAAATTTACCACTTTACCCTTTCCTCCAAAAATTACCATAATACCCCTTTACTTATAAAATTATCATTTTGCCATTTAATTATAAAATTACCATATTGTCCTTTTGCCTCGAAGATTACCATAATACCCCTTTTTCTTACAACTTACAATTTATCCTTTTACTTATAAAATTATCATTTCACCCCCTTTCTTTTGAAATTACCAAAATACCCTTTTGCTTACAAAATCACCGTTTTACCCTTTTCTTTCAAAATTACCAAAATACCCCTTTAATATAAAATTTCCAAAATACCCCTTTCACTTATAAAATTTCCACTTAACCCCTTTATTACACCACTTTTATGAATTTACCACCACTACATAAAATACTAATATTAGCACTTCATTCTTATCATCTAACTCCACCAACTTGTCATTATTCAACATAATACTCATTAGCAACTACATATATTAGATCACATACTTACATAGGCATATTACTAAAATACCCTTAGACTCACAATAATATTATTCATGCATTAGCAACATAATACGTCATAGACAAGCATTTAACATTTCCATCAATAATCAAACTCCTTCCTTAAGTATCATCTCTACGCATGGCAAAAAAATCTAGCATGCTCTTCTTTTTATCAATCAATATAAGCAACCACATTTATCATACTAGGCAACACATACATGCATAAAATTATACTAAAATCCCTAATGTGCTAGCATACATTTTTTCATGCATTTAAGTGGGGCTTAATGATTACCTTAATCCCGTAAAAATTAAACCTTACAGGTATCCCGGTTAAAGATTCAAGGCTTAATTAGCAACTCAACACCTAAAAATAATATCAATAATTATTATATTAGAAGTAGGAGATTAAAAAAGGATAAAACTTTATAAAATTTATTTAATAATAAAACACTTTAATTAACTATTAATATACTTCAAAATTTAAACAAATAAATTCCAAATCAATGTGAAGCTCACGCTGCATGAACACCGTAAGCCACATGCAGGTTAAGGGGGGAGAAAAGGGTCGAAGGGGGTGAGGTAGAAGGGAGGGGGAGATGGCTCGGTTTAGGGTCTTTAGGCTAGAAAAGGAGGTAGATGGGGGAGGATTAGAGGCAAGGTAAGGGTGCAGGAGTGAAGAGGGGGTGTAGTGGATGCTGGGGATGGGTTGTTGGCGGCCAAGAGCAGCAGAGGCAGCGGAGGCGAGGTGGTGAAGTTGGTTGTCGGGCTGGGCGTGGCTGAGAAGGAAGGAAAAGGGAAGGGAAAAATGGAGGGGTGCAGGGGCTGTTTTCGGAAAATTAAGGTATGGGGTGGTAGAGGAGGTTGTAGGGTGTGGATTGGTGGTTTGAGTGGTGGAAGAGGTGGCCGAACAGCGGCGAACGGGGCGGTTGCAGGTGGCCTGCCAGTAAGGGAGAAAAGTGGGGAGAAAAAGAAAAGGTGGAGAAGGGAGGAGTTGTAGGGGCTCAAGGGTGGCTTGGGTGGTCTCGTGGTGGTGCAGGGCTCAGGTATAGGGTGGCAGTGGGCGGCGTAGGGGCTTGGTGTGGTGGTTGGAGCGGCGGGTGGTGGTAGCGTGCAAAAACCGGGGAAAATAGGAAGGAGGGGAAAATGAGAGAAAAGAATCGGGGAAGGGAAAGTAAGGCTCGAAAAATGGGGCAAGAAATGCTGGTGGGGAGAAGAAAAAGAAGAGGGAGAGACGGGGGAGTAGGTGGCCGGTTGAGGCTGCAGTACGGTGGCAGGGGGAAGGGAGAGAAGAAGAAGGAAAGGAAGAGGGCATGCGGGATAGGGATGCAGGGGTTAGTTTGGTTCAAAATAGGAAAGAAAATGACCGGGGAGAGAGGGGGAGTAGCAGGGGTAGGTGGTGGTCGGGCATGGCCACTGCAGGTGCAGCCGCCGTGCTCGATCATGGCAGAGAATGGTGGTCGGGCATGGAAGAAGAAAGAAAGGTAGGGGGAGGGGTGTGAATGGGCGGACCGACGCAAGAAAGAAGGACAGGCCGACCGGTCCGGTCTAGAAAAAGAAGAAAAGAGGGACGGCTGGGGTTGAGCTGCGTCGCACGGGCCACGCGGGAGAGGGAGGAAGGAAGGGGGAAGGAGAGATGGGCTGAGGCCCAGTACGCAGGGGAGAGGGGGAAGGGCTAGCCTGGTGGCCCGAAGGAAAAGAAAAGGAAAAGAAAAGAAAGAAGAAAAAGGAGAAAAAGGAAAAAGAAATGGAAAATGACAAAATAGGGGAGAATAATTTAATTTAATTTAGAAAATAATAAAATGTAATACTTTTAATAAATAATTTAATTTAATATAATTTAATATATTGGTTCGAAATTGATACTTTTAGTAAATATTAGTTTGAAAAATTATTTAAATAAAAAAAGGTGATAAAATAACAAAATATTTATTTTTAATTCATTAAATAGTCCTATCCAAATTTTTACACTAAAAAATCCATAAAATAATTAAATTATATAATTTTAAAAGCTAATTTATTTCGAATAAAAGTTATTTATTAAATTATAGGTTTTCTAAAATTTTGGGGGATTACATGAATAATCTTCTAATTCTTATTTATGTATTATTAAATTAAAATTCGAAAGTATTTGAATGAATTATTAATATTAAAATTATTATTGATATTATTAAATTAATAATTATTAATAGTTTTCATAATAATAAATAAATATATTTTCATTACTAATATTAATAATCTTCTAATTATTATTTTGATTTTAATAAATTAAAATTATTAATTATGAATAAATTAATTATTTTTAATATTTATCATAATGACAAATAAATATATTATTATTGTTAATGATATTATGCAATTAGTTATTGTTAATATTATTATTGTTCTTAAGTATATTCTAATTATTGGTATAGTATTAAATTAAAATTATTAATTATTATGTTATACAAATATGCTTTTATCAGTGGATGATATAATCCGATTTTATAAACCGTAAAAATTCATTAGAGAGAACATATTCTTAGTTAGTCAATTGACAACATGTCAAGATAGATGCAATTTGTTATCCACCGTCGTACAGCGCGTTGTACGGGGACGGAAATGAAGAAACAGAAATAGAAAGAAATATAAAAAAGTTATTTTTTAAAATTTTAAGAGACAAAGATGCAGAAAATGTAAAATAAATATATATATAAATTAATAGAGAAAAATAAAAAAAATCCTGAAATTACTGTCTATATAAATTAATTTTAATCATTAATAATTCTTTAAAAAAAAATAATTAAATAATTTTAATATTAATTTTGATACCGAAATTTTTTTAAAAAGGATAAACGTTTTTGGGACAAAACATGACAAGTGCATCACTGATGCCATGTATAAGTCATCTTAGTTCTCCTGAACACGCTACCGCCTTGAAAAAACATTTAACGCGTTTGCATTGAGTGATTTAGGTCATACGACACTGAGTATCAATTACTCTCATTAATCCGCATCTTCCTGCAGGTTACTTTCTTTGATTTAACGATCGCTTTAGTTAGTTGTAACTGATTTACATTTAGCCAATCTTATTTTATTTTTTAAAAAATGTAACTGATTTATGGTCTTCTTAAATTGTACTCCGACATTGAATTTGGGTCTGGGTTTTCTAGATGATAGACTCCCACACGTTAAGGAAGGGAGGGTGGAACTGAAATTTCTGGGTTTCGAGGACATTTCATTTCACCATTGGAAGCGAGGGAAACGAAACAACGTTTGTGTCGGACGTACGCATCTCCGCTTAAAGGTTCTCCCACCGCTGTTGTGTATTGACAAGGTTTCAAGAAACACGAATTTTCCTTTAATTAGTCGTGAATACAATTACAAATGCTGTGATTAGCCTATATTCTGCTCGATCTACTTTTATGTTTTCTACCGTACTCCTCTTCGGTTTTTTTCTTCTTTTTTTTTTCTCAGGTTGTTGGATAATTTGCTCCTCTGTCTCTCTCTTTTTCCTGTACTCGGGGGATTACGTTTGCCGGAGGTTTTTTTATATATAGGTTAGAAAACTTCACTATGCCTCTCTTTTTACTTATGTGAATTTGTATTCGTTTATGTCTATTGACTTATTTAGTAACGTTCTCCGTGCATGCTTGTGATTTTGTAATTATAAGTTTAACTGTGATAATGTACGCGTTAAAATTGATGAGATAGCAAACTAATCCTTGAATTTATATATGGTTTTTTGTTTCCATGATCTTGAATACAATTACAAAGGTCCTGATAAATGACATACATGAACCGAGTCGAGTCAATTTTTTATTGATCGGTTCGTTTACTTAGACGAGTTTTTACACTCATTTAACTAAATAAACCAAATAAATCAGTCGAACTTACAAACTAAATATATAAAATGAGTAAATTTTTTATTTAAACTTGACTGGTTTAGTAAACGAGTCAAAAAATAAGAATTAGACTTGATTCATTTAAGTAAATAAATTAGGGAACAAATGAATTTAAAAATAAAATTCAAATTCAATTCATTTAATTATATAAATAAATTAAATCGAATCGACTTACCTCGTTAAGACTTTTAGCTGTGATAAGCTTCTCTACTATACTTCATTATGTATTTGTTTCATCTTCTTGGTCGGGGGTTACGTTTTACTGCACTCCCTAGCTTTTAGGTTAGAAACGTACGTGTTCGATATGTCTCTTTTTTTTTTTTTGCCCCACTCACGGAAACTATATTTATTAATGGCCTCTTATCCTCAGTTTTTCTTTTTCCCTTCGAAATTTGTTAGTTCGGACCAAATCGCATCAGATCGGCAAAGTAGTGACATCGGTAAACAGAATATAAAACCAATAATAATGATTATAATAATGATAGTGATGATAGCTTTAAAAAGTACGCTAATATTTTTTTGTTTTGTTATTCTGCTTGAACACTGGACGACCTAAAATTGGTTGAAAATCTTTGATCGGAACAACAATACTCATAGAGTTATAGTACGGATATTTAATATTACTACTACAGATAATGATAATAATATTGTTATTACTGTTATTATCATTATATTTCGTATTTATTATTATTAAATAAAAATATATGATTGGACGCTTTTCTTTAATTTGACTCAAAATGTATTGCAAATGAATTTTAGGGCAACAGAAACCAGTACTGCGGTGAATTTTAACAGCACGAATGAATTGAGCCAAATCAAAATGAATGCGCACTGATCACTATACACATTTTAATACTCTCGATCGACGCAGTAGGCGGGGATCGGAGAAGAACAAAAATGGGAGCCTCTCTCGCTGAAAAGTCGGAGAACGCGGTTGAGTCGAACGGTTTTACTCTCTTCGTGGATCATTTGCCTCCTAAAATTGATAACACCGTTCTCCATGGAATTTTCCGTGCACATGGAAAGGTGGTGGACGTGTTCGTCCCATGGAAATGGAGAAAGAATAAGCTCTGTAGGTATGCTTTTGTCAGGTTCGAGAAGAAGGAGGATGCTCTCGCGGCCATGAGGAAGGAAAACGGCAGGAAATTAGGCCAAAGGAGTATCTTAATTAAAGAGGCTACTTTTGCGAGGGAGAGCCCCGTAGGAGGGAAACCGATGGAAGTTGGTGTGAAGAGGTCTCTTTATCAATGGCAGCTGGAAACTTATTGTCCATGAGGGGTTTCCTATATATTGGTATATTATGAGCTCAGGAATTAATGTATGATCTCTTCTCCGAAAAATAATAAACTTACGACGCAGGGAATAGCAAATTTTGTTAATGTTATTTCTATACGAGATAATCATGAAAAGTTTGATCAAGCTTTTATCGTTATTTATGTTCCATTTGGAATTAATTGTATCTTGTTAAAATGATAAGTGCAATTTTACTTTTATTTTGCATTGCTGCTTCTTTTTTTTTTTTAATTCGTAGGGGCCCTAAGTTTAAAGTATTATATAAGTGACAACATGTTATAATAATATCAAAAAATGAGGTGAGATATTTAAACTCGGGACATTTGGTACCTAAAGAGCCAACTCTTATTACTAGGTCAAACTATAACTGTTGTGGTATTAGTGTACATTTAAAGAGATTCAAATCAAATTAAAATTAATAAGATTATGCACAATTGATAATTCAATAATAAATCATAACAATTCAAGAAAAAATAGAATTATTTAGTCTTGCTATTGTGTAATTATGGAATGATTAAACTAATTAATCAATCAATGACACAAATCTATAATTCATTTTAAAAGGGGAATTCTATAGAGAAGAATGGGAAATCTACAATCAATCTTTATTCTCCATCTTGACACAATATTTGTGATGCATAATATGTAAAGACCTCTACAAAAACCCTTGGCCCAAAAAAGAACCTTAGGGACTATGAACACCAATTAAGTCCGAAAAACACTCAAACTTATTCACAATCAATGGCTTTGTTAGCATATCAATAGGATTATCTAAAGTACCCACTTTCTCCGACACAACTTTTCCTACAACAATAGTACCTTGGATAAAGTGATACCTGATGTCAGTGTGCTTCATTCAACAATGAAAAGAATTCTAATTCTTTACTAAACCAATAACACTCTAGCTATCACCACAAACAACTAAAGCACCATGTCTAAACCCTAACTCTTGTACTAAACTACCAAGCCACAAAGCTTTCTGAAAGCCTCTATCATAGCCAAACACACAACCTTACAACATCTAAGGTCGAACATCATCAAACTAGTGTACCTCTGATCATCAGGATCACAACCAAGATCAGAGTAACCTGTCAATAGAATAACCGGCAACACATACTCAATAAAAGTTGATATTATACGCACCAAGTATCTCAAAATCTGCAACATACCTAACCAATTTGTATTCAAGAGACTCACCACACACATGCTCACCACACAAGCAAAATAGCAGTTGATACTAATCACATCGTATATCAAGCATATCACACCTACAGAGTAAGAACCAATGACTAAACAAGCCACCATAATCGCTTTGGATTTGGGTGCATGCAAAGTCTTAATCTTGCTCTCTTCGAACATTTCTTTTGCTACAACAAGCAAAACATAAACACACAACAAAATAATAACCAATTAATGAAACATCACGTGCCAATGTTTAAGTGTGCCAAAGAGATCAAATCTCTTTAGCAACACTAGCAGAATACCATAAGGCAGAATCACATACCATTGTTGGTTCTTTTACCACTTCTCACAATACCTCATTAAACAAGCATAGTTGTATGGTAAAGAAGGCATTCGGATCTACTTCTTTAGATCTCTCATTCGTCATCAATTATGGCTTGTTCAATGGCCAGATAATGCTTTTTCCAATCCACTCTGAATTAGAATCTCCTGCATCTTCAATTTCGATAATCTAAAATTGAATGATCGATTAAACATCCCAATAATCAGATATCTTCAACAATGGAGTTGTAATACCAAATTGTCATGGAATTAGCATGGATTTAGAGAAATCCAAACCAATTTAAGATTAACAAGATTATGCACAATTGAGAATTCAATAATAAAATAGAACAATTCAAGAAAAAAGTAGAGATCTTTATTCATACTTTTGCGTAATTGTAGAATGATTAAACTAATCAATTAATCAATTACACAAATCTGCAATTCATTTTAAATGGAAAATTATATGGAGAAGAAGAAGAAGTTGGGATGCATGACTCTCAATAGCTAGGGTTTCAACATGTCTCCTTTTATAGAAGAAAAAAATCCTATGAGGTAAAATAGTGTGTTTTAAAAATATAGCAAAAACATGATCTGCATTTATTTCCTTACTCTCAACTTTTACCCAAAACATATCAAAAATTCATCAGAGAAACAAGGTCCATGTTTATTAACATAGGACCCTAGTTTTCCTCACACAAACCTCCATACTACACTAAACCTTTCTAATACCTACATGAACCAACACAATGTTATGCTCTTCTCAAATACCTAGTCAAAACTCACAATAAATTTTGCAAAGATATTTCTTTTCTAAAATAATCATCCATATCAATTCCACAATCACCGTTGGAAACAGATTTAGGAGCCATTAGATCAAGCCAAAACCACACTAAACCAAACTATATACATCCTACAATGAACTATTACTTATTTTTTAACATGGCTAGGACTATTAGGTTTTAAAAAAGCAACTTGTTCGCCTTTTGTAGTTTTAACCCCATAACTATATTTATGGTCCTAACTCCTTTTTTTCCCAGAAAAAATATTATTCCCACAAACATTTATTGAGGTAGGGTGGAATTTAAATATGTTACATTGTTTACTTCTTCTTTTTTGGTATAGAGGAAAAATATTCAACATAAATCGAGTTTACAAGTTGAGAACTTGGGGATCTTGATACACCATTAAATAAAACATATTTATGGAAGAAATGATAAATGTTAAAGAAAACATAGTTAATATCTGTTCCACATCCTACATTAGCTAGTTTATCAGCAACATTGTTAGCTTCTCAAGAAACATGCTTGATAGTAGCTTTAGAGAAATCCTTTAAATATTCCCTATAGTACAATATAATAGAATGACAATGATTTTTAGCATCATCATGTGAGATTAACTAAATAGCTAAAGTGAAATCACATTCAATTAATAAGTTCTTAATGCCTAAGGTTTTAGCCATGCAAAGCCCGTCTTTTATAACCCATAGTTTAGTAACTAAACCATTTGGTGGGCTTATGTTTTTGGCAAAGGTAGCTACGCAGTTACCTTAGTGGTCATGTAGTATGCCTCCTACACCTACACTGACAATGATATTGTCCTAGAGGTGGCAAAAACCATTAGTGTTCATTTTGATCACATTGGGAAGGATAGAGTTCATTTAACGGGGATCTCTTCTTTGGTTATGGGACATTTGGTTTTTAAATTTAAATGCATCCATTCTAAATCCTAACACTTGATAGTAATCGATAAATCCATGCAGCACTAGTTTCCATTTTTTAAAATAAAAGCATTATTGTCCAATAATATATATCAAATATATAACATATGTGAAGATGATGTACCACTTGGTGTTTCAAGTGGTGATATTGTGTCTATAGCATTCAATTTGAACCAATTGGTAGGGCTAGCTATGGTGAAGAAGGATTCAGGAAGGTTTGGTTGAAGCTTGAGTAAAATTCTATCAAGATGATGATAATCTTGAAATCTATGGAGGAAGGTTTTAGCTAATTTGCATAAACGGCACATGGGATCAGTAATAATGCCTTTAACTCAATGGTTATTTCTAGTGGGGAGTTTCTCATGTAGAGAGAGCCAAGAGATGAGGTGGTGTCTAGCAATGATGTTAAGCCTTTGTAAACACATCTAATATATATATCTACTTGGAGGTAGTTTAAGGAATATGTGTTTGTAAGCTAACTTGGTAGCAAACAATTATGGATAAGTGAATTTCCAAGCGAAGAATTCCTATGGATTTTTGGCTAACCAAGAGATGAGGTAATTTTTGATGGAATATGTTGTGTTTTAGGGTAGAGGAAAGGAAGATTTTAAATAATCACACTAATCATTGTTACGAAAGCAAGCAACTGTAGGGTAGAGACTACTAGAGTTAAAAAGATTCTTTAATTTTTGAATAAATGTATTTTGATTTGACCCCAGGAATATACCCAAGATTTTATAGATTATCCATTAAAGAAAAATCAAATACTGTGTTTCTATAAGTCAAGGAAGCATTCTTAGGGTTAGAAAATCCATATTTATCATTAAGAGCAATAGCCTAGAGGAAGTTGCTATCTTTTCCAAATTGTTAGTGAAGGCCTAAGATATGAGCCTCTACCTAAGATTTTATAGAGTATCCATTAAATACCAACCAAATTTTGTCTTTCTATATGTCATATTCCACACCTAAAATAGCTTTCCAATTCAAGGAAGCATTCCTAGGGTTAGAATATCCATATTTATCATTAACAGCAATAACTTAGAGGGAGTTACTATATTTTTCAAATTTCTAGTGAAGGACTAAGATACGAGCCTTATTGTTGAGATGAGTGGATTTTAACATTAGACCTCCATGATTTTTGGGTAACATAGTTTAACCCTAAAAAATTTTGTAACCCTTATTTTCAGGTGTTTAGCCTTTATTCAAAATATAACCCTAAAACCTTAGTTTAACTATTTTATTATTAAAGTTTGACCCATAAGGGAGAAAAATTACTAAATAATTATCCTAATTATTTTTATCATTTTCCTTTTTTTAAACCTACCGTAAACTAGTTCATTTTTCCTAGTTTATTTTCTTTATCGGGTATCCTAACCTAGCCAAACTAAATCTAAAAACAAAAACTACACCACTATTCTACCCTAGCCTAATCTACCATCTAATGGGTCAATTTTTCCTCCCCAAAACACTCCCCTGTATCCCTCCTTCTTTCACGCTTAGCCCAACACCACTATAAGAAAACTTATTTTTAGCAACGCGTTTTAGCCTCAACCTCAAATTTTTGTTGTGAATTTTTTTTGCCATGATTCCTAAATTTCATGGCAAAAGTATGTTGCCATAAATGCAAGTATTTTTTACAACAATTTTAATCTTGTTGCTATAAACAAATTCCTTTACTGCCACAATAATTGATCATTGCTAAAAACAAAAACCTTTTTCAACAACCATGTTGTTGTGGAAACCCATATTTTGCTACAACCTATAAACTCATGACTAAAACTTTCACACGACTAGGGATGGCAATGGATCGGGCATCCTCTATCCGTTAAATTCGATAAGAAAACCTATACCCATATCCGTATCCAAACCCGGCAGGTATTTTTTTCCTCATCTATATCCATATCCATCTCCGTTTATCCATATCCGTTTAAATATCTATCAGGTAAAACCCATTAAGTATAAAATAAAAATCATTTAATGTTAGAATTATATACTTAGATTGTTAAAATTTAATCATATATTCACTTTTAGCCTTAGAAAATGTACTAAGGTTACATAAATAAAGGTAAAAATGTAATTTTATATCGGGTAAATGGATGCGGGTACGGATACGGATTTCAGGATCCCTTACCCATATCCATACCCAAACCTGACGAATATTTCTCCCCTTCCTCCATATCCATATCCATATCTATTTATCTATATCAGTTTACATATCCGACAGATAAAATCCGTCAGGTTTCGGGTAAAACCCATCCGATTGTCATCCCTACACACGACTAGAGAGTGTTTCATATACGATATTTATAGTCACGAGACAATATTGTTGCTAATACAATTTTGTTACAAGCGTATATTTTTGCAACAAAATTTTCTTATGGCTAAACTATTTTACAGTTCTTTTTTATTTAATGCTCCTTAAACATATATTAAGCTAAAAAAGTTTTAAAATATATATTATTCTTTTTTTTTATTTCACAAAAAATATTATAAGAAATCAATATCACTTTGTGGAATAAACATAAAAGATATTACACTATAGTTTATTTCTTTAAAGTTAATAAAGAAACAAATAAAATTCTTTGAAAAGGTTATAAGAAATTAACTCTGGTATTTAGTAACGGAGTTTTAATTGTTACAAAAAATATTTTTACCAATTTTAATATAACTTTAGCAACAGATCTTTTAAATTATGGCCGAAAATAGTTTCTAAATTTTTAATCTCTACTAGCTTTTGCAATGGATCAGATTAATTGTGAAAAAAATAATTTAGTAAATTTTTGTTTAACTTTCACCACGAATAAAATCGTTGCAAAAAATTATGGGAAAAAATATTTTTATTAATTTTAATATAACTTTAAGAATGTATTTTATTAATTGTGGCTAAAAATATTCACACATTAATATATATATATATATATATATATATATATATATAGATAGATAGATAGATAGATAGATATATTTAGCCACGAAATTGTTAATTTGTGGCTGAAAATAGTTTCACAATTTTCAATCTTTACTAGCTTTCACAATGGATATGATTAATTGTGACAAAAAAATTTATAGTTCATTTTTATTTAACTTTTGCAACGAATAAAATCATTAAAAAACAGTTGATATATATGTTTAGCCACAAAAAAAAAATATTACAAAAAATCTAATTTGGACTAAAAAAATTTAGCGGTAGTTTTTGGAAGTAATAAACAAAACATATGTTTCGTTCAATTTTATGTTTAAGTCAAACATATACATATTACCTCACGATATTCTTAACCAAGGTAAAGCAACCACCTCTATACACATTTGTTCTACTAATTTTGCTTCGACAACAGTTCTGGTCTTCGAGTTGCTACCACGGCTGCCAGAGTTCTGTGGCCCTTCCGATGATAAGCATTGTTCTTTGACGACCTATGATAGACGAAGTTTCAATTAGCACGCAGGGTAACATCGAGATTAGAGGGTTTTTTATCTACTAAAATCAACGACCAAGTAAAATTGAGGACAATCGACAACGATAATTGGCATCCAAGGTATGATTCCTTCCTATTTTTGATAGTTTGTCTAATTTTTAAGCCTAATTGTGAAAGTAGATAGCCATCTATGATTCCTTCTTGACGCAGGTTCTTCCGCTATGCTTTCTACATGTAATTCTCATTTCCGTCTTTGTTTTTCAATTAACCAGGTGAAAATCAAGGAGACACAACAAATTGTTGAAGAGGTTTTACATTAACGATAATAGTGATAAAGTTTACACGACTAAGGTTTATGTTCTAATTAAAGCTAATTTTTCGATATTTAGGTAACTAAAACTCTAAAACATTTCTTTAGCTACAGAATTTTTTTGTCAAGAAGAAGTTTAGTTGAATCCCTTTTGCTAAATCATATTTGACTATTATGCTTGCTACCGAACTTAGATATTAATTTTTGCATTGCTAACTTGCTATGGTACAAGGTGTGCTTATGTTGTTGGTGATTATGCTTTGATTAATCGTTAATTATTTTTATGGTGTTTTCTAAGATTAGTTGTGAGTCTGTGACCCTAACTTGGATTCCTCAATAAATTTGTATTCCTTATTTTGGCATTTATATTGAATTCAATTAATGCCATATTAGGGAAATATGACTCTCTAGAGCTTGTTTAGTGTCAAGCTATGAGTTATCCCCCCTTCTCAGATAGGTTTACTCAGCAAATTTTGTTGTGACATTATGGTATTTGTTTCAATATTGATAGTGGCATGGCTAACTCTATTTTTACCTTAATTAATTAAATTGCATGAAGTTGAAACTGGGTAATCTATGTTTATGCAAAAGGAAAATCCTCATGCTGTTGCCACTTTTATGATATATCCCTATTTTGATCTAATTCATAGTTGTAGCCTTTAAGTCAGTGTTATATCAGTCACATTTCTATGAAATGTTGCTAGTACCCATAATAATATAAATATGTAATCCAGGCTCTAAACTGTTAGTTAATATGGATATTCATACCGTATGTAAGGCTTCTTGGAATCTTGTTCATATTTTATTTATTTTTTGGGTTGTGAATTGTGATGGCACAAAAAAAAATAGTTCATCTTGAAATTCTATTTTTAAGTGGTTACACAACTTTTCTCATGTTAAGGTTGGCTTGAAATGGTTCTTGGAAATTGGCATCAAGTTTTTGTCATTGTATCCAATGGTATTTCCACTAGGATTTTGAATTTGTTTGCATGTAAGAGTTGTGGTCTACTTACTAGTTGCTTACAAATATATGGTTTGTGAGCTTGTTAGTATAGATATGAGCTTCATGCCACCATAAAGTTGTGCCAAACTGGCTCTTTGGATGACTACCAAGCTTAATACCCTAAATAGGTTCTAATGTGTATCATGCTCCACATGAATGCTAAATTTAATACCATTAGCATTGCTCCCAGGTGCAGCGTAATGATTAATGTAGTCAAACTTGCTCACTTGTTATATAAAGAGTTAGAAAAATGCGACGGAAAATATATTATCATGTACCTTCCTTTCTCTTTGCGCATCTCATTCGGCACATATATTGAAGTTTAATAAGGTTTGAGAAGTTGGTATAAACTGAAAGTCAAAGTTAAGTTAAAGTTCATTTTGACTCTTTGCCTACTTGTTTTGGAAATGAACTATTATAGCACTTGCTTTCCTTTATTGATGCTTCTCACTAAAAACTAAAAAATAAATATTAATTTATTATCATATTGCCTTAGTGTTTACCAATCATATATACATGACATCCTCAGCTAGATACTTCCTATTAAGTAAATTTTGTAGAAATATGACTCCCTTAGTAAGTCAATATGCATTACAAGTGAGGGATATGTATTTAGGACTTAGAAAAAGTAGATATTTGATTGACCATACGCTGATTGATCATTGTCTTTATTTGATGCATGCATTTATGTGTGTGTATGTGTCTGTTTTATTTCTTGGGTGCTTTTAGATGTCCTTTACCCATAAATAATTTGAGGCATCAAGTGTATATGTGCAACTTTGAATTGATTAATGGGAACTAACTATTGTTATGTGTAGTTAACTAACATCAATTTAATGCTTCTACATACAATCCAAATACAAAGTGATTTTTGTGGAATTACTTACTGTATGCCTCATGTACATACCATAGAACCTTTTATTACTTTATTTATATGGTTCACCATCACATTTTCTGATCTAGGTTCACATGTATTAAGAGTATAGAGTCAAAAAGCTAAGTATGCTTTCATACATAACATAAAACCTTTTAATACTTTTAGAACCCCCTTTTTAGCCGTAATGTAGTACCCTTCCTTATCTAATTAACCCAAAGAAATTAAATTCCTTTTTAGATCAGGTACATGTCTAACCAATTTTCCTATTCTAACTAAATTTTAAAGTCCTAAATTCACCACAAAAATTCATCCAATTTTTTTTTTTGAAACCACATGCGAAAACGTCCATTCTGATCTTCGAACGACCTCAAACTGAACCCTAACCTAGCCATATATGTCTCTGAGATTTTGCACTAACTTATACCTAACTTCATCCTACATATCATGAAAAAAATTGACACAACACTCTGAAAAATCAGACACGTAAATCTTGCTACAGAATACAATCCATGCTATGAAGAATTCACCTCCAAAAATGCTTAAAAACCTCTCTAAAATCATACCACTTGATTCCTCATTTAGTAATTGAATTTCCTAGTGTATTGCAGATCTAGAATCATGTTTTTAAGTGGAAAATAAATCAGTTTTAGGTTCTGAAACTCAAACCTATATTTTCACCATAAAATCAGTCCAAACTTGGTTACACCACCCCGAAAGTGCTTAAAAACCTCTCTAAACTCATGCTACTAGATTCCTCACTTAGTAATTGAATTTTCCAGTGTATTTCAGGTCTAAAATCATGGTTTTAAGTGAAAAATAAATAAGTTTTAGGTTCTAAAATTCATACCTATAGATTCCCTATAAAATCAATCCAAAACTTGATTAAACTGCCCCAAAAGTGCTTAAAAACCTCTCTAAACTTATGACACTTGATTCCTCACTTAATAATTGAATTTTATAGTGTATTGTAGGTCTAGAATCATGTTTCTAAGTGGAAAAGAAATTAGTTTTAGGTTATGAAATCCAGCCATATTGATTTGCTATAAAATTAGTCCAAAACTTGATTAAACCACCTTGAAAGTGCTTAAATTTCCTATCTTAGGGCTAGAAAAATGTTATAAGTGGAAAATAAATAAGTTTCAGGTTTTGAAACTCAGACCTATAGATTAACTATAAAATCAGTTCAAAACTTGATTAAATCGTAATGAAAGTTCTTAAAAACCTTTCTAAACTCATGCCACTTGATTCTTTAGTTAGTAATTGAATTTTTTTGTGTATTGCAGGTATAGAATCATGTTTTTAAGTAGTACCAAGTGAATAAGAGTCGATCTAACAAATAAAGTTTATTTATAAATTCTAAAGTGATGTTTTATTGCTCATCTATAAAAACATATGCTTTAACTAATAACTAAGTAAAATAGATAGTACCTTAGATATAATTTCTAAATAATTTTCCTATTCTAACTGAATTATAAATTCCCAAATCACCACAAAAATTCGTCTAAAAAAATCATTGAAACCACATGCAAAAATGTCCATTTTGATCTCCGAACGACCTAAAACTGAACCCTAACCTTGCCATATATATCTCTGAGATTTTGTACTAACTTATGCCTAACTTCAACCTGTATATCCTGAAAAAAATTGACATAACACTCAGAAAAATCAGAAATGTAATTCTTGCTACGCATTTAATCCATGTTATGCAAAATTCACCTCCAAAATGCTTAAAAGTCTCTCTAAACTCATGCCACTTGATTCCTCACTTAGTAATTGAATTTCCTAGTATATTGCAGGTCAAGAATCATGTTTTTAAGTGAAAAATAAATCGGTTTTAGGTTCTAAAATTCAAACCTATAGATTTGCTATAAAATTAGTCCAAAACTTAATTGAATCGCCTAAAAAATACTTAAAACCTCTCTAAACTCATGCCACTTGATTACTCACTTATTAATTGAATTTCCTAGTGTATTGTAGGTCTAGAATCATGGTTTTAATAGGAAAATAAATCATTTTCATGTTCTGAAATTCAGACCTAGAAAATAGATAAAAAAAAAAAATCAGTCCAAAACTTGATTAAATCGCCCCGAAAGTGCTTAAAAACCTCTCTAAACTGATGCCACTTGATTCCCCACTTAATAATTGAATTTCCTAGTGTATTGAAGGTCTAGAATCATGTTTTTAAGTGTAAAATAAATCATTTTCAGGTTTTGAAACTTAGACCTATAGTTTCACTATAAAATCAGTCCAAACTTGATTACACTGCCATGAAAGTGCTTAAAAACCTCTCCCAACTCATGCCACTAGATTCCTCACTTAGTAATTCAATTTCCTAGTGTATTGGGATTCTATAAAAATGGTTTAAAGTGGAAAATAAATTAGTTTTTGGTTCTAAAATTCAGACCTATAGATTTGCTATAAAATCAGTCCAAAACTTGATTAAACCTCCTCAAAAGTGCTTAAAAACCTCTATAAACTAATGCCACTAGATTCCTCACTTAATAATTGAATTTTATAGTGTATTGCAGGTCATGTTTTAAAGTGAAAAACAAATCAATTTTAGGTTTGGAAATTTAGCCCTATTGATTCGCTATAAAATCAGTCCAAAACTTCATTAAACCGCCTCAAAAGTGCTTAAAAACCTATCTAAAATCATGCCAATTAATTCCACACTAAGTTATTAAATTTCCTATTTTCAAGCTAAAATAATGTTTTTAAGTGGAAAATAAATAAGTTTCAAGTTTTGAAACTCAAACCTATAGATTAGCTATAAAATCAGTTCAAAACTTGATTAAATCATTGCAAAAGTACTTAAAACCTCTCTAAACTCATGTCACTTGATTCTTCAGTTAGTAATTGAATTTTTTTAGTGTATTGCAGGGATAGAATCATGTTTTTAAGTAGTACCAAGTGAATGAGAGTCGATCTCACAAAGAAAGTGTATTTATAAATTCTAAAGTGGTGTTTTATTGCTCCTCTATAAAAACATATGCTTTAACCAATAACTAAGAACAATAGATAATACCTTGGATATAATTTATAACTAATTTTCCTATTCTAATTGAATAATAAATTCCCAAATTGACCACAAAATTCATCCAAAAAAATCATTGAAACCACATGCAAAAATATCCATTTTGATCTCCGAAAGACCTCATACTGAACCCTAACCTAGCCATATATATCTCTGAGATTTTGCACTAACTTATACCTAACTTCATCCTATATGTCATGAAAAAAATTGACATAACACTCTGAAAAATTAGACATATAATTCTTGCTACTGAATTCAATCCATGTTATGAACAATTCACCTCCAAAATGCTTAAAAACCTCTATAAACTTATGCCACTTGATTCCTCACTTAGTAATTGAATTTCCTAGTGTATTGCAGGTCTATTATCTTGTTTTTAAGTGGAAAATAAACCAGTTTCAGGTTTTGAAACTCAAACCTATAGTTTCGCTATAAAATCAATCCAAACTTAATTACACCGCTCTAAAAGTTCTTAAAAACCTCTCTAAACTCATGCCACTAGATTCCTCACTTAGTAATTGAATTTCCTAGTGTATTGCAGGTCCATAATCATGGTTTTAAGGGGAAAATAAATCAGTTTCATGTTATGAAATTTAGACCTATATAATCGCTATAAAATCAGTCCAAAACTTGATTAAACTACCCCAAAAGTGTTTAAAAACCTCTCTAAACTGATGCCACTTGATTCCTCACTTAATAACTGAATTTCCTAATGTATTGCAGGTCTAGAATCATGTTTTGAAGTGGAAAATAAATTATTTTCAAGTTCTAAAACTCAAACCTATAGTTTCACTATAAAATCAGTCCAAACTTGATTACACCGCTCCTAAAGTGCTTAAAAACCTCTCTAAACTCATGCCATGAGATTTCTCACTTAGTAATTGAATTTCCTAGTGTATTACAGGTCTAGAATAATGGTTTAAAGTGGAAAATAAATCACTTTCAGGATCTAAAAATCAGACCTATAGATTCACAATAAAATCAGTCAAAAACTTGATTAAATCGCCTCGGAAGTGCTTAAAAACCTCTCTAAACTGATGCCACTAGATTCCTCACTTAAGAATTGAATTGCCTATGTATTGTAGGTCTAGAATCATATTTTTAAGTGGAAAAGAAATCAGTTTTAGGTTCAAAAATTTATCCCTATTGATTCACTATAAAATCAGTCCAAAACTTAATTAAACTGCCTCGAAAGTGCTTAAAAATCTATCTAAACTCATGCCACTTAATTCCTCACTAAGTTATTAAATTTCTTAGTGAATTTCAGGGCTAGAATAATTTTGTTAAGTGGAAAATAAATCAGTTTTAAGTTTTGAAACTCAAACCTATAGATTAGCTATAAAATCAGTTCAAAACTTGATTAAATCATTGCAAAAGTACTTAAAACCTCTCTAAACTCATGCCACTTGATTATTCAGTTAGTAATTGAATTTTTTTAGTGTATTGCAGGGATAGAATCATGTTTTTAAGTAGTACCAAGTGAATGAGAGTCGATCTCACAAAGAAAGTGTATTTATAAATTCTAAAGTGGTGTTTTATTGCTCCTCTATAAAAACATATGCTTTAACCAATAACTAAGAACAATAGATAATACCTTGGATATAATTTATAACTAATTTTCCTATTCTAATTGAATAATAAATTCCCAAATTGACCACAAAATTCATCCAAAAAAATCATTGAAACCACATGCAAAAATATCCATTTTGATCTCCGAAAGACCTCATACTGAACCCTAACCTAGCCATATATATCTCTGAGATTTTGCACTAACTTATACCTAACTTCAGCCTATATGTCATGAAAAAAATTGACATAACACTCTGAAAAATTAGACATATAATTCTTGCTACAGAATTCAATCCATGTTATGAACAATTCACCATCAAAATGCTTAAAAAACTCTATAAACTCATGCCACTTAATTCCTCACTTAGTAATTGAATTTCCTAGTGTATTGAAGGTTTATTATCTTGTTTTTAAGTGGAAAATAAATCAATATTAGGTTTTGAAACTTAGACCTATAGTTTCGCTATAAAATCAATCCAAGCTTGATTACACCGCCCTAAAAGTGCTTAAAAAAACTCTCTAAACTCATGCTACTAGATTCCTCACTTGGTAATTGAATTTCCTAGAGTATTGTAGGTCTATAATAATGGGTTTAATTGGAGAATAAATTAGTTTCATGTTATGAAATTTAGACCTATAGAATCGCCATAAAATAAGTCCAAAACTTCATTAATCCGCCCCGAAAGTGCTTAAAAACCTATCTAAACTTATGCCACTTGATTCCTCACTTAATAACTGAATTTCCTAGTGTATTGCAGGTTTAGAATCATGTTTTTAACTAGAAAATAAATTAGTTTCAGGTTCTAAAACTCAAACCTATAGTTTCACTATAAAATCAGTCCAAACTTGATTACATCGCCCCGAAAGTGCTTAAAAACCTCTCTAAACTCATGCCACTATATCCTCACTTAGTAATTGAATTTCCTAGAGTATTTCAGGTCTAGAATAATGGTTTAACGTGGAAAATAATCACTTTCAGGATCTAAAATTCAGACCTAGAGATTCGCTATAAAATCAGTCAAAAACTTGATTAAATCGCCCCGAAAGTGGTTAAAAACCTCTCTAAACTGATGCCACTAGGTTCCTCACTTAATAATTGAATTTCCTATGTATTTCAGCTCTAGAATCATATTTTTAAGTGGAAAAGAAATTAGTTTTAGGTACTGAAATTCAACCCTATTGATTCGCTATAAAATCAGTCCAAAACTTTATTAAACCGCCTCGAAAGTGCTTAAAAATCTATCGAAACTCATGCCACTTAATTCCTCACTAAGTTATTAAATTTCCTAGTTCATTTTAGGGCTAGAATAATTTTTTTAAGTGAAAAATAAATCAATTTCAGGTTTTGAAACTCAGACCTATAGATTAGCTATAAAATCAATTCAAAACTTGATTAAATTGCAGTGAAAGTACTTAAAAACCTCTCTAAACTCATGCCACTTGATTCTTTAGTTAGTAATTAAATTTTTTTAGTGTATTTCAGGTATAGAATCATGTTTTTAAGTAGTACCAAGTGAATAAGAGTCAATCCCATAAAGACAGTGTATTTATAAATTCTAAAGTGATGTTTTATTACTCATCTATAAAACATATGCTTTAACCAATAACTAAGCAAAATAGATAATAACTTAGATATTGTTTCTAACTAATATTCCTATTCTAACTGAATTATAAATTCCCAAATTCACCACAAAAATTCGTAAAAAAAAAAAAAGATCATTGAAACTACATGCAAAAATGTCTATTTTGATCTCAGAAAGAGCTCAAACTGAACCCTAACCTAGCCATATATATCTCTTAGATTTTGCACGAAATTATGCCTAAATTCAGCCTGCATATCATGAATAAAATTGACATAACTCTCTGAAAAATCAGACACATAATTCTTGCTACAAAATTCAATCCATGCTATGAAGAATTCACCTCTAAAATGCTTAAAAACCTCTCTAAACTCATGCCACTTGATTCCTCACTTAGTAATTGAACTTCCTAGTGTGTTTTAGGTCTAGAATCATGTTTTTAAGTGGAAAATAAATTAATTTCAGATTCTAAAACTCAGACCTATAGTTTCACCATAAAATCAGTCCAAACTCGGTTACACCGCCCCGAAAGTGCTTAAAAGCCTCTCTAAACTCATGCCACTAGATTCCTCACTTAGTAATTGAATTTCCTAGTGTATTGAAGGTATAGAATCATTGTTTTAAGTGGAAAATAAATCAATTTTAGGTTCTAAAATTTAGACCTATAGATTCACAATAAAATGAGTCCTAAACTTGATTAAACTGCCCCAAAAGTGCTTAAAAACTCTCTCTAAACTGATGCCACTTGATTCCTCACTTAATAATTGAATTTCCTAGTGTATTGCAGGTCTAGAATCATGTTTTTAAGTGGAAAAGAAATTTATTTTAGGTTTTGAAATTCAACCCTATTGATTCGCTATATAATTAGTCCAAAACTTGATTAAACCGCATCGAAAGTGTTTAAAAACTTATTTAAACTCATGCCACTTGATTCCTCACTAAGTTATTGAATTTACTGGTGCATTTTAGGGCTATAATAATGTTTTTAAGTGGAAAATAAATTAGTTTTGGGTTCTGAAACTCAAACGTATAGATTAGCTATAAAATTAGTTCAAAACTTGATTAAATCACACCAAAAGTACTTCAAAACTTATCTAAACTCATGCCACTTGCTCCCACTTTTAATATATCAAAGTCCCAGTGGTAGAAAAAGGTCTTTAAATGTGTTTATAAAGGTAGAAATAATAGAGATATAGTTCTAAAATTAGGTCTAAAATGTCAGAATTAAACATGAAGAACCCCCCTCTATGGTACATAATAACTCCTAAAAACTTAGCTACCTTAATTCTTCAATTGGTGTATTGAAATTTCAGCATACTTCAAGTTTTTGAGTATGTTTTAAGTGAGCTAAATGAGTAAAATTAGATCTGAAGTCAGGTGCCAGAGAGACAGAATTGAAAATCAATTTTTAGCATGTAAACATCAAATTAGCTAGTTTTAAGTAAGCATACTTGAATGTGCCAATGCATAATTAAATTCCCTCATTATCCAATTCATTTATGATCTTAAAAACATGTTGTTAACTAGGGAAATCAAAAAAAATTATAATATAGAATCAAATAAGAGAAATAGCACTCATCACAGATTCATGAATCATACTCAATTCCTAGAAACACATTTGGCAACTCAATTTGGCCTAAATCTTCCTAAATTTGTTTCATTACTTTTTGAGCACATAATTAACAAGAATAAATCTTTGATTCTAAATAGAAGATAAATTAGATTAGTTGTGCAACCTATAACCATATGGTCAACAATAAAAGTATGTAATTTTCAGCTCCATATCATAACTCAAGAGTTATTTAACAAGTTTTTTTTTTATATATATCAGGCTACCACCCTAAATTCCTTCATTCATAACTCATATTACAGCATCTCATTCTTAAACATCGATTAATCAAATTTGGACCAAACACAAAGATAACAGGATGGGTAACAATTGTAGAAAGGGAAGCAAAGTTTAGGACATAATAAACTTTAGTTTTTTTTTCCTTTTGCTTAGTACCTACAAAATTCCAACAATTAAACTTGATTGGTCCATTTCAATTTAGTAACTTCACATCAAAGTAGTTTCTAGCCATTAGCATATACTACTCAATTATATAGAATAATAGAAACATACATAAAGTCAAGCAAGATGAAGTCCATTCTATACGATCATTAGAAAAAGTTTTCTTATTTTATATATAGTGTGATTAATTCAAGTGTGATGAATATTGATATTTTAGTATACAATAATTTTGACAATATAAAAATGATGATGTTTTTTTTTTTAATTTTCAGCATTCGTATAGGTTTTTCTTATAGAAGAAGGCGAGCTAGATATATCTATTTTGACAACTACAAGTATTATTCTTTTACTCCTTTTTTTCATTTATATAATGACTCTAAATTTTTTCATTTTGTTTTGTAGGTGTTGAAGAGTTGTAATTGATGCTATTGTTGGATATATAATCTCATTTAATATTATAGTTTATATGTGAGTATTAGTCATGCTTATAATTGTATCAAAACCTATTACTAAAATTGGTAGCTAAAAATGATAAATGGAATATATGTATTAACCTAATAGTAGTAGACAATGAAACTTGAATAAATAATAGAAAGTAAAGTAAGTGGTTAGATATTTCACATATTTTTGTATAGTTTACCTGAAGAAAGTAAGAGAGGAAATTATTTAAATTACGACTAATTTGTTTGTTAATTTCCATTCTACATATCATCCAACTTGTTTAACTTTCTATGGAAATGCAAATTAGGTTATTCCAATGGATAAAGAATGGATGAAATTGAATTGAGCATCGCCTCAATATTTGGAAGGGATTGATCGTTTTATAGATTTTGCTTTTAGCATGTCACATTCAGATGAACAGTTGGACACTGAAAGAATGATTAGTTGTTCATGTAATAAGTGTGAAAATGTTCATCTAAAAAATAGAACTGAATTTCACTTTCATTTGTTGAATAATGGAAATCTACAAAGTTATGTTGTTTGGACTAACCATAGTGAGGTGTTGAATGTATCTCCATCTGAACACGAAACTTCTATTGATCATGATGACATGATAGAGATGTTAGAAGTTGGTTGTGGTGTGACTGGGATGGATTTTTTAATGAATGATGGTAGAAATGAACATAACTTCACCTTAGAAGAACCTACTAGTGAAGCAGCTTGATTTTATCGCCTCTTGAAGGAGTATAAAGAGCATTTGACTTTGGATGGCTTAAGAGTTTCAAAGTTAGGGTACCTTATGAAGTCGCTACATTTTAAGTGTATGAAACATTAGAGTGAAACTTCATTTAGTGAAATATTAAAGCTTCAAAATGGGACATTAGGTTGTAATCTTCCCAATTCCTATGAAGAGTGTCGTAAGCTCATACATGATTTAGGCCTTGATTGTATAAAAATTCATGCATGTCCAAATGATTGCATCATCTATTGGCATACAAATGTTGATGCACAAGAATGTCCACAGTGCAATACCTCAAGGTGGAAGATAGATGGAAAAAGGGTTCCCCATAAAATTTTACAATATTTTCCTATAAAGCGTAGATTGGAAAGGTTATTTATGGCAACCGTGATAGCAAAGGATATGTGCTGGCATAAAGAAGAGAGGGTTGATGATGGGATAATGAGACATCCAGCAGACTCACAAGCATGGAAGCATTTTGATGAGGAGTTTCCATCATCTGTAGAAGATCCTCGTAGTGTGAGACTTGGCTTAGCTATAGATGGTTTCCAACCATTTAATAATTTTGGGGGATCATCTCATAGCATTTGGCTGGTTATTTTGGTTCCATATAATTTACCTCCATGGATGTGTATGAAATCTCCTTATCTTAAGTTATCTTTGTTGATTGATGATCCTAATTCACCAGGAATGGATCTCAATGTCTATTTGCAACCCTTAGTTGAAGAGTTGAAAGAATTATGGGAAGTTGGTGTTGACACATATGATGCCTATGCTAAACAAAACTTTGTTATGCATGGACTATTAGCAATTTTCTAGCTTATGCAGACTTGTCTAGTTGGAGCACTAGTGAATTGTTTGCTTGTCCATGTTATCACAAGGAACCCAAATCACATTCAATAATTGATAAGATCTGTTACATGAGTCATAGACATTGGTTGCCTATGGATCATAGATGGAGAAAATTGCCTAAAGCCTTTGACAAGACAAAGGAAAAGGGTATTGCTCCTATCCCATTATCAGGAGATGATGTTTTGAAGCAGTGTAGTCAGTTTACCCAAGTACCATTTGGAAATATGATTACAAGGAGGAAGTGGGATGACACAAATAACTTATATGATTGGAGGAAGAATAGCATATTTTTTGAGTTGACTTATTGGCACAAGCTGAAATTGCATCATAACCTAGATGTGGTGCACATTGAAAAAATTATTTCTAAGAATATTATAAGGATGTTGATGGATATCAAAGATAAGACTAAGGATAATTTGAAGGCTCGATTAGATTTAATGTCCATGGGTATAAGAGAAGATCTTCATCCAATTATTGAAGAGGATAGAGTAAGAGTGCCTATAGCATCCTATACATTGAGGGGTGATGAAAAAACAGCATTTTGTGAGATCTTTCAAAAGTTAAAGACTCCTGATGGATATTCTTCAAATCTCTCCCGTTGTGTGAAAGATAATAGCCAGAAGATCTCATGCATAAAGAGTCACGATCATCATATCTTTATTGAGCAACTTCTTCCTATTGCTATTCATGGGCTCCTGTCTAAACATGTTTATGAACTATTAATTGAATTGAGTTCCTTCTTTAAGAAATTGTGCTCAAAGAACTTGACCATAAAGGATTAGTATGCTCTTGAAAGTCAAATCCCTTATACATTGTGTAAGTTAGAAATGGTAATTCCACCATCCTTCTTCACTTGTATGGTGCACTCAATTATTCATTTGGTAGAGGAGGAAAAGATTGCTAGGCTAGTGAAATATCGTCGGATGTATCCAATAGAGATGTAATTTTTAAATTACTAGTTTTAAATTCATTTAATTTTATAATTACATAACATATCTTTGCATTTAACTTTGTATAAAAATTTATGTTATTAGGTATATGCGACCTGAAGGCTCAATTGCAATGGGTTATTTGGGAAATGAATGTCTTACCTTTTGTTCTAGGTACATTGATGACATGGATACTAAGTTTAATCGTAGATCTCGAAATGATGAATTTGGTAATGATGAAAAACAAAATCAAATAGGAATTTTTAAATGTATCAGGTGTTCATTGGGGAAGCCTATCCTTCAAGATCTTGGGTTTGAGGAGTTTGATCGGGCTCACTTATATGTCCTCCATAATTGTGATGAGCTTCAGGAATTTATAAAGTAAGTCATTTGTTATTTTAAAACTCATAACAGTATTTTTCATATATGCAGTTTAAGTACATATATGCAATTTTTTAAAACTTTGAGTTTCATTTTTATATGTAGGATGCATAAAGAAGAGCTAGCGAATGAAAATCCATATCCTATAACTATAGAGAGGAGACATAAGACGCAATTTGTAGATTGGGTTTATGATGGTGTATATCATCTCCGCTTGCTTTCTAAGATATGATAAAATATTACCTGTAATGTGTAAATGTATTCATATTTCCTTCATTGATTAATAGGTGGAGAGATTATATAAAGAAGGATTAGTTGATGAAAGTTTATATCACTTGGTATGTCGTTCATCACGAACCACAAGGCATTATAGTGGGCTTATTGATAATGGATTTAGATTTCATACACTTGATCGAGAAGTAGATAAGAAATGTTAAAATAGTGGTGTTATGGTGAAAGGAGATGGTCATTCAAATGACTTTTATTATGGTGTACTAAGTGATGTTCATGAGTTGCAATATGCCGGTGAAAATCATGTTTTTGTTTTGGAATGTAATTGGTATGACGTGCAACATGAAGGTAGAGGATATAAAGTGGATGAATATGGAATAACTAGCATACATAGAGGTTTCTCATTAAAAACATATGAGCCTTTTGTATTAGAATCACAAGTGGAGCAAGTCTTTTATGTTCAAGATCCAAGACATGATGATTGAAAGGTTGTGATTAAGATAGAGCCTCGAGACTTGTATAGCATGCCAGAAGTGGAGGAAGAGCAAGTACTAGATCACATTAATGATGAAGTTGTGCAAGAAGGAGAGATTCAGTGTTCTGCTTATTTTTTCCATCCTACAAGACAGATGGAAAATGTTTCTCTAGCGACTAATCATTTCAAAGTAGAACGGGGAGAAAAAGTAGTCGAATGGGTAACAAGTAAAATAAATAGCATATATCAACAAAGGGAAGGAAGTTATGGGAAGCAAAAGAAGCAAAACTCGGATTTGGATGATTTTATTGTTTCTGATGATGTTGAAGATTAAGGATTGACTATTTTGTAAATTTTTTCTAAGTACTTATTTGTGTATGGGCATCAACTATGTAACTTTTTTTATTTATCTTTTTTAGTTATTCTACAAAGTTTGTATTAATTTTTTGATACACTCGTGATTCCTGGTGACTAGAAATCTTTCAAATTTTTTGTAGTGTTCTTTGTAATGTGAAATCTGATTACCATGGTTTAGTTTGCACATATGTCAGGCTAAGATTGACTAAAGACGAAGTGTAAGAACATTATAAATGGAAGCATTGGTGGTTGTAGAGGGAAAGGTATTATGCTTTTACCTCCTCTGGATCATATTATAATGCTTTCTTATTATTTAATAATCTTACCTACTTGCTACTGTGATGAAACTCAGATAGCGTACAAACCCCCGCCATCACTAGGAGTGTCACTAAACTAACTAATCAATATAATGGAAAACACTTGCCTCAACCAGGTAATTAGAATGCTGTCTAAATTTGAGTTGTATTTAGATTTGGAATATTGGATCCTATTATTAAGTTGTAGCACACAAACACTTGCCACAACTTGGTATCTGAACATTTAAGTAGCGGACATATAATGGCCACAAATTAGATTTCAAATCTAAACTCATTTAATTAAATTCCTTGATTTTAAATATATTTTTTATTAATGGGTTTACAAATAATGGAGGTAAGGGTGTAGGAGCTCAACACAATGAGAGAAGTAAGCAGAAGAAAAACTTTGTTTCCAATGGATCCCAACATAATGGACCTCAACACAATGAGGTTGAAGAAGTTATTTCTATTGAAGGTGAACTTAATATGGATGTTGTGGATGCTATTGGTTCTAATAATATTAGTCCTGTTTGAGAAGATGATCACAATATTGATTTATCTATTATGCCTTCAAATGATCCAGGTAAATACTCAATTGATATTTAAATGTACAAATTTATATGTTTATGTGTACATAGGTAGAGATTTAAAAATCACTCCCATTATGCCATATAAATGGACTTAATTTTCTTTTCTTGATATTATTATTTGTTCATATGACTAATAAGGTGGAAGCAAAATGATTGCAACAAGGAATTTTATTGATAGAGTTGAGATGACTTTAAACTTACATAAGGCTACCGATCCAATGCCAAGAGAAACAATTGAACCTAATAATACTCTACCTTGAATAAGAACTCAGTATATGCATAAAAATAGGTGTATAAGAAATTCGAACCCACAAAATAATGGCAATATCAGTCAAGGTAGCGTATTTTTATTGATCTTGTTTGTATATACAATTGTTATTCTTTCAAATTCTTATTGTGTATAGATCGGCTAATCCTTGATTTTTTTTTATCTTATTTTTGTAATAGCATCAACTACTAGTGCTAAAAGGAAAAGGGGGTAGAGAGGTAAGTATAAATCTTATGTGATTGAGAAGAAGACATTAGGTGGTACCGCAAAGCTAGTGGTTCACATACCTGACTATGTTCTCCAAGCCGTTGAAGAAAATGCTAGAAAATTGGTAAATTTTGATGGCCATATTGTGTGGACCAAAGCCCTCATGAATGCATCATCTCAGATTTAAGTGGCAGCCAAACACGGTGATGCAATGTGGTTACCAGTGAGGGTATACACACACACACACACACACACACACACACACACACACACACACACACACACACGAAACACACACACACACACATATACATATACATATACATATACATACATACATACATATATATAACACATGCGTATTTATACACATACACAAAACATACACACACACATACATATACATACATACATACGTATATACACGAAACACACACACACATACACACACATACACACACACACACACACACACACACACACACACACATATGTATATTCATTCTATTCCTTTTATAAATTGCAAAACATGTTAGTTAACCATATATTTTGTGTTTTGTTTTATTATTTTTTTTGTCACATCATAGAACGAGTTCAGCATAATGGATAACAATCAATTACCTAGATTAAAATGTTTGTGTTGTTTGTAATGCAATGCTTATATCGTTATTGGAAAGCTCGCTTGCATTCTTATTACAAAGAATGTGGGGATAAGCACGAGGAATACTTGAAAAATCCTCCTACTGATTTTGACTCAGAAAATTGGAAAAAATGCAGTGAAACTTTTAATTCTAATTAATCTAAGGTACTTCTGTCCATTATTGATAAGTTTTTTTCCTTACATATTTCTTTATTAGGTATATATTATTTAATTTGATTTTTTTATTCTTAAATTACAGAAAATAAGTCAACAAAATAGTAAGAAAAGAAAGTCAAACAAATGGTGCCAACACACCACAGAAAACTTATCTTTCCCAGAGGTGGAAAATATACTAGTAATAATATGAAATAGATCTATGTAATAGATTTATTCATCTTTATGGAAAAAAATGACTAATTAATGTGTCCTAATAGACGAAGAAGAATGGTGATGTCAAGGTGAGTGATGATGTGATTTGGCTTACTGAACACACACGCACAAATGATCAAGGAGTATTAGAGTGGGTTAATGATGGACGCTCTAAGAAAATTCATGTAAATTATTCTCATATTTGGATTAGCATCTTTAAATTCTTCTCTAAATTGTTTTGTGATGTTTAATTAGTTTGATAGATATTTTTCACCAAAGAAGTTGTTGTTAAATATGTTAGTTCATACAAAGAATTGATTATAAGAACTAAGAATCTATAAGTATGTCAAACATTGTGATTTGTATTGCAGGAAGACCTCCACCAGCTTGTACAGGATAAGGATAAAGAATGAGTCCCTCAAATACAGGAAGAGATGTTACTTCATGTTTTGGGCCCAAAGTATGGATACACACGAGGGAAAGGTAATGGGTATGGTGGCTCTATTAGATCAAGGATTCAAGAAGAAGAACAACAAAAAATCATACAACAACAAAGTAAGATAGATGAGCAGCAAAATAAGATATCTAGTCTACAAAGTCAAATAGACGAGCTTAAAGAGAAATAAGATCAATCTATGGCTACTTTTGAGAAGAGAATGCTAGAAATGAGTCAAATGATGGCTGCTAATATGATGAGGTAAATTCTAATTTCTATACTAACCCAAGCTTGTATTTATTCTATGATATGAGCTACCTTGCATTGTGTAGTATTGTTGAGTCTTATATAGGATCAAATATTTCAAAAGATGAAGAGCTTGATGAAACTCATATGATAAAGAGAAATTCATAAGGATTCCATACTTACTTAAGAATGTGTGAAAATATTCTGTCTTGGTAAAATGAACAAAAATGGAAAAGCTGATTATCTGTATTCCATAATTATTAGTTTTTTATGTTCCTTGGATGATTACATGGTCAAATAAATATGTTATGCCCTTGAACTTCTGAATTTTGCCATAATCTCTCTTTTCCCTTAGAATCTGAAATATTTGGAAGCCTAGAATGATTCTAGGAAAATGTTGAAGGAATAATGCTTGAAATGGTTAGTAGGCAAAGCTTATGGGTCTAGTAGTTTGGGAATTAAATTATTTATGGGTACACTTCCACATAAACAAAGTTTCAGATGCATGGATAAGATAACATGTATTGTAAAGTATCATAATTTGTTGATGTCGTGATCTACATTTCATCAGGACACTAGAGGGTTATTTTGGAACTTATAGGTGGTCAGATATCCATGTGAACAATTTTCTATTAGTAGTTTTGTTATGTATAAATGTAAACATAATGTGCTAATGACACTTATATTTTCCATACATATATATATATATATATATATATATATATGCACATACATATGTATGTATATATGTACGACACATGTATTAATTTTGTTATTTTTTTAGGTCTAGGAATACACTTGACGGTGATGGTGATGTCTTCCATGGTGGCGTCGATGATCAATATTGATTTATTTGTGCATACATATTTTTGTTATTAGTTGATGTACGGATAAAAAGATAGTGTTCTTGGTTTTAGAAGTATTTTTGAACAAAAACACTTAGACAACAGTGTTTTGACAAGAACACTTTTAATGATGGTGATATCTCAAAATAACATGGGTTTTAACAATGGTTTCTCTTTTGGACAATTGTAATGGACAATTCTATAATTGATGAATTATTCATTTCATATTGATGATCAAATGAATTTACTATTGATATTTGTATTTGATTAATATATGTATGGGATGAGTATTTGAATAAGGTATTATGAATGTGACAGGTTATCAAGTGATAATTAATCGAGAAGTATTACAAACGTTTTTTGGAAACAAAGACATTGTTGCCAAAACTAGCATTAGCAATAAATATTTCATTGGCAACAAAAAATTCGTTGCAAAATATATCTAATTATTGGTAACAAGAAAATTGTTGTAAAATTATTGTACATTATTGGCAATAAAAATGCTGTTGCAAAATAAAGAATATTTTTGGCCATAGGAAAGTTGTTGCAAAATTCATTATACATTATTAGCAAAAAAATATTCATTGAAAAATATAGACTATTTTTAGCCGCAAGAAACTTGTTGTAAAATATATTGTATGTTATTAGCAGCAAATAAATCATTGTAAAATATAGAATATTATTAGCAATAATAGTATCACTACAATTAATTATATTTTATTCGCAAACAGAAAATCGTTGCGAAATATAATTATGCTCCATCATCAATGCTAATAATTTATGACAAAAAAACTATTTTTAGCCACAAAAGTATCATTCCAAAGTAATTATTTTTGGCAACAGCAAAAAGTTGTTGCAAAAATATTTAGTTATGCTATGATAGGCAAAAACAATTTGTTGTTGCCAAAAATATACTCTCATTAGCAAAGATATATTTGGCAATGAAAAATTCCATAGCCAAAATTAGCTTTTCTTGTAGTGCACCCCTATTCACACAGCCTCACCTCACCTCTCTATTTGAACCATCCACCTCAACCAACTACAAATGGATATCCTCCCTTTGTTTTTGTTTGGTTTTCCCAACAAAACCCCGACCATATTCTTCCTACTCCTTATTTATTCTCCTAGATCCTTGCTTCTGGTTTTCATGTGAACTAGCTCACCACGTACTCCCCTCTTTTCATCTTCTTCTTCCAAATTTTCTGCCCTACCTGAAATGCCCCGAAAATTTCTAATTTTATAAATTATATTTAAATGAGGTTTTATTAGAAAAATTATTTAAATAAATTATTTTTATTAAAATAAAAGGATATTTAATTAGGGAAAATCAAGAAGAGATTTATAAGTATTTTAATTAGAAGGAATTTGGTTATTTTAACTAATTAAGGATTTTATTTGGAATTTAATTAAATAAATTATTTTATTTAAAATAAGAAGGAGAAAATAGTTTCAAATTAATATTAATTTTATAACTAATTTAATTGAAGAAATTTAGGGTGTTTTGCTAATTAAAATGGAATTTATGAAAAACCTTTTAAAAATCCTAGTTTAGCCTAAAAAGGAATTTAAATATTATTTTATTCAAATATTATTATTTTTAAATATCCCAAATATTTAAATTAATTTAAATACCCAATCTACTTATTTTCTTTTTTCCTTTTTTTTCCTTTTTTCCTTTTCTTTCTTCCTTTTTCCTTTTTCTTTCTTCCTCTTTTCTTTTTCCTTCTTCTTCCCGATTGGACCAGTTTGTGGCCCAATTCTTCCTTCCTTCTTTCTTTTTCTTTTTCGGTGTTTGGGCATGCCTCCTTCGTGCGGCCCGTCTCCGTCTTTTCTTTATTTTCTTCGGCCCGACTCCGAAACGCCGCTCTTCAATTATTTTTCCACAAAAACGCCGCACTTCATTTAAAACACACCCTCTTCGCCCAGCTGACCTCCCGGTCTCCTTCTTTTTCTTTCCTTTCTTTCCTTCGATCTTGCCTTCGCTGTCGACTGCAACTCGCCGCCGCCATTGCCCTGGTTTTTTGCCAGCGATCTCGCCCGATTCAACTGGCCATTTTTCTTCCCTTATCTTCCCCCTGATTCAGCGACAACACAGACCCAACCAACTCTCCCCTCCTCGAGTGATTTTCCTCCTTTTTCCCTACGCATATCCCTTGCCCCGTTTTGACCTCCACCAGCCAACCTCGCCTCCGGTGACCCTAACCCTACTTTCCTTACCCCGTAGCCAACCCACAAAACCCTAATCTCCCTTACAAAATCTATAAATACCCACTTACACTGCCATGTATCGAGTTTTGATTTCCTAACCCAGGAATGCCCAACCTTGCCGCCGCCGCCACTTAAGATGCCTATTCCGCCGTCTCCGGCCAACTTCGTCGCCATCTATGGCTTCCAAACTCTTCCTTGCACCTCCCTCTAGCTAACCAAATCATCCATCCCTCTCGATTCGTCCTACACAAGGCACCCCAGCTGTGCAAAGTAGCCTTCCCAACCAACCTACTTTCTGCCTTCGCCACCATTAGCCACCTATTCCGCCGTTTACGCCGCCCTTTCACCTCCAAAATTGTTCTATAGACCCTGCTCGACCTTCCCCTACCTTTCTTTTCCTCTTCCTCCCTCTCCTCCTCTCTCTTTCTTCTTCTCTCCCATTCGGCCACCACCCACTGCCGCTGTGCGCCGCCACCTTTGGCTGCGCAACCACCTCTATTCTGTCCCCCTCCTTTTGGGCAACCCTAAACACCCCAACTCCCACCTTAATTCTCATTAGCTTTTTCCCAGCATGCAACTTTTCCCTCTTTTCCTCTCTTTTTTCAGCCTCCGTCGGTGCCGCCTATCCCCACCAGCCTAAGGTTGAACCCTAGACCCTCTCAGCCATTTTCCCTATTTTTATAACCCTTAAATTATATTATTTCAATTATTTGCATATAAATACTATTATTATTATTATTACTATTATTATTATGTATATTTTTAATATGTATTATTATTATTATTAGTATTAATGTTTTTATTATTATTTATGTTGAGGGCTGAAGCCCTATTGTAATTTTAATTCGATTTTACTCTTATTCTTCTTATTATTTCTATTATTAATATTAATATGTTATTATTATGATAATTATTATTTTTATTATTACTGTTTCGAATTACTATTATTATTATCCCATTATTAATATTACAACTACTTTACTATTAGTTTTGCTATTATTATTATTATTATTATTATTATCATTGTTGTTGTTGTTGTTGTTGTTGTTGTTGTTGTTGTTGTTGTTATTATTATTATTATTACCAAATTTGGTTGTTTATTTTACTAATATTATTATTAGTATTATTTTGGAAAAGGGGCCGAAGCATTTATTTTACTTTGTTTTTGAATAATGTCCTTTTCATTATTATTATTGTTGTTACTAATATTATTCTTATTTATTTTCTCATTTATATTATTTTTAGTATCATTATTATTATTAGGGTAAAGTATTTAACCCTATATTATTAACTTTTATAATATTTCTATTATTTCTATATCTTTAGCAAAGTTAGAATTTTATTAATGTTATTTTTATTAGTATGTTATTATTTGGTCAAAGCCCTAAGGAGGCGTAGGAGTGTGCTCCAAAACCAGTGTCTTTTCAGGTAAGGGGTGTTAAGGCCTTTGTGTGCTTATATGCATTATGTGCTTCGCATGCTATATATCACATGTTTGTCTTTATTAATTATTTCGTATATGGTATGATGTGGAGTTGAAGTATGTTTTTGTGTGTTTATATGTCATGTGTATTACGTATATATGATGATATGTGTTGTGATCCTATAAGGCATGCATGTGAGGGTGTTGATGTGGTTTGTGTGGGAGAAAGGATGAAAAAGGAGGATGGGGGAAGAGGTTGAGCAAGGGAGGTGAGTTGACCTAATTATTTATGAGCGGAAGAATAAAATGGAGAATTTTAGGGTTTTGTGTGGAAGAATCTGATTTATGATTTTTATGATTTTGTGTGGGAGAGTTTAACTTATGGTTTTGTATGAGGGAATCTAATTTATGGTTTGGATGATTTTGTATGGGAGAATGTAAGATATGATGTTATATGGGACAATCTAATTTATGGATTATATGGGAGATTCTAATTTATGATTTTATGTGGAAGAATCTAACTTATGGTCTTGTATGAGAGAATCTAATTTGTGGTTATGAATGGGAGAATCTAATCAATTGTATTATATGGACAAATCTTTGGGTTTTCTATGGTTTGAATCTAGGGTTTGATATGGATGGATTTTTGGTTTTGTATGGATTAAATTTAGGGTTTTGTATGATGGAATCTAGGGTTTGCATGGTGGTGTTAATGGTTGTTTGGTGGTATTAGGGTTGCATGGTGGTACTAATGGTCGTATGGTGGTATTAGGGTTTATATGATGGTATCAGGGTTTGTATGGTGGTATTAATGGTTGTATAGTGGTATTAGGGTTTACATGGTGGTATTAATAGTTGCATGGGAATATTTATGGTTGTATGGAGGTATTAGGGTTTGCATGGTGGCATTAGGGTTTTGCATGAAAGTTAATGATTGCATGGGATTTAGGATTTGTATGAAAAGTTCGAGATGTTGCATGGGATGTGCAAAGTTTGCATGGGAATGAAATTTACGTATGAAATGTTGATTTGAGATATAAAGAAGGTAATGTAAGTGTTGTTTGGGTGTTTGAACACTTGGGATGAAAAATAGTACGTAGGACATTATAAGGGTATGGAGGAGATTGAATTAGGGTTCGGAGTGATTAACTCTGGGTTGTTGTGATTAATTGGGGTTGGAGTAGATAATTGTGGTTTGTTATGATTAACTAAGGCGTGGGGTGGCTAATTATGGTTGTTATGGTTAAATAGAGTTTGGAGTGGTTAACTATGGTTTGTTGTGGTTAATTAGGGTTTGTTGCGGCGGATTAGGGTTTTCGTTTATCATGTGTATTTAGTGATTTAAAGTGTAATTATGATTGTGAAATTTTTGATTTGTGATGTGTGATGATTCATGCATGTCCATGGTGAAAGCTTCTAAATAAGATACTTAAAACATTAATTATCTAAAGTGGAAGATCGTTGAGATGGGACCAACCAATCCACCGATTCGAAATAGTGGTTAGGGTTTTTACCCTATGTGCGACCGATCCACCGGTTATAATAGTGGTTAGAACATAATGTCCTATGTGTGACCGATCCGCCGGTTATAATAGTGGGGGTTCCCGAGCTCAACAAACATAAACCCGAGTTTTGCTGAAATGCTTAAAAGATACTAATTACTTACAGTGGAACGCCATGCGAGCCGGAGCCAATCGATCCACCGGTTAGGAATAGTGGTTAGGACGCGTAGTCCTATGTGTCTCCGATCCACCGGCTATAATAGTGGTTAGGGTATGATACCCTATGTGCCTTCGATCCACCAGCTATAATAGTGGGGGCTTCCGTACTTGCATGGATTTGATAAAAAGTATGGTGTGAATCGACTCCTGATCAGAGATTAATTAAGTAATTGAATTGGATTATTCATGGGCCTTTGTACTTTTACTTGGTTGATCATATGCATTTGTGATTGTGTTCTTCTATTCTTCTGCATGATTTATGTGCTTATGTGTAGGCCTTAGTGCTCGGTTACCTTACTCAGTACGCAGCGTACTAATCACCCTTTTCATGGATGTTGCTCATTCCCACAAGTAGTATGCCCTTCTCACTTTGTGCAGGTGGGCGAGACATCAGTCGGGGTTGAGTGTTGAGCATGTTTGGCTCAAAGTTCGAGAGAGTTGTGGCCATATTTCAATCTTTATGTGATTCTATTTCCTTTTATTATTTCTTTTGTATCGGATTTATCCTCTTTGACTTCGCACTCTGATTTCTATCTTATTATGGTTCATAAACATTTATGCGTACTCAGATTTTTAACGTATGATCTTTTGAGTTCTTTTATGAACTATTGGTTGAGTTTAATGTAAATATTTTCTTAGCCTTAACACTTGGTACTGGAACGGTCGGAGAGAACCGGTTCAGTACTAAGTATGGCGGTAACATTCCCAAAATTCACAAGTTTTAAGTATTTCTATTTTAATTACTTCCGCTTAAAAAAAAAAGGAGTGAATTTTGGGGTGGTACACTACCCACCCAACTCGTCTTCTTTCTAATGCAGGAGCATTCCTAATTGATGATCATAATCTAGGCATTAATTTTTCTAAGTTTGAGAGCCACAAAACTGTAACACCCCAAAATTCACTACTTTTTTTTTGAAGTAATTAAAATAGAAATACTTAAAACCTGTGAATTTTGGGAATGTTACCGCCACACTTAGTACCAAATCAGTTCTCTCCGACCGTTTAAGTACCAAGTGTTAAGGCTAAAAGATTAATATAAAACTTAAATCAAGATTTCATGAGATGAATTAAAGAGATAATAATTTAGAAATCAGAGTGTGCGTAAAGAATTATAATTAATAATAAGATCGAAATCAGAGTGCGAAATCAAAATTCCTTGAAGGGAATAATCTTACAATTTATAAGAGGTTCAATCGAAACACTTAACGCAAGGTAATAAATTAAAAAGAATAAATGCGAATCAGAAGAAATAACATAACGAAATGAAATCGCATGAAGAAAATTACGGCCACTACACTCTCGAACTTTAAGCCAAAACATGCTCAACACTCAGCCCCGACTGATGTTTCGCCCACCTGCACAAAGTCAGAAGGGCATACTACTCGTGGGAATGAGCAGTACCCATAAAAAGGGTGATCAGTATGCTACATACTAAGTAAGGTAACCGAACACTAAGGCCAACACATAGCACATAGAATCATGCAAGGCAATACTCAACTTACATTTACAAACCCCACACGTATAGTACATATGGTCATGAAGAAAATTATATAACTTATAAATGATCAAGCCCATACGTACAGTACATAATTATTCCAAATTAATTATTTAATTACTCTTTTATTAGAAGTCAATTCATGCCATGTTATTTATCAAGTCCACACGAGTACGGGAACTCCACTATTTTAGCCGGTGGATCGGTCGCGAGGGAAACATTCCCTGCCACTATTTTAGCCGGTCGATCAGTCGCAAGGGTAACATACCCTGCCACTATTATAGCCGGTGGATCGGTCTGGCCCCTTCTCATACGGTGTTCCACTGTAAGTAGTTAGTGTCTTTCCCATGTCTTAACAACTGTAGGGTTTGATTTTGTTGAGTTCAGGATCCCCCACTATTATAGCCGGTGGATCGGTCGCGAGGGTACATGCCCTACCACTATTTTAGCCGGTGGATCGGTCGCGAGGGAAACATTCCCTGCCACTATTATGCCGGTGGATCGGTCTGGGCCCGGCTCAACATCTTCCACTTTACGTAATTAATACCTTAAGTATCTTATTCAAAGGCTTTCATCCTAGACATGCATGAATCATTATCTTTACACTTCACACATCACAAATCATAAATTCCACAATCATAATTATACTTTAATCACCAAATACACATGATAACACAAAAACTCTAAGCAGCCACAACAACCTTAATCAACCACAACAACCCATAGTTAACCACTCCAAATCCTATTTAACCATAACAACCATAATTAACCATTCCAAACCTTAATTAACCACAACAAATCACAATTAGCCACTCTAACCCTATTTAATTACAATAACCCAAAGTTAATCACTCCAAACCCTAATTCAGTCTCCTCCATACCCTTATAAAGCTCCACATACTATTTTCCATCCAAAATAGTTCAAATACTCAAATAACACTTGCATTACCTTCCTTGTATCCCAAATCAACCTTTCATACGTAAACTTCACTCCCATGTAAACTTTACTCATCCCATGCAATCATTAATTCCCATGCAAAACCCTAACTCCACCATGCAAACCCTAATACCACCATACAACCATTAATACTACCATACAAACCCTAATACCACCATGCAAACCCTAATACCACCATACAACCATTAATATCACCATGCAACCCTAATACCACCATACAACCATTAATAACATCATACAACCATTAATACCACCATGCAACCCTAATACCACCATACAACCATTAATACCACCATACAACCATTAATGCCACCATGCAAACCCTAGATTCGGTCATACAAAACCCTAAATTCAATCCACACAAAACTAAAGATCCATCCATACCAAACCCTAACTTCAAACCATATAAAACCTAAAGATTTGTCCATATAATACAATTGATTAGAATCTCCCATTCATAACCACAAATTAGATTTTCCCATACAAGACCATAAGTTAGATTCTTCCACATAAAATCATAAATTAGAATATCCCATATAAACCATAAATTTTCCATTTTATTCTTCCCCTCATGAATCATTAAAATAATTAGGTCAACTCACATCCCTTGGTCAACCTCTTTCCCCATAATTCTTTTTCATCCTTTCTCCCACATAAACCACATCAATATCCTCTTATGCATGTCTTACAGGGTCACAACACATATCATCACATACACATAGTACACATGCCATACAAAAACATACTTCAACTCCACGGCATACCACATAGGACATAATTAATAATGATACATATATGATATATATCATGTGAAGCATATAATGCATATAAGCACACAAAAGGCCTTAGCATCCCTTACCTAAAACGACACCGGTCTTGGAGCACGCTCCTACGCCTCCATAGGGCTTTGACTGGTCTCACCTATTATGAGGGAAAAGCTAAAATTAATCTCCCTCCTATTAAAAATACTATTAAACACTAACTTAATATAAGAACAGGCTTTTGATAAAATAATAATAACAAAAATACCAAAAATAATATCAATATTAATATTAACAAGAATAATAAAAATAGTAACAATAATAATAAAAAGGCATTACTCAAAAACATAGTGAAATAAGGGCTTTGACCCCTTTTCCAAAATAATACTAATAATAATATTAGTAAGATAAATAACAAAAGTTAGTAATAATAATAATAATAAAATAGTAAAAATAATAACAATAATAACAATAGTAGTAGTAGTAGTAGTAGTAAAGTATTTGTAATACTAATAATGGAATAATAATAATAATAATAATAATAATAATAGTAGTAGTAGTAGTAGTAGTAGTAGTAGTAATTCGAAATAGGAAATAATAAAAATAATAATTATAATAATAATAATAATAATATATTAATATTAATAATAGTAATAATAGAAATAATAAGAAGAATAATAATAAAATCGAATTAATATACATTAGGGCTTCAGCCATCAACAGAAATAAAAATCAAAACATCAGTACGAACAATAATAATAAAACATATTAAAAATAATAATAATAATAATAATAATAATAATAATAATAATAATAATAATAATAATAATAATAATAATAATAATAATAATAGTAGTATTTATATTTTTATAATTGAAATAAATTAAATTAAGGCTTATAAAAATAGGGAGAAGGGTTCAGAGGGTCTAGGGTTCAACCTTAGGCTGGTGGAGATAGGCGACACCAGCAGCGGTGGCCGGAAAAAGAAAGAAAAGAGGAAAAGTTGGATGATGGGAAAAAGTTAAGGATAATTAAGGTGGGATTTGGGGTGTTTAGGGTTGCTTAAAAGGAGGGGGATAGAATGGAGGTGGTGGCGCAGCCAAAGGTGGCGGCGCACTGTGGCGGTGGTGGCAGTCGAATGGGAGAGAAGAAGAAAGAGAGAGGAGGAGAGGGAGAAAGAGGAAAAGAAAGGTAGGAGAACGTAGAGGAGGGTCTGTAGAAGAGAATGGGAGGTGAAAAAGGCGGTAGAAGCGGCAGAATAGGTGGCTAATGGTGGTTCAAAGGGTGGCAGAGGCAGAAAAATAGGTTGTTCGAGAAGGCTACTTCGCACAGCCAGGATGGCTTGTGCAGGAAAAATCGAGGGGGGGGATGATCTGGTTAGCTAGAGGGCGGAACAAGGAAGATTTTTGTGGCCAGAAAGGGCGTCGATATTGGCCGGAGCCGGCGGACGATGCGTCTAAAGTGGCGGCGGCAACAAGGGATGATTTTTGGGTAAGAAATCAAAGGCTCGATATAGGGCCATTATGGGAGGTATTTATAGGATTAGAAGGGCGGCTAGGGTTCTGTGGGTCGGTAAGAGAGTTGGGCAAGCAGGGTTATGGTCACTAATGGTGTCCCGTGGCCGGTGACAGCAAATCTTGGGAAGGGGAATGCGTAGGAGAGAGAGAAGATCGCGCGATAATAGGGAGAGTTGGGTTGGTCCATGCAGTTGCTGAAACAGGGGGAAGAGAAAGGGAGGAAAAAACCGGTCAAATCGGGTGAGATCGCCGGTAAAAAACCAGGGCATGGTGGCGGTGACATTGCACGTGCTTGACGTCAGGGAAGGGAGGAAGAAGAAAGAAGAAAGAAAGGTGGGAGGCGGACCGCCGGTCGGGGAGAAAACAAAGGAGAGGCAGATCGGGCAAGTCGGGCGCGAGAAGGGGTACATTAAATGAAACGACAAGTTTCGGGCATAAAACGGAAGAAATGCAGCGTGTTGATGGCGAAAGAAAAGAAACGACTGCTCTGCGCGGGCTGGCCCGAAGGAAAGGAAGAAGGGAAAAAGGATTGGGCCGCGGGAGAGGGCAGCCCAAACGAGGAAAAAGGGAGGAAAAGAAAAAGAAGAAAAGAAAGAAAAAGAAGAAAAAGGAAGAAAGAAAAGGAAAAAGAAAAAAGGGGAAAGAGAAAAATAATCAGATTGGGTATTTAAATTAATTAAAATATTTGGGATAATTAAAAATAATAATATTTAAATAAAATAATATTTAAATCCCTTTTTAGGCTAAATTAGGATTTTTAAAAGATTTTCCATAAATTTCATTTTAATTAGCAAATCACTCTAATTTTCTTTAATTAAATTATTTATAAAATTCATATTATTTTGAGACTATTTTCTCCCTCTTATTTTGAATAAAATAATTTATTTAATTAATTTTTAAAATAAAATCCTTAATTAGCTAAAATACCCAAATTTCTCCTAATTAAAATATTTATACATTTCTTCTTAATTTGCCGTAATTAAATATCTTTATTTTAACAAAAATATTTTTTTAAATTAATTTTTGTAATAAAACCTCATTTAAATATAATTTTTAAAATTAAAAATTTTCAGGGCATTTAAAAACTCTCCTTAATTGGACAAATTAATTATCTATCAAAACCTAAACATGCAAGGCATACAATCCTTGCAAACCCTTCTCCTTTTTCGCCCATAAGCCAACGAAAATAAAGGCACACAAGGACACGTTTTTGTAAGATTTCCCTCCCTTTTTTTTACGAATATTGCCTTAGTATTTTAACCCTAAACATTCCCAAAAACGTATCCCTATCAACATCCCTTAGAAGCCACACAAATAAATCATAAGTCCCTCTTATTTGCATGACAAGTCACTTTTAGCACTTGGGAAGAATAATACAGATTTGGGAAAGAATAAAGAAGGCTAGAAGATATTCCTTACTTCTTTTTGTTACTTTTAAGGTTAAAAGGGGCATTTGTCTCTTTCCTTTTATGTAGTATGGTCGTTGTAAGATTAGAACATATGATATTATGGGTGAAGGTTTGAAAATTTGCCTAAGTATCCACCCCCATGACTGAAACACATGGGATGGAACTTAGCTAGAGTTTCTTCCTTATGTAGTCTCTAATCATATATATTAGTTGGTTAAGTTGTAACCTTTAATTCTACACTTCTTCTATAAGTGATAATGATAACATGAAATGAAAACAGCTCACCTTTTGGATACACGTTTTTCTCTCTAGAATCGAGAGTTTCTTCTTCATTCTCTAGGTATAAGAGTTTGAAGTTCTTTGCAAAATCTTATAAGATTTATTCTAAGAGTATATACCTTAGGTGGTTCTTGCAAGTATTGACTCAAAGGTTTACCAAGAATCAATTTTTATCATCTCTAAATCTCCCATATCTCCTTCTCTTATTTTGGATGTTCTAAAGTTTTAGAACACCAACACCAAGCAAGACCCAAGTTAGATCTCACATGCATCACTTTCCTTTCTCCTCCTTCTTCCTCCTGACTTGTTTGTGGTCATGTGCATTGCACTGTTGTGCACCAACCCTCACACAATTGTGCCTTCTTTACATGACCACCTTAACCCAACCACATCCATTTCTACATCACCGATCCACACACTATACCTCTCTCAATGTCACCACCCTCCTCACTCCTCTACCCCACTACATTGCAACCTCACACCATCCCCTCCCATATAGCATAAGTTGCTTACACTACCCCCTCCTTGTAACATCATCCATCACCACCCAACCACCTCCATCGTCAACCACACCTAACTCTTCCTTCATCTTACCTTAGCTATAATATCCCTGTTCATCCTCAACTTAACTCTTGACACCGCTTCTAGCTCTGCCACTTGCATTTTCCACCCAACTCCACTCAAGCCCTACCTTCTCGTCGGCCCTCCTTTTTATTTTCTTTACCTTGCCTCGATAGCCATTGACTCCTTCATTTCCACCTACTCATCCTTCCTCGAAACCATCCTCTACCCTACCCATCCTAGCAAGGAATCACCATCTAGCCCTTCCTTTTCTCCTTGTAACACCAACAACATTTGCCCTCTAGCCCCTATATTCATTGCCACCCTTTCCTGGTCTCCTTGGATGTGTGAGTGTCTCACGCAACCTAACATTTGCTACATGAGTAGATCATATTGGCTATATGAATCCACTATCCTCTTAACTTTATTTATTTGGCTAAAATGTTGAGTTTTAGTTGTTATGATTAATGTGTTGTTTTGATTTTGTTTTAGATAAAAGAGGTAGATTTGTGGAGCCAGATAATTTTTAGTAGGTTTCCTATACGTTGTATTTTTTTTAGAAATCAAATAATGCATATACTATAGTAAAATATCAAGCATCGCATGATAACACATAAGGGTTTTGATATATAATTTGTATTATGCATGTTCGTTCTATTATAACTATTTGGCTAAAGATTTTAGCATGCAATTTGGTAAAATGGAGCATGTTAATTTGTGTAAAGTATTATATGTGCAAAAGCATGTTAAAATGGGTTGAATTACACAAAAAACTTACATATGTTATGTATGTATAATATTATAGGTTGAGCATATTTAGGCATATTTTTAATATTATTATTATTATTATTGTGTGCCTTAGGGACAATTTATTATTTTTAAGCATAATATGATATTTGTTCCACTAAGCATGCCTAATATGTATTATTTATTATTTAATATGAGAATACATGATTTTGGATGAATAAGGTAATGTTTGAGTTTTACATGTTATATCATGTGTAAGGGTGAAATGGTCATTTAGCATGTCTATTAATTTAATTTTATGTTAAATAATTAAATGATTGTGTTTTATCCTTTGCATAACAAATGAATAAATAAAGTGAACTTACTATTTAAAATGGATGATAATGTGGTAATTGTGGTCTTAAGGGTATTTTGGTCATTTTTGGCCTAATATGACTAGATGTGAACTTTCGAACCTAGGATGGCCTTGGTAAATTATTAGGCTGACCTTAGTATTGACTTTGATTATGGTTGCCTTGAATAATTTGATATGAGTAAAAATGGTTAAGTATAGAAATTAGATTTGTGCATTTATTATGTGGTCTTGTGGCCACCTTAATAAATTACTAATATTTAAAGTGAAAGACCTCACAATTAGGAATAATAACTCTTTAGGGATCACTCCCCTAAAGAAGTAGTTTATCCCACTGTTGGTTATAGATTTTTGTTGTTGTGCCTTCGAGCCCAAGCTAGGCCTTATATATTATTCTATTTAGCTTTGTGCACTTATAAAGGTTATACATACGTATAGATTAGTTGTCCTTGTTAGTAGGGTATTGTGCTACCTTTATGTGCTAGTTATATCAAGGTAACTTAGTGTCCTTGGATTGATAGTTGAAAGAATTATGTGTTTCCTTGATACATTGGTACGACCGAAGTACCGTAGCGTCTTCGGGTTGATATGATATTTCCTTAAGTAAATAAAAGTGGAAATAATTATTATTAGTTCAAAATGATTATTGGATGGATTCAGTAGTAGCCTTCGTGCCTACTTGTAGTTTGGTAGTAGCTTTCGTGCCTACCTGTAGTTTGGTAGTAGCCTTTGTGTCTACCTGTGTTTGGTAGTTTTCTTGATTCCTACATGTAGTGTTATGAAGTTTATTGGTATTGATGTTTAGATATGAGATACATTATGTATGTTTTAGTTATTGGATTGAGATTGATTTTGATCATTACTACATAGAGTATCCCTTGGGTTCTTGGTTGGTAAGTTTTATTAAGTTCTAAATGAATGGACATAATTAGTATGTGGTCTTGGTTATATTTATTTATCTGAATTAGTTATCATATTTTGGTTCTCACATGTGTGCTTTAGTATCTTATGTCATGTCCTACTATGATGTACTCTATGCAAAAAATTTATATTAGTTTTGTATAATGGATTGCTCAGTGCTGTTGTACTAATAGATTTCATTTCATGGCTCCCTACTTGTTTAATGGGTAGTGGTCTTTACAGGTTATCTTGTAAGATCAGTTGAATGCTAGTATTTTAGATTGATAGTTAGGACTATTTAGTGTCCTATTCGGTATCTTTTAATCTAGATATTTTAGGAATCCTACATCCTCTTTTATTTCCTTCCACTTGAATTGGTAATCTTTGACCATTTGTATTATCAAAATAATGTTAATCGTCTTTGAAATCTCTATTATTTTTCTTATAATTGTGTTATTCACTTAAGCGGATTAATGTTTTCAACTTTAACACTTAGCATGAGAATGGTAGGAGAAACTAGATTCTAAGTGTAGCTGTAACATCCAACATTTTTATTATTTTGACTTACACAATTAACTCTTTAAAGAAAATTTTTAAGCCCTAAAAATGGGGGTGCGACACATAGCATCCCAAGCAATATGATGAATTTTGTGCTGACCACCAAGAGAACCCCACAGAAATTGCCTACTCTATATGTCAATTTTATTGGAAACTTTTTTTGGGTTAACTTTTATACTTTCATGATATAGACATGAAGGGATTCAAGAGTAGTTTTGGCCAAAAGAAGCCTTCCTACAAGAGATTGGTAGTTAGTTTGCCAACATGCAAGCTTTGACTTTATCTTATCAAGGAGTGTTTTAAATTTGGAAGATGGTGATCTAGGGTTATTTGTTGTGTAGCCGAGGTAAGGACCTTGGTCATGAGTGAGATGTATGCCATGAAATACCTTGATTTTTGGAATCTCAATTTGGTTTTCTCTAAAAACCCATTACCGTTATTCTGACCTTTTCAAACCTTTTAGGAACTATTTTTGCTAAATAATTCTTGGTTGAGAATAAGTATTCAACTTTAGTAGTTTTCTTCTAAAAAGAAAAAAGAAAACTTAACTCTCTAAATGCTCCTTCCCTTTCTTATTCTCTCTCCTCCTCTTTCTTTCCACTCAGATGACAATAATGAAGCAAAGGAGCCCAACTCTTGACCTCATTACCATCACCTCTCATCTTCACCCTCTAGTTCCTTCCTTTTCCTCCACATGTTGGTGATCTCTTTCATCAAACGACAACAACTAAATAACGAATCCAATAGTAAATGAGAGAGTAAGGCCAACAACCATCATCACTGTTGGTTCCATCCATCTTCTCCTCCCATCCTCTTGTTTGTCCACTACCATAGTAGCCAACAAGTGTTGCTACTATCTAAATAAATGACCAATGTCCTTCAAATTGGAGAATTAACAACTAGATCACCCATTCCCTAATCTTCTCATCAATTGGTTAACTTAAAAATGATGACTAACACAGTGACACAAGCTTCTAGTAAGTGATGAATGAGGTAGCATGCAACACTGGAAACCAAACATTGTTAACATCATTCTTTGATGTGCATTGTAAAAAAGTTTAGTTAATATATTCCCGAATCCTAACCTCTGATCCATAATTTTTTATATCATAATTTGGCTTTTGTTTAGCTAAATTAATTAATAGGATTAGTTTGTATGTGTGTTATAGTTAATTTAGATGGACTGTTTTACCTTATTTTGGTTGCTTTGAAATTAGTCTTATCAGTCTAGATATAAGATCGGTGAGCTACTTTGATGAAATTAGGTCTTATATTTTGGGTTTTGAACCAAATTATTTATTTAAAACATTTTATAATAAGTTTAATTGCAATTCCAAGCCATCAATTTGAATAAATTAGCTAAATTCCATCAATTTGTAGTTTAGGCTTAAACCCTAAATTTTTGAGATCATTTTCTTAAATCGTTGTTGATATGGATGTTGTTATTCATGTTAGTCATCTAGATTGGTTTATAAGGATCTTAACTACATTATAACACCATTTCTTGGAACTAATTAGCTTGAATCAAAATATGTGCATTTTGAGATCTAATCGGATAGACTTTTGTGTTGATATTGGTTTGATAAGAAAAATATTTCTTATTTAGTCTTATGATTTTGAAAGATGATATTGGAGAGTGTCTTAGTGTGTCCTTAAGTTAGTGATCCCCTTACTCTCTAGTGCTTAACTAGCGATGGACCTAGGTAAGTTATTACTTTCCTTTCTTGTGGTGGAAGTGTGATTCTAATGATGTGATGTGTTACATAAATTGTATATTTGCTTGAAAAGTATGCTTCATCAAAAAGAAGTGTACCTTATGTTGAATGAGTTTATAATTGAAGCATGGAAGTATGCATATATTATATGTTGAATATGTGTGTAAGCATAAGTATGTTGGCAAATTTATGTATAATATAAGTAAGGTAAGGTTATATATGTTAGATCATCCTTGACCATCCTGGAAGAATGATTTTAAATGGTGTTTATTGTAAGTTGAAGTTGATTGGTGTTATTTAAGTATGATATTGTACTAGCCATATTTATATTATTATTTTGGAATATTTAGGTGTTATGTTAAACTTATGGTTGAACTTTGACAAAGTCTAACCATCGAATTTTAACTTAACTTTTGTTAAATTTTGAGTAGACATTCCCAAAACTCTTAAAATGGTTAAATATAGGGGTTTGAATAGCTTAATGTCTTGGGTAAGTTCTTTAGAACCAAAATCTTGATCTATTAATCATTTCATGATCTTTTTGAATAATTTAGTAAATGAACTGGATCAATTATAAGAGATGATTGACAATGACGTGTGGCTATTATGTTTTTAAGTGATGATAATAGGTTGATAAATTGCTAAGAATATTAAATTTGGTTTATTACTTTATGTTAAGGCCTAATTTGTTAAATGTGGATTATTGATGGCATAATGCCTTATGACTGGCCTTAAGATCACTTCTATGGTTGGTGTGATGGTAATCAACTTCCTTTGCCAAGATGGCTATACATTTAGTTTCCTAGCCTTGGAAACCATGCTTGAGTTCCCCAATAGTGATGAACATGTGTTGAGTTTTCTAGTTATGATGGTTATATGTTGAGCTTCCTATCCATGATGGCCATGTGTTAACTTTCTTAGCCATGATGATTCTATATGTTTATTTCTTTTGTCGAGATGGCTTTGATGGATTTGTGTCATTTCTTTGTTGAGATGGCCTTTTGTGGTGGATAAGATGTTTGATTACTTGGTTGTTGATTTATCATGGATTTCGTCCATGTATGGTGGGTGTGATATTCTCTTTATTTTAACATGCCCTTGGTAGGGTGATTATGTGTGGTAAATGTTGTATGTATTGGTTTATTAATGCATAATGCATATAGATACACTATATGAAGGTATATGTATATTTAGGTGTGAGGTTTAATGTTTTAGTATCTCTTATTAGTTTTGATTCATAGTCATTGCATGCTTATGCCTTGGACATTATCATGGGTGTTTAGCATGATGTTTATCATACAAGAGCGTAAGTATGATCATTGTATGTTAATGCTTATTGTAATTCTATATGCATCATGTATCCTGCATGTATTTGGTAATTCTAATTTACTTAGTACTTGAAACATACTAATGCTACCATGGTTAAATCGGTCCTACGGTAACCCATTGATGGTGGAGAACAAATTCTTTGTGTAGGTTTGATACTAAATGCCATACTATCAAATTGAAGGCTTAAGCTTTGAGAGATTTAGGCTATTAGGTGTTCTTTTTCCTTAGGGACTTCTTATTTTTCTTTAATTATGTAAATTTCATTTTTTTGAAACTTTAATGGTGTTGTAATCAAAATTTATCTTTCCAGTGCCTTGTTAAGATTTTAAAATTTAGGGTTGTCTTATAGGTTTGTTGCTGACTTTATTAGCAATAGGTTAGTTTAGTGAAACCATTCACTTTTTAGTTACCATTGAATTGCTCATTGTAGGAGCTTATTTTCTTAATATATATGATATTTAAGTTTTATCGACAAGTTTCAACTTAGCATCTAGCAGGAGATAAATGGTGGATATCTATCTTATGTTAAGTATAGCGGTAACATTAAATATTTCCTACTGTATCACCCCCACATTTTGAACTATAAATTTTCATTTTAAAGATAATGCAAAAGAAAACTAAATACAAAATCAAAGGATGTTACTGCCATATCAACCATGAGAGAGGTGTGATCATCACCTAGGTTATGCCTAATGTAAGGTAAAATGGAACAACAGACCAAATAATGCATGCTTGAACAAACAGTAACACTGATGATATCGAGGATGAGAATAATATAGAAACAGAGAGTGAATTACAAAATTCAAGTACACAAATCGAAGCCAAGAGTGTAAATAATGGAGAGAACAAAAACATCCCACAATGGGCAAAACATATCTAAACCAGTTATTTTAACTATTAACAATATCATAACATAACTCTCGATCCCCAAGCAATGACCACCTACTAGCTCATGATATCACTCTCAACATAATCGAGCTAAGATTCATAACCTTGTAGACTGTCTTCTGCTCACCAAAATAGAATTTGTATCATCACAGTGGCCACACAAATGTAGTACCATTATAGTAAAATACTGGTAAAATAAACTATCTAAACACATGATTAGGGCTCATGATGCACATTGAGGTCACATAATAGCCTTGTATAAAGCATACTTAAATAATATAACTTGAATTCATGATCATCATATATTAAGGCATGCTCATAAGAATCATGGAAGAATTAATAATACAGATCATGCATTATATTCACCTAAAATAAACCATATTATTAATTTTCCATTTAGTGACCACATACTTTCTAGTTATTAAGATGTTTGGTTTGACTACACCTAGTTTTCTACCATGAACAAAAGTAATGGCATACCACAGCCACCACACGTGGTATGATTACAACAAGACTACTTTTCTTCAAGGAGACCATGCCCTCTATACCTTGAGTGCATCTTTTGTGAGCGGCAACATATATTGGGATACCATACCCACCCCACATAGTTAGAATACATCAATAGGGTTTGTACTGGGATACCTTACCCACCATACATTGAGTGCATTTGTTGTGAGGGCTAAAAAAGTTGGGATACTACACCTGCCTAAGAAATGGGTGTACAAAGTGCCAGGGGGCTTGTACTGTAATACCTCACCCACCTTAATTAGATACCAATGTCATGTCACCTACCACAGTATTATCCTATACCTCAAAGATATGTATATACACCCTACTAACTACAACCTGATAGAAAAGGAAATAGGTAATGAGTGAAAGGATAAAAACACATGGTGAACCACAAACTAACTCCCGGTTAACTACCCCAAGAGTCAGAAAAAAAAGGTTCAAACAAAATCTTAATTCCCTAATTTTTAATTACCAAGTGATATCATATATCACAAGTTGATTTCATAAATAACCAGTTAGGTGTTTCCAAGTGATAATATCAAACACAACTCAGGGCATACAGGCTACCAATTTGGGTGTTTAAAGGTAACACTAAACTTAACCATACAAGCCACACCACAATGTTCGTCATTTTGATTTCCCTTAATTCTAGTTAAACATGGTTAAAATCATGATTTAATTGTCACAATTTAATGGAAAAGTTAATTTAAAATCCTCAAAGAAAGATAAAGTATTAATAAAGAATATGGAGAACTCATGGAAAACTAGTTGACTGGTATGGTCACACTAGATTTGAGGGAAAACATAAAAAAAAAAAACTAATTAACAAGTTGGTCCAATTAATTGATTATTCATAAAAATAGTTGATGGATTTGGCCATACCATTCGATGGGTTTAAGACAATATCAAAACCACTCTAATCACAAAATAAATAATCAATGGATTTAGAAAATTGACCTACTATTCATGAAAACTAGCTAACAAGTTCATCAAACCAATCGGTCATTCATGCCACCAGTTGATGTGGCTACCAAATAAAATGATTGTTCATACAACCAAACAATTGGTCTAACAAACTAGTTAATTGGTTTGGACTAAATAACACCTAGATCCACTAAACCATACTTAGTTGAAAATCACAACTATTCCCAAAATAATCCTAACATACTTCTATGTTGTAAAACACAACACATAGGAACACATGCTGCACGCATAAAACAACATGGATAAATGATAGAAATTTAATAATCAACACAATCATGCATGAATTCATCAAACTCATACATGATATCAAAATACCTAAAAACATAATCCAAAATTTTAGAGATTAAAACATTAACACATTCTTGAATCCAAGAACGCAAAAGAATGAACACACATCACAAAGCATACCAATGATGTGAACCAAAATAAACAACACAATTCCTTAGTCAAATAAGAGATAAGGATGTCTTATCTCCAGGTAAATCTTCTAGCACAAAATACTTCTAACTTGATGGTTCCTATAAAGACCCTTGATTCCCTAAGAGAATCAAGAATCAAAAGAATTAAAAATTTTATAAAAAAATTCAAATAAAATGAAATCATAGAAGAAGAAGAAGAAGAAGAAAGGAATAACTCAACATTTCTCAAGGGCATATTTCAAAGAGAAGAAAAGCTAAGGTCTTCTACCTTTCTCAAAACCTTAATCATTCATTTTTTTTTTAAAAAAAAATAAGGGAGAGCTAAAGCTAAGATCATGAGAAGAAAGAAGAGATAAGTTATCAACAAAAAGGAAAAATCTAAGAGGCAAGCTTCTATTTTTCTCCAGTAGAAAAGGAAAAGAATGAAAATTTCCAACACTTAACAAGATATAAAAATAAAACAAGAGAAAGAGAGAAAAGAAGCAAGTGTTGAGGAGAGTTACCAAATGAATCATAAGGGAGATTCTTAGCCTCTTATGCTTGAAATTTTTAAAGAGGAGAGAGGAAGAACTAACATTAGGTTGAGTGTGAATACTCAAAGTGTAAGAAAATGCATGATAAAGGTGAAGGAGGTGGAGTGAAATCAAGTTCAAAAAGTCTTACAAGCATCCATAGCTTCTAAAGGAGAACAAGAAATGAGAGAGAAAGAGAGAAGGTGAGAAAGTACATCAAAAAATACTTTTGGGAAAACTTTAGCCACATAAAATCATATAATGAGCTAAATAATGTAAGAACATCCAAAAACACCAAAATATGCTTTTCATCACAAATAGATTTTAATTAGAAGTTTTTTAAATATTGAAAAGAGAATCGAAGCTCAAAATAGAAAAGGATTTAAAAGCGTAGGACAACCAATCGATTAGTTTGGGCAACCAGTTGACTAGTTTATTGCATAAGTTAAAATGCAAGTCCCTAGTTATACCGATTGATTGGTGTACTAAATAAGTCGACTGATACTCATGAAATTCACATTTTAACCCACATTTCAAGACCTTTTCAAAACTAAAACTAATTTTTTTATATCAACATAATTTAAAAAATATTTTAAAAGATTTTAGGATGGGGTATTACACCTACCTTACCTTTAGTATTATTCTTTTACATATTTTTTTTAATTGTGAAAAATGTGGTTGTTACATGCCAAGTAGCAAATACAACCCAATTTGCTTACTAGTGGACATGTTTGGTCAGAAAAATGAGCTTATCCTTATCCAAGTGAGTGCATTGGCCTGAGATCTTGTAGAACTTGGAAATGATGTTTTTAATGCTAAATATATTTTTTTTTTTTTGCTATCTTTTACAAAGATGATGATGACATCAATGAAAACAGGGGGAGAAGAGGTAATTTTATTCCCCTCTAATGGTCTAGGGTCCCAAGCATCAGAGTGAGAGGATTCTAAGATCATAAATGAAATAAATTCCATACATATGATAAAGATGTAAGAAGAACTAGGGTATCCTTATCTTATACCTCTTAAGGAGGAAACAAATTTGGGTGGGGGAGTCATTACCAAGGACTTGAAAGGTGGGTGAGGTGATCTAGAAAATCATAAGTTGGATGAGTTTTGAAGGAAGTTTAAACTAGTGGAGGACATTTTTCATTAAATACTAATATAGTCCATCAAAAGCTTTATATAGGTCTAATTTGATATAAATGAATCCAACTCTACACTTTTTCCTTTTTATGGATTATATACTTGATTTCTTGAGTGTTGGTAATATTATCACTATCTCTTATTCTTGCTAAGAAGGCTCCTTAAAAAGGACTAATTACAATTTTTTTAGAAGAGATCAAAGTCTATTCACAATAGTTTTGGTGATGACTTTGTAGATGGAGTTGTTAAGGCTAATAGGTCTAAATTAGAGCACTAGTTTAATATTTTAGCCTTTGGGAATGAGACAAATATAAGTAGAACTATCCTTTAATCCAAGTGTTACTAACAAGGAGATAAAGTTTGTTTTATATCATATCCCACATCTTTTAGAGGAAGAATGGGTTAGGGCTTAGTGCCTTGTTTGGTCCAAGACTGAAGATCCTTTCTTTGATTTTAATGGAAGAAATAGCCTTGATTCAACGGAAAACTTCAAATTCTAAGAATCAAGCAGACCACAGGGTTTCATGATTAGTTGAGATGGAGTTTGAGATAGAGTCACAAGTAAACATTATAAGAAAATGGTGGAAGAATTCATCTTTAACAACACTAATATCATGTCTCAAATCATTATTGCAATGTTTTAGAAAAGATAATTTATTTCTTCTTCTTCTTCTTCTTATTCTTCTTTTCAAGGCAGATAAATGAATTTTTTGTGTGTCTTTTGATCACCTGGGAAGAGTTTTGTCATGTGAGGTTTTGCTCTCTAAGACTCTTCCTACATGAAAAGAGTGTCTTTTACCACTTTTTTGATGGATAATTCTTAGAGGAAGTTGAGAAGAAAGGGAAGGATAATGACTTTCAACTAAGATTTAGAAATAGATTTTATTTCATCTTGTTAATGTGGGTGAAAATGTTATCGAGATGATCCCGAATCCATTATAGTGTATGAGTTGGAAAAGAGGGAAGGAAGAGTAATAAGTTGTTAAGGAAGGGAAGTCAATGTTCAAAAGAAAAGGACATAAATTGGTTGTTAAGAAGCCACATGGGTTCAAGCCTTTAGGTTTAGGGAGAAAAGGTTGGTGCGATATAGTGGAGAGGAGAATGGGAGCATGGTCTAAATAAGAATAATGGAGACGTTGGAATCTTGCATTTGGGAACATGCATTGCCATACAACTTTACCTATGCATGGTCAATGCATTAGTATATTGTTAAACCAATGTTATTTTTGTTGAACTAGGTAAATGGTGGGTAAACAAAGCCGATGTCTAGAAAACTACTAGAACTCATACAATCATTATATTTGGAAATACACTAATTAATAGGTTGGTTTCCACGGAATCTCTCATGTAAGTAGTACCCCCAAGGGTTGGTTTTGGTAGATTATAGATTCAAACATTAGTCTTAAATAAGGAATCTTTGTTGGTTGTTGGAGAAGGCATAAATAGCAAAAAAGAGACCAAGAAAAGGGAGAGTTGGGTACCTGGACATCAATAGTGATGATGCAAGGTGTTTCGGTAGTAATATGAATAAAAGCCTAATCTTCATTCTAAAGAATATATATGCCTCTAGTGAAGCCAAATTCATACCCATTACAGTTTTTTTTTTCAAAACCCAAAGTTTCAACAATACTTTCAACTCTTTCTCTATAGATTCTAGTTTCCATGAGAATAAATACAATAAGGCGGTGTGACTTGGCATTATAATCCCTCATAGATTTAGGTCTTAATTATGTATTTGATCATGCTCTAATTATGTTTGATTGTGATTTGAGGTGTGCCTTGAGTTGATTCTAAAAGGTTTTAGGGATAAGACTTGTTTCACTCGAAATACCTGGTTTCCTTAGGAAACAATTGTAATGGTATAGATTTTTTCTCAACTTTTAGAACCCAAAGAACCAACTAACTTGTTGCTGACAGACTAGTCAATTAGTAGTATCCATCAGCTGGTTGTGACAAACCAGTCACCTGATTCCTCAAAGATGGCTGTGTTTGAGCTCAAACAATTTTATATATTCTTCCATTTGGTGATTAACTTTAAATATTTTTGAGTAATTAATTTATAGCTTATTTCCAAAATGATTTTTGAAAATTTTTAGTTATGATTGAAGCATTATCGTAGATCAATGGTATACATATGTGAATAAAGTAAATGGGTGACCTAAGTAACCTTATCATCTCCTTATTCTTCAAAAGGCAATATGCTTACTTTCAGCGTAATTGCCAATCCTATCTTGGGCCAAAATGATGGATGTAAATCACGAGATGTACTTTAGGAGTATAGGGAACACATGTTTGTGACCATGGGTGTCTACAAGAAACCACCCCCAACCAGTGACTTTTTATCACTAATAGGAATTGAACTCCCACACTATGGATGTCTAGATTACTACAACCATTTCTTCATGAAGGTCCCATATGTCTTTTCACCACTTGAGATATGACTCGAGGGTGGATGGAAATCAAACCCGGGTTTGTGGGTAAGGAGAAAGCATCTCATACCACTAGACCAAGGTCATATTCCTTCATTATCCTTTTTCTCTATCTTTTGTGCAAAATTAAAATAGACAATTTTGCTCTAGATTGTCCCTACCAGCTAAAGTTTATGTCCCCTTCAACTTTTGTTTCATTTCCCCTTCAATGCTAATGCCTTTTGGATTTACAACACTCTGAAACTTGTCACCCTTCACCATTTTATCTCTTGGGGATAATTCATCCCTATACACCTTTGGAATCTGCCCCACTTGCCCAAATTCAAGATCAAGGTTAGGGTTTTATTTTTTATACCCACGCACCCCTCATTTTCCCTCAAATCATTGGCTCATTACCTAACCCTAACCTCTCCATTCTCTGTTTTCCTCAAGCCACATAGTCCTTTTCTCCATTTTAGCCTTCATAAATCTTCTTCTTCTTCTTCTTCTTCTTCTTCTTCTTCTTCTATTCTAGTGCATTTCATTCTAATTTCTTCTCTTATAGCTCAATTTTGTTTACCTTAAACAAAAGGCAGTTAGATTTCAGTGAGGTTAAAGTTTTCACCATTTTTTCCTTTCCTTTTTTTTTGTTTGATTTTGGTGGAAAAGTTGATTTTTTTAAAAAAAATTCCCTAGAGTTTTTAAGATTTGTTTCAATTTTAAAAGGGTTTTAAGAAGTTTTCTTAGCTTAATCTTGTGTTTGATAAGGTATTAAAGTTCCTAAAGTTTCAAAGGGATTCTCCTTTTTATGTGAACTTTTATAGCTTAGCTAATGTGAGTCATTCTTACCTTTTATGTGATGCGAATGAGCATATGTGTTGTGTAGGTTAAGATTTCTGAGGTATATGTGAGCATGTATGTTAGTGGTTTGGTGAATACAAAGATTATTTTATGAAGGTTATGTAAGCATGACTAGGAAACAAGAAATACGGTATAGTGTGATTTGCAAAGAAAGCTCTTTGTGGAATTTTTATTGATATGCTCCTTAAATAAAGAAGGCTCTAAGATTTTTTGCATGTAAGCATGTATAATGATAATCATGCAACATTTGTGATTGGGTATGAAAACATGATTTAAAGATTTTTTTTTTCATTTGTGGCACATTACAAAATGACATCTTAAATTGTAATACCCTAAATTTTTTAACCTTAATTCAAGGGTGATTAGTCTGCTAATCCCTTCTATAACCGTTCACTTTGTTTGATACTTTACCTATACCCCTCAAACCCAAAATTTTACCTTCCTACCATTTGAAACCTGAGTTTTCAATTTAGTTGACTAGTGGTTGAACAAGCCTTACCTTTAGCTAACCAATAATGCCCAAAACTCTATTGCTTAGGGCCTCAAGCGGTCGACCAACATTGGGCAATTTTCATTGTTCTATATTTTATTAATTTCTTTTGAAATCAAATCAATTCCTATTCCCAATATTTTTATATATTTAGGTACCTAATTCCCTGCCTTTCTTTAATATTTCATGATTTTTGGGAATCATTTTATTATTTTTCCTATTTAACCATTTATTGGACTTTCTATCTTATTTACACCATTTTTAATCATTGATGCCTTTCTTGGGTATAAGAGCTTTGCCTATCTAAAGCAAATATAGATCATTCTTCAAGAAAGAATTATTTATCAGCTACTTCGATGCATACACTATCTTTCTCCTCAATTCACTTGGACCATATCCTCAAGTATGTTGTTTTTGATTTCTTAAGCATAGGCTAACCAAATCATACTCGGTGCATGCAACTTCATATTTTTCTACATGGCAGTATCCACATTTGCTAGTTTCTTATCCTCCAAGGTTGCTCGTAGTCCTTGTTGGATAAGAACATCCATGTTCATACTCTATCATAGAGAAATTTTATTTCTTTCCATCAAACAATTCCATCACTAATTTCCCTCCTCCCAAGATCTTGTCCATATTCAAACTGACTTGAACCGCCTCGTATATGTATAACACAAATTTGGCTTTTAAACCACTTTGTTGGGAAATATGTGATGAACCTTTATCTCAAATCAGTTATGCATTAACTAGAACCATGCTAGATAGAATAGACTTGTATCTGTAGAATCTATTAATACAACACTGGACATTCAAATGAAATAAAGAATATCAAACTATGTATAATAGAAAAAAAAGGATTACCAAATTTGAAGATTTTATTACTATCCTTGCAAGTACTTATGAAAAAAAAAACCACAAACCCCATGTTTTTAACCTCACTAAGATATTCAAGAATGTATATATTTGAAATACTTATTTGAATGCATCATTAGTTGTGGATGTAAAGTCACTGTTCTCATCTTCACATATCAAAATCCTTAGTCACTCATGATTAGTAATTCTTAAACAACTTATAATTTCTTAGTGGCTAGGGTTTTGTGTCTAGGAAGAATCATTGATTTCTTGGGAAGACTTCAAGGCTTCCCTTCGGACGCGTTTCTACACTGAGAGCCTCAAGAGGGACAAGCTCAAAGAGTTCATGCAATTGACTTAGGGAAGTCTAACAGTGCGAGAGTACCACACGAGGTTTATAGAGTTGCTGAGGTTTGCTCCAAGTATAGCCGTTATCGAGGCTATGATCGTATTTTAATTCAAGCAAGGAATTCACTTAAATATTCGAAAAATGATGGGTGCAGTTGTTTTCCATGACTTGGCTATGCTGTATGAGCGGGTGTATGTTGCCGGCACTTTGGTCTAGGAGCAGACTTTGGTTTTAGGTAAGAGGAAACTCGAGATGCAGGATTCTAAGGAAAATAGTTTGCATCATAGTGTCATAGTTTTGAGTATTCAACAGTAAACTAGAGTTCGACACAAGAACAATTAGAGTCGATCCTATAGCAAAGCTAGTTAGAGACTGATTTAACACTACCACTGTTGCCGTTGTATAGGAGATCACCCAGGAAAAGATTGCATAGGAAATTTGATTCAGTGACATGACTGTGTTTAGCTTGGAAATAGGAGCTTTGAGTTATACAGTGTGCCCCATGGTAGAGTTCAGATAGCCCATCAACATCCATCTTATCAAGACTTGATGTTTCGAGCAATTCACTTGGCCAGTCCAGTAAGAGCAGATGAGCAAGTGTTAGATCCTAATGTTTCTCCTTCTGGTACAATAGCACTTCTTTCTTGGTTGATTTGCGTGTGTTAGATTTTGTGTCTACATTTTTTCAAAGCATTTTCATGCTAGTAGAGTTCCCTATTTTTAAGGGGGTAGTTGCTCCCCGGTGTACCTTGCATATCCGTGCACTTTTTTCAAGTAATTTGCACGTAGACTTTGGGGATGAAGTCTAATATGAAGGGATAGTGATGTAATACTTTGAAATTTTATAACCTTTGCTTTTAGGTATTTATCCTTTTTATTTAAAACAAATCCTTAAACCTTGGCCTAATTATTTTACTAATAACCTTTGACCCGTAACCTAATAAATTCCTAAACATTTCTTCCAATTATATTACCTCTTTTATTTTTGCTAAACCTATTCTAAACCTGATTATTTTTATTTGATACCCTAATCTATTGAAACTTAACCTAAAACTAAAATAAAATAAACATATTTCTACCCTACCTTTTACTTGCCTAAACTTTACCCTCTGCACACCCCTATTTTCTTACCTTTGCGTGTCGTGTTAATTTCTTCTGGCTCGACCATTTCGTTGCCTCCCTCCCCTTCTCACACCTTTCCCATACCTCTAGACCCTCACCTCTCTGCTAAACCATACCCCTCTCTCAACCTTACTCATATATACATGCATATTCCCTCCTCTCTTCTCCTTCACATGCAACCTCCTTTGCCCTTGCACATCATCGCACGTCGCCAACACCATTCCTCCTTCCCTCTCTTTTCTTGTTCAAAAAATCCAGCACCTTTCCTCAGCCTCATTTGGTTTCTATATCACTACTAACCCCCATTATCATCTCCCTCCTTCTCCTATCTCCTCTCCTCACCATCATCATCACCCTGCATGCATATATACATATGCACACAACAACCACTCATCACCTCATAACCCAGCTAGTCCACTAGCCCCAATCATTTCCCAACCTCCCCTACGTCCTATGCAGCCTTACACTCCTCTCTTCTCTATCTACATATGTATAACAACTGAACATAGATCCCCTAGCCCTCGACCACAACCATCACAATCATCTTAGGCACCTGCACCCTTCTTCTTCTTCTTCTTCTTCTTCTTCTTCTTCTTCTTCTTCTTCTTCTTCTTCTTCTTCTTCTTCTTCTTCTTCTTCTTCTTCTCCTTCTTCTTCTTCTTCTTTCCTACCTCCATCTTCTTCCTTATCCTCTCCTTCCCTACAACATATTTTTCCGAAACCCTACCCTAGCGATTCGGTTGTCTCTCCCCCAGCTATCCCTTAGGAAATGATAATTGTTGTTGTTGCTACCCTCCCATTTTTAGCACCTCAAACCGTAGCCACCCACCAGCTTACGTACACACCAACCGACTTTGTTCTCTAGCTCACCTCCACCCTTCATAGCCTTGCACTCACCTTCCCATCCATCCCCCACTCAACATCACCACCATCACCCCTTCACGTGCACTAATCAAGCAACAACCTCCACTAGCTCGCCACTACGTCACCTATCAATCACCAACCAGAAGCCACCATTGCCACCAGTCTCCACCACTGCCACCATATCCCCTTGCCTCACCTATTCAGATTGAGTTCTTCTCTCCCTTTGTTGCATGTGCAACGTGAGTTATGTTTAGTCGTTAAAATATTTTGGTACCTATTATTAATAAGTGTATTTTGATAATTTTATAAAAATAAATATTTTATTATTATAAATATTATTTTATGTGTTAAAATATTAATTTGGTATTTTAGTATTATTTTTAGGTACAAAAGTTGATTAGCAGGATCTCGTAGCATTTAGTAGGATACCGCTATTTTTAAATTTTTGCTAGAATTTAGATAACTATTTTACTTTACTAAAATGTTAAATATTGCATGATAGCAAATTAGGATTTTTGGTGTATGAAATATGTTAAGAAGGATTTGTTACATCATAATTATGTGATTATTATTGTTATCATGAGAATTAGAAAAATGAGCATGTTAGCTGATGTAAAATATTGCAGGTATGAAAGTATGGCTAAAATGATTTGATAGTTATGTACAACATGTATGTGGAAAAAAATGATAGGATGAATATGCATAAATCTATTTATGGAATATTAATCATGGATGTGAGACCTAGGGATAATTTGGTCATTTAGCTTATATGATAATTTATCCACGTGATAAATTGGTTTAATCATTATGTTTTATCCTTTTTCATGAAAACTTGATAAATAAGATGGTTTTAGTAATTCAAGAGGATGTTAATGTAGTAATTCAAACTTTAGGGGTATTTTAGTCATTTTTGGCATAATACACCCAAAAGTGAATAATTGAGCCTAGGATGGCCTTAGAATATTTTTACAATTGACTTTGGTAATGATCTTGATTATGGTTGTCTTTGAATAATTGGAAGTCAGTAAAATAGTTAAAGTATGAAAATTAGATCTATGTGATTTTTGTGCGATTTCGTGGTTGCCTTACTTGAATACTAATACTTAAAGTGAAAGACATCTAGATCGAAAATGGTGTCTCTTTAGGGGTGGCTATCCTAAAGACGTAGTTTAGTTCACGATTGATTTTAGATTTCTGTTGTTGTACCTTAGTGCCCTAGCTAGTCCCTATATCTTACCCTATTATATTCTGTAGATTGATAGGGGGTGTGCATACTTATAGATTAGGTGTTCTTTTTGGTAGGGTACTATATTAACTTCGTGTACCAATGTGACCAGGGTACCTTTACATCCTTGGGTTGATAGTCAGCAGGATACTATGTTGTCGTGGTGCGCCGATATGACTGGAGTACCTTAGTGTCTCCATGTTTGATGTGATATCCCCTTGAGTAAATAAAATAAAAATGATTAACATATTATTGGATTGATTAGTAGTATCCTTTATGGATACTTGTGGTTCAGTAGCAACATTTGTACATACTTGTGGGTCAGTAGCACCATTTGTGTCTACCTGTGGTTTAGTAGCATCCTTTGTGCTTATCTATATTTTGATAGCTTCCTTCATGTCTACCTGTGATGTGATGAGTCATTATTGATCTGTTCTTGTGAGCCTACCTGTGTTATGAGATTTATCGAGATTGATGATGAGGTATGTGGCATGTGGTTATTATCTTGTATTTGAGGTTGATGTGTTTCTAATTATACTATAAAGAGCATCGCTTAGGTGTTCCATTAGTGAGTCTCAGTTATTTCATGATGAGGAGTATGGTTGATATAAGGTATTAGTGGTATGTGATTATATGAATGATTAATTGACGTGTGTATAGTCAATGTTTGATACCATATATATTTTAATGGTTTTATATGTGTTTTATGCTGGTTTTTCATTCTGGTTTAATATAAAGGATTGCTTAGTACCGTTCTACTGAAGGGTTCCTTTCATGGGCCCTTATCTATTCAATGGGTAGTGGTTTTTGCAGGTTAACTTCTGAGCTCAGTTGAAGCTGGTAGTTCGGTTGAGAGAGTGTACGACTATCCGGTATCTTTTGAGTATTTTGATTTCAGTTGTATTTTAGATGCCTGTGTCCTCTTGTATTTTCCTCTTTTTGAGTTTTGTAAACAATTGATATAACTTTTGATTAGCACCATATTTATCTATTGTTCTCTCTATTCTAATTTTTGTAATCATGTTATTAATTTAGGTAGAGTAATAATTTTAGCCTTAGCTCTTAGTATGAGAATGTTAAGTGTATCCGGACTTATACCAAGTATGGTGGTAATACCCATCGTTTTATTATTTTAGCTTCTATACTTAACTTTGAAAGTGGAATCTTTTGATTCCTAAAAATGGGGGTGTTACAACCAGCTTTTTTAGGATAAAACCAACATTGGTTAGTGATTGCCCTCGACTTTTTTTTTTATTGTAATTGTATATAATGAAATAAGAGAAAATTATCTTCAGTCAAACTTCAAAGGCAAGCTCTTTTTCGATGGCATCAATGACAGTCTTGGGATTATAACACTATGACTTACATTACTTCTACCCAAGACTTTCACTTGTAAAACTTGTCAACCAAGTTTTATAATAATCAACCTTGTACCATTGCAAAGGCCCTTAGAATGATCTATATTTTTCAACAACGTTATAGGAGTACCAACCTTTAATTTCAACACATAGTTTGACTCACCCACACATCATAATTCTTTTAAATACTCATGTGTGTAAAGGTCTTGCCAAATATCTATACTTGTGTCTTATCTACAAGGACTGTCAAAACATAAATTTTTTCCCTCCTCTAATGAATTTAAAGAAAGCATATGATCAATAATGGAGTCAACATGATTCAAGGACGGATCTTCCCTATAAATAACTACCATCCTGATAGTGTTACCAAGGGAAGGATAAGAACTTTCAACATAGTTGCAATTGGGTTACCAAACTATGGTATTAAAATATCATCAAGAATATTTATTGCTGCAAAACCATCATTTGGACCTCCAATTGTGCTATCACTAATGCTTGGAAGCCATTAGAAGAATTCCTTCAGTTTAATACTATCATCACTAGTAAACACTATAAAGCCTCATATTTTTTGTTAGCCATAGGACCTTACAATCTTGCTATAAGAAAGATTAATTGATAGTTATATGAATATTGTCTTGTCGAGTATCCTTTAGGATATCTAGTAAAGTATGGAGAATATCCCCACCAAAGAAAATCATTTAACCTCCAAATGACTCATTAAAACTATCTAGCAAAATTCAAAAAACATTTTTATCAGATTGTGTCTTCTTATTATTATAAAACATGTGGCATAAAGTTTTTTATGTAAACAATGTAATGTATTAAATTTTAACACCATAAAGAAAGTAATTAAATAAATATTAATAATAAGTAAGATATAAATTTAAACAAATAATTACATACATACATACATACATATATATCAATGTGGGTTCGGAGATGGGGACTTCCAACATGTCTCTACATCATCCTAAAAAAAATCCAAAATTATTCCACCAAACTAAAACCCAAAATTTTTCCTAAACCTAAATGAAGAGTTGTCAATGGGGTCATAAACCCATAAAGAAAATTTCCATCCCTAATTAAGAGTTGTAGAGGAGTTTGTAAAGATGATAGGAGGATGAAAGTTGCTTTAGATCTTTGAATTTGTAATTTGTTGTTTGTATAACAAAGCAATGTCTTTAGTATATTAATAAGAGCTAAATGATCATAGTTAATTTGATAGGATATAATGAGAATTAATATAATCATTAACCATGGCAGTACTTATTATTGAACCTACAAATATTTATGGAGCTTAAAATAATGTTGTGTATATAAATATATGGTTTTGTTAAGCATAGGCCTAAGGAATTTTAATAATTATTTAATTATATTGATAAATTAGTATTAATTTGGAAATATATGATTAGCACACAAGTTATTAGATGTTAGTAAATGCATAACATTTTCATGTTTAGTTTTTTAACCATTGTCAAAAATATATGGCTATAGTTAACATTTTTCATAAATATATATTAACTCAAGTTTTCCCATATTAAGAGGACCCATTTTTTTTTTCAATCTATCATTCATTTAGGTTATTTTTCATAACCAAAGATTGAATTGACATTTCATTTTTAAGGACATTCATGTTTTCCATCGACTACTATAAGTTGATCTTAATTAAGATGTGGAAGGCTACGATTTGAACATGTATCAATAGTTAGGAGACTTAAGTTTAGATCTGGGAGTCGGGAAGGTCGAATCATACAATGACTTGGTTATGTCGATATTGGATAAACTTAGATCATTTCTTTAGATCAGTTTGGATCAAGTTTGATTTGAATAGTTTTAAAGTCAAATAATTCCGAGTCATTCTATTATACTAGATTGAGTCAGGTTGAGATAAAATGGAGCCAAATTTTGGTAAATTCAAATTATTTTACTTTTGATTCAGCTGTGGTTCAAGTTTGTATAAATTTGGATTCTTCTACTTTTCGAGTTGGATTTAGGTCATGTTCATGCTATTTTTTCCCATTCTAATATGTATCATGTCTAGTTATTTCAAACTTAGTTATTTTGACTTAGTTTATTCTATGAGTTTGATTGTGTCAAACTCTAACATTGGAATTATTTGTTGATATTTTATCTTTAAATTTGTGACCGACAATTCAAATTCAAAAATATTTTCAATTGATTTAATTATTTATTATTATAATAATAACCTAAAATTTGTATTTCATATACATTATAATCTTGATTATATCAAGTTCAAGTATTATTTTAATTTTATGTTATATTCATATCTCATGTAGTTCTTACATAATTTGAACTTATATTAACCGTTGATAATATGTTGAGCATATAATATCAACATAACAACAACAATAATACTGATAGTAATAAAAAATTAATGATAAAAAGTATAATAATGATAACAACAAAAGCAATAGAAATAGTAGTAATCAAATACATGGTAATAATAATAGTGTAATGAGGATAACAACAAAAACAACTAACACCACCACCACCACTACCACCAACGATAATAATCTCATCAACAACACATTAATTTTTTTTAATCTTGGTTATATCATATCAAATCTAATAATGATATGGTAGGATATTCTCTGATAAAAAAATGTATATTACTTCAACTTAGGTTGGTGATTGTTTTTTTATGCTTTATCTCTTTTGATGGCATACAAGCAACCTTGAACTATCATTATATGGTAAACTTAATGCTTTAAATCGTATGGATATGTTGTAACACCCCCAATTTTTGAATCATAAAATTTTGATTTGAAGAAAATGTGGAAGTGTTTGAAAAGCAAAACTAGGGGATGTTATTGCCACATCAACAATGAGAGAGGTGTGATCATCACATAACCCATGCCTGATGCAAGGCTAAATGGATCCACAAACAAAAAGATGCATGCTCATAATAATATTACAATAATACTAATGAAATGAAGATGAGAACAATCATATAGATAGGAAGGAGTATGCTAGTTTATGAAATCCAAATACATGAATCAAAATCAAGAGTTTAAATAACCGTAAGAGCAAAAACTTCCCAATGCAGTGGCCAAAACGCCTCTATCTGGTTAACCTAACTCTTAAGCACAAAATATAAATATCCAACCCCAACCAATAGCCAACTACTAGCCCACATTATCATCCTCAACATACTCTAACTAAGAACCATACCTATGCAAATCGTCCTCTTCTTTATAGACCAAAATTCGGATAATCACAGTGACCACAAAAGTGTAGTATCTGTACGGTGAAATACTGATAAAACAAACTACTTAAAACATGGTAAGACTTATGCAACACATTAAATTCGTATAGTAGCATGATGATAAGTATCCTAATATAAATTAACACTCTAGCTTATGGCAGTAATACAATAAAGCATGCTTACATGGAGATTGTGGAAGAATAATAATATAGTAAATGCATTATAACCATGCACTATAGACCACATTATATATCTTCATTTAGTGATCACATAATTTCTAATTATTAAGATAATTCATTCGACCATACCCAATTTTCCACCATGAACAAAAGTCATGGGAGAAAATAAACACAATGGGATACCACACCCACCACACAGGGTCAGGATACATCGAAGGGGATTTTCTGTGAAGATACCATACCCACAACACATCAAGTGCATTTGCCACGATAGCTAATACAAATTGGGACATAACACCCACCACATGTGGTCGAAATATATTAAGGGGGATTGTACTGGGATATCTCACCCACCACACCTTCAATGCCTCCGCCACAAGGGCTACAAAGTTGGGATATCACACTGGCCTAAGTAATGGACAATATGAAGTGCTAAGGAGTTTGTACTGAGATACCTTCCCCACCTGAGCTAGACACCGATGCCATGTAGGTCTGCTACAGTATAATCGTATATGTAACACCCCCATTTTTAGCACTTGAAAATTTCTTTAAAAAGAGTTGATTGCGGAAGCTAAGCCAATAAAAATGTAGGGTGTTACCACAGTTAGTATAAGTCCAGTTCCTTTACCTTTCTTACACTAAGTGTTAAGGCTAAAATGTTTGTCTACTTAAATTAAGAATAACAATGGATAAGAAGAAGAGAAAGGTTTCATTATAATATTAAATTGTTTAGATAACACAAGATTAAATAAAAGAGTTACAACTGACAAAGGAAAACATAAGGGGACATAAGAGTCCAAAAGATATCCAGATTAAAAGATGCCGGAATGGACACCGAATAGTCCTAACTCTCAACCCCTACCAAAAGCCATAAGTTGTACCCTCAAAGTACTCCTATAAGGTAAAGACTGCCCATTGAATAGGTAGGGGACCATAAAATGGAACCCATCAGTACAACGATACTGAGTAAACCAATATACAACACTAAGCATGTAAATATCACTTGGAACACATAGAAGGTAATACAAAGTATCATGTGATAACACATTAAATAGTATGTACTATAGTTGAGTGCTACATTCATACCATAATTCACATCATACCATATGGCACATGTCTATAACATCAAACTTAACCTTATTACAACTATTTCATTAATCTAATTATACTGAGGATGCTCCACAAAAAGAAAAACACCAAACCATAATTAAGGCCTTTTACAATAACCACATCTATTCCACTTATAACATGATAAGGAAATCACTGAGACAATTACCAACCAATGCACCAAATCTAAATAGTGCATGAATGCAACTATCAAACCAACATACCAAAACCAAGTAGTGTGCGAAGGCAACTACCAAATCAAAAAATCACAACGATCCATTTAAATCCTTATACAATAATTATTTATATTTTAATTACTCGAGAGGATACGCACTAAAGTAACACAGTATCCTCCTAACTTGTAATCTAGAGACATAAAAGTAATCCAGTCATATGGTGGAACAAAGCAACGCAATATCCTCTCATCCTAGGACACCTAATCCTTAAGTATCGATACCCCCTATAGGGCCCATAGGTTACATATAGAGTAGACTAGGGCCTTAGTCGAAATGTGGAGGCATCCGACAAAACTACCAAACTAAATTGAGGGCTCCTAACTCGTCTCTAGGGTAAATAACCCTAAAGATCAACCATTCCCAAATCTCAAGGTCTTCCACTTTAAATATTAATATCTTAATAAGGTGATCATAAAATATCACATATTACAAAATGATTCCAATTTCATTCTTAACCATTTTTATTTTATTTTCAATTATTCAAGTCGATCGTAAAGTCAACAATCCAAACCAAAATCAAAGTTAACTCTAAGGTCAACCTAGGAATCCATTAAGGTCATCTTATTCCAATTATTCACACTTTGAGGCATAATAAGTCATAAACGACCAAAATGCCATTACATGTTATTTACTCAATAGTTTCCCACTTTAATACCAATTGTTATTAGGATTAAGTGAAATTCATGGTATGACTAAATAACATTAAAATAGGTACATTAATATAAAATTTCAATTCTAGAAATTTTCAAGATTGAAAAAATACCATTTTGCCCCTAAAACACAAGTAAGCTCATTTAGCACATAAAACCGCCATCATGCATGATTATTTTAATATGCTTTCATACATATATTTAAAATACATAAATTTAACATATCCTTGCATAAAATACATGGTCACACACTTAGAGAAATTAATAACTATACATGATGTATGCACACTTTTTTATGAGATTATAAGAAAGCATAACATAAGAAACTTTAAACATGCTATCACATGATTTTTATATATTTAGTAGAAACATATGGGTTACCTCTTTCCAAGAACAAATAGAAAAATAATAAAAAGAATTCCAAAAGACTATCAATACCTTCGAAAGATTGAGACACAAGAGGAGAAGACAAAGGACGACAACTTCACAATTTAGCCAAAAATATAACCTTCTTTACTTATTTAAAAATAAATAAAGGCTAGACAGAAGGAAATGTAGAAGTGAAAACAAGAGAATAAGGATAAAGAGAGGAGGATGGGTCTTGGTTATAAGCTCAACTATGCTTAAGAATACTTAGCAAAAATAACCAAAATGAGGAGAAAGGTGGGAGCAACCAAGAGGAGAAAAAGAGAGAAATACTGAATGAAAACAAAGAAAGACAAATGGGGTATAAGTAGGGGATGGAGGAACCAAAAAATATGCAGCCACAAGAGGGTAGAGGTAGCTTGTTCAACACTTTAATGATAAAGGACAAGAAGGTTGAGTGTGTAAGGTGGTGGAGTGTATTTAGATTTAATGAAGCTATGAAAACCAATCAATCAACTAAGGGATGGGGAGGTGATGGTTTGCAGATCCAATGTCAACATTAAGCATGGGGAATGCAAGTGAAGAAGTGCAAGAAAAGCCAAAGTGACACAACTAGCATAGGTAGAAAAGGTATGAAAGTAATTTTAGCTCAAAATTTGGTTGAATGAATAAGACAATGGTCAAATTGATACAAAATCTAATCATGGAAGTGTAGAGAAGTAATTTCGTGCATGAACAGTAACTTTTGGATTTATATATTATTTTTGGTGGTGGAAAGATCAATAAAGAGGATAAAATTAATAAAAATAGCAAAAAAGCTCATAAAATTATGAAAATTTATAAATGCCCTTAAAATAATATTTTAAACTCACACATAAAATTTTATGAATTTAAAACAAGGTTTGATATATAAAATATTGAAATGACGGTTAATTAACAAGCTTATAAGGTAATTACTAACATATATACCAAAACCATTCCTAAAGTCACGAAACTTTCCAGATCATTTTATTTAATCATTTAAAACCTAAATATAATTTTTCATAATTTTTAACACAAATATGATATGATATTTAGCTAGCAAACCTAAATTATATATTTTACATATAAAATTCAAAAGGGATAACAAACACAAATAAAATTAAACAAAAATTTCTAGATTTACATTGAAACACATTTAGGACCTAAATAAAAATTTATAAGAATATTTTACAAGGTTTTACTTAAAATTTCACATATATAAATAGTATTTTATAAACAAAGTACGCCTAGCAGCAAAATCGCAATTATTATCGAAGCACCCAAAACAATCTTGAGGCTATAAAATGCTCTACAATAACTTTTGTAATTAAGTTCACTTAATTAGAACTAGTTAAAAATGGGGTATTACAGTATACCTTAAAGATATGCGCATACTCCCTACCAACCACAACCTAGTATAAAAGAAAATAGGTATTTAGTGAAAATATAGACCATAGGGTGACCCTCCCACTCACTCTCGTTCAGCTAACTTGAATGTCATAGAAAAATGCTCCAATGATATCTTATTCCATTATTATTAATTACCAAGTGATATCTCAAATCATAGATAAATTCCTTAAATAGCCAATTGGGTGATTCCAAGTGCTAACATAAAACACATATAGATTCCATTCTTCTAGCAATTGGTCTAACAAACTAGTTAATTGGTTTGGACTAAATAACACCTAGATCCACTAAACCATACTTAGTTGAAAATCACAACTATTCCCAAAATAATCCTAACATACTTCTATGTTGTAAAACACAACACATAGGAACACATGCTGCACGCATAAAACAACATGGATAAATGATAGAAATTTAATAATCAACACAATCATGCATGAATTCATCAAACTCATACATGATATCAAAATACCTAAAAACATAATCCAAAATTTTAGAGATTAAAACATTAACACATTCTTGAATCCAAGAACTCAAAAGAATGAACACACATCACAAAGCATACCAATGATGTGAACCAAAATAAACAACACAATTCCTTAGTCAAATAAGAGATAAGGATGTCTTATCTCCAGGTAAATCTTCTAGCACAAAATACTTCTAACTTGATGGTTCCTATAAAGACCCTTGATTCCCTAAGAGAATCAAGAATCAAAAGAATTAAAAATTTTATAAAAAAATTCAAATAAAATGAAATCATAGAAGAAGAAGAAGAAGAAGAAGAAGAAAGGAATAACTCAACATTTCTCAAGGGCATATTTCAAAGAGAAGAAAAGCTAAGGTCTTCTACCTTTCTCAAAACCTTAATCATTCATTTTTTTAAAAAGAAAATAAGGGAGAGCTAAAGCTAAGATCATGAGAAGAAAGAAGAGATAAGTTATCAACAAAAAGGAAAAATCTAAGAGGCAAGCTTCTATTTTTCTCTAGTAGAAAAGGAAAAGAATGAAAATTTCCAACACTTAACAAGATATAAAAATAAAACAAGAGAAAGAGAGAAAAGAAGCAAGTGTTGAGGAGAGTTACCAAATGAATCATAAGGGAGATTCTTAGCCTCTTATGCTTGAAATTTTTAAAGAGGAGAGAGGAAGAACTAACATTAGGTTGAGTGTGAATACTCAAAGTGTAAGAAAATGCATGATAAAGGTGAAGGAGGTGGAGTGAAATCAAGTTCAAAAAGTCTTACAAGCATCCATAGCTTCTAAAGGAGAACAAGAAATGAGAGAGAAAGAGAGAAGGTGAGAAAGTACATCAAAAAATACTTTTGGGAAAACTTTAGCCACATAAAATCATATAATGAGCTAAATAATGTAAGAACATCCAAAAACACCAAAATATGCTTTTCATCACAAATAGATTTTAATTAGAAGTTTTTTAAATATTGAAAAGAGAATCGAAGCTCAAAATAGAAAAGGATTTAAAAGCGTAGGACAACCAATCGATTAGTTTGGGCAACCAGTTGACTAGTTTATTGCATAAGTTAAAATGCAAGTCCCTAGTTATACCGATTGATTGGTGTACTAAATAAGTCGACTGATACTCATGAAATTCACATTTTAACCCACATTTCAAGACCTTTTCAAAACTAAAACTAATTTTTTTATATCAACATAATTTAAAAAATATTTTAAAAGATTTTAGGATGGGGTATTACACCTACCTTACCTTTAGTATTATTCTTTTACATATTTTTTTTAATTGTGAAAAATGTGGTTGTTACATGCCAAGTAGCAAATACAACCCAATTTGCTTACTAGTGGACATGTTTGGTCAGAAAAATGAGCTTATCCTTATCCAAGTGAGTGCATTGGCCTGAGATCTTGTAGAACTTGGAAATGATGTTTTTAATGCTAAATATATTTTTTTTTTTGCTATCTTTTACAAAGATGATGATGACATCAATGAAAACAGGGGGAGAAGAGGTAATTTTATTCCCCTCTAATGGTCTAGGGTCCCAAGCATCAGAGTGAGAGGATTCTAAGATCATAAATGAAATAAATTCCATACATATGATAAAGATGTAAGAAGAACTAGGGTATCCTTATCTTATACCTCTTAAGGAGGAAACAAATTTGGGTGGGGGAGTCATTACCAAGGACTTGAAAGGTGGGTGAGGTGATCTAGAAAATCATAAGTTGGATGAGTTTTGAAGGAAGTTTAAACTAGTGGAGGACATTTTTCATTAAATACTAATATAGTCCATCAAAAGCTTTATATAGGTCTAATTTGATATAAATGAATCCAACTCTACACTTTTTCCTTTTTATGGATTATATACTTGATTTCTTGAGTGTTGGTAATATTATCACTATCTCTTATTCTTGCTAAGAAGGCTCCTTAAAAAGGACTAATTACAATTTTTTTAGAAGAGATCAAAGTCTATTCACAATAGTTTTGGTGATGACTTTGTAGATGGAGTTGTTAAGGCTAATAGGTCTAAATTAGAGCACTAGTTTAATATTTTAGCCTTTGGGAATGAGACAAATATAAGTAGAACTATCCTTTAATCCAAGTGTTACTAACAAGGAGATAAAGTTTGTTTTATATCATATCCCACATCTTTTAGAGGAAGAATGGGTTAGGGCTTAGTGCCTTGTTTGGTCCAAGACTGAAGATCCTTTCTTTGATTTTAATGGAAGAAATAGCCTTGATTCAACGGAAAACTTCAAATTCTAAGAATCAAGCAGACCACAGGGTTTCATGATTAGTTGAGATGGAGTTTGAGATAGAGTCACAAGTAAACATTATAAGAAAATGGTGGAAGAATTCATCTTTAACAACACTAATATCATGTCTCAAATCATTATTGCAATGTTTTAGAAAAGATAATTTATTTCTTCTTCTTCTTCTTCTTATTCTTCTTTTCAAGGCAGATAAATGAATTTTTTGTGTGTCTTTTGATCACCTGGGAAGAGTTTTGTCATGTGAGGTTTTGCTCTCTAAGACTCTTCCTACATGAAAAGAGTGTCTTTTACCACTTTTTTGATGGATAATTCTTAGAGGAAGTTGAGAAGAAAGGGAAGGATAATGACTTTCAACTAAGATTTAGAAATAGATTTTATTTCATCTTGTTAATGTGGGTGAAAATGTTATCGAGATGATCCCGAATCCATTATAGTGTATGAGTTGGAAAAGAGGGAAGGAAGAGTAATAAGTTGTTAAGGAAGGGAAGTCAATGTTCAAAAGAAAAGGACATAAATTGGTTGTTAAGAAGCCACATGGGTTCAAGCCTTTAGGTTTAGGGAGAAAAGGTTGGTGCGATATAGTGGAGAGGAGAATGGGAGCATGGTCTAAATAAGAATAATGGAGACGTTGGAATCTTGCATTTGGGAACATGCATTGCCATACAACTTTACCTATGCATGGTCAATGCATTAGTATATTGTTAAACCAATGTTATTTTTGTTGAACTAGGTAAATGGTGGGTAAACAAAGCCGATGTCTAGAAAACTACTAGAACTCATACAATCATTATATTTGGAAATACACTAATTAATAGGTTGGTTTCCACGGAATCTCTCATGTAAGTAGTACCCTCAAGGGTTGGTTTTGGTAGATTATAGATTCAAACATTAGTCTTAAATAAGGAATCTTTGTTGGTTGTTGGAGAAGGCATAAATAGCAAAAAAGAGACCAAGAAAAGGGAGAGTTGGGTACCTGGACATCAATAGTGATGATGCAAGGTGTTTCGGTAGTAATATGAATAAAAGCCTAATCTTCATTCTAAAGAATATATATGCCTCTAGTGAAGCCAAATTCATACCCATTACAGTTTTTTTTTTCAAAACCCAAAGTTTCAACAATACTTTCAACTCTTTCTCTATAGATTCTAGTTTCCATGAGAATAAATACAATAAGGCGGTGTGACTTGGCATTATAATCCCTCATAGATTTAGGTCTTAATTATGTATTTGATCATGCTCTAATTATGTTTGATTGTGATTTGAGGTGTGCCTTGAGTTGATTCTAAAAGGTTTTAGGGATAAGACTTGTTTCACTCGAAATACCTGGTTTCCTTAGGAAACAATTGTAATGGTATAGATTTTTTCTCAACTTTTAGAACCCAAAGAACCAACTAACTTGTTGCTGACAGACTAGTCAATTAGTAGTATCCATCAGCTGGTTGTGACAAACCAGTCACCTGATTCCTCAAAGATGGCTGTGTTTGAGCTCAAACAATTTTATATATTCTTCCATTTGGTGATTAACTTTAAATATTTTTGAGTAATTAATTTATAGCTTATTTCCAAAATGATTTTTGAAAATTTTTAGTTATGATTGAAGCATTATCGTAGATCAATGGTATACATATGTGAATAAAGTAAATGGGTGACCTAAGTAACCTTATCATCTCCTTATTCTTCAAAAGGCAATATGCTTACTTTCAGCGTAATTGCCAATCCTATCTTGGGCCAAAATGATGGATGTAAATCACGAGATGTACTTTAGGAGTATAGGGAACACATGTTTGTGACCATGGGTGTCTACAAGAAACCACCCCCAACCAGTGACTTTTTATCACTAATAGGAATTGAACTCCCACACTATGGATGTCTAGATTACTACAACCATTTCTTCATGAAGGTTCCATATGTCTTTTCACCACTTGAGATATGACTCGAGGGTGGATGGAAATCAAACCCGGGTTTGTGGGTAAGGAGAAAGCATCTCATACCACTAGACCAAGGTCATATTCCTTCATTATCCTTTTTCTCTATCTTTTGTGCAAAATTAAAATAGACAATTTTGCTCTAGATTGTCCCTACCAGCTAAAGTTTATGTCCCCTTCAACTTTTGTTTCATTTCCCCTTCAATGCTAATGCCTTTTGGATTTACAACACTCTGAAACTTGTCACCCTTCACCATTTTATCTCTTGGGGATAATTCATCCCTATACACCTTTGGAATATGCCCCACTTGCCCAAATTCAAGATCAAGGTTAGGGTTTTATTTTTTATACCCACGCACCCCTCATTTTCCCTCAAATCATTGGCTCATTACCTAACCCTAACCTCTCCATTCTCTGTTTTCCTCAAGCCACATAGTCCTTTTCTCCATTTTAGCCTTCATAAATCTTCTTCTTCTTCTTCTTCTTCTTCTTCTTCTTCTTCTTCTTCTTCTATTCTAGTGCATTTCATTCTAATTTCTTCTCTTATAGCTCAATTTTGTTTACCTTAAACAAAAGGCAGTTAGATTTCAGTGAGGTTAAAGTTTTCACCATTTTTTCCTTTCCTTTTTTTTTGTTTGATTTTGGTGGAAAAGTTGATTTTTTTAAAAAAAATCCCTAGAGTTTTTAAGATTTGTTTCAATTTTAAAAGGGTTTTAAGAAGTTTTCTTAGCTTAATCTTGTGTTTGATAAGGTATTAAAGTTCCTAAAGTTTCAAGCCAAGGGATTCTCCTTTTTATGTGAACTTTTATAGCTTAGCTAATGTGAGTCATTCTTACCTTTTATGTGATGCGAATGAGCATATGTGTTGTGTAGGTTAAGATTTCTGAGGTATATGTGAGCATGTATGTTAGTGGTTTGGTGAATACAAAGATTATTTTATGAAGGTTATGTAAGCATGACTAGGAAACAAGAAATACGGTAGAGTGTGATTTGCAAAGAAAGCTCTTTGTGGAATTTTTATTGATATGCTCCTTAAATAAAGAAGGCTCTAAGATTTTTTGCATGTAAGCATGTATAATGATAATCATGCAACATTTGTGATTGGGTATGAAAACATGATTTAAAGATTTTTTTTTCATTTGTGGCACATTACAAAATGACATCTTAAATTGTAATACCCTAAATTTTTTAACCTTAATTCAAGGGTGATTAGTCTGCTAATCCCTTCTATAACCGTTCACTTTGTTTGATACTTTACCTATACCCCTCAAACCCAAAATTTTACCTTCCTACCATTTGAAACCTGAGTTTTCAATTTAGTTGACTAGTGGTTGAACAAGCCTTACCTTTAGCTAACCAATAATGCCCAAAACTCTATTGCTTAGGGCCTCAAGCGGTCGACCAACATTGGGCAATTTTCATTGTTATATATTTTATTAATTTCTTTTGAAATCAAATCAATTCCTATTCCCAATATTTTTATATATTTAGGTACCTAATTCCCTGCCTTTCTTTAATATTTCATGATTTTTGGGAATCATTTTATTATTTTTCCTATTTAACCATTTATTGGACTTTCTATCTTATTTACACCATTTTTAATCATTGATGCCTTTCTTGGGTATAAGAGCTTTGAAATTCTGACCTCCTCACATCCCAAAATTAGATCACACATGTTACTTACTCATTCAACCAAAATTGTAACCACAATTATCTCTATCACCACCCACTAACTCTCTTACACACTATCTCACCTATTCTAATCACTCTTCTTGCTTGTAAGTAACATCCCTTCTAATTTCTCTCTCTCTCTCTCTCTCTCTCTCTTTCCCATTTTTGATAGCCATAAGGGGTTGTGCCTTTTGGCTGGTCATTTTACACTTATACTATTTATAATTACCCTGAGTAATTCATGTAACATGCTAAGCATATTTTAACCCAATAACACCCTTAAAATACCAATTATTCCATAATTAACCATTATCGACCAAAACACCATTTTCTTACCTAAAGGCTCATATTTTTGGATTACTTCTATCCTACTCAACCATCATTTGATCATATCACTTATGAAATAATTTATAAGAACCTCTAATTGTAACACTCCTAAAATTTACAATTGAAAATTTTCGTTTATTACAGAAAACCATACAGTAAAAATGGGGGTACTATTGCCGTGATCAGTATAAGATTGACCCCTGGCCAATCTCATACTAACCACAAGGCTAAGGGACTAAAAGTAGTAACACAAATAGTCAAACAAACCATAAAATTTTAATATTTCTTAACTAAAACCATAGTACGCAAACGTTATAGTTAATACAAAAAGAAAATTAAATACAATCATGTCCACTATGGGGGAAATAAAAATTATAGTAAAATGATAAGGATAAGTCTAGCATATGCCTTCTCAGACTCCACAACAGGTACGACATGTCATCACTCAATCCCGCCCAAGGCATCATAAGCATCAAAGTCATCATAGGCATCATCTCATATCTGCATAGATTTAGGATGGGCCACTGCTCGTAGGAATGAGTGATCAGTATGCTACGTACTGAGTAAGATAACCATATAGCTAAGACAGAGCATAACATGAAAAGGGCATATAATGTATGTAGTTAGTCATTCCGTTTAATCACCGGTATTAGAACTTAGGCCATTAATACCATTTTCACACATTTCTTGAATTATATCCATGCAAGTATGAGAACCCTACTATTATAGCCAGTATATCGGAAAATACTCCAGGGTAGGATGCTCCTGGCTACTATTATTTGCCGGTAGATTAGTCTCTAATGCAAAGTGCTCCTGGCCACTATTCTCACTGGTAGATTACTCTGGCCTCGACTCACATGGTGTTCCACTATATGTGATTAGTATTTTTCCCACAACTTGTTATCATTTAAGGTTTGGTATACTTATCTCAGAATCCCCCACTAATATAGCTAGTGGATTGGAATACACTCTAGGGAAGAACGCACCTAGCCACTATTATTACCTGGTAGAATGGTCTCAAGGGCAACATTCACCTGGCCACTATTCTCGTTGGTGGATCATTTTGGGCTCGACTTAATAGTCTTTCATTTTAAATAGCTAGTGTTATATTCGTGTCTTATTCAACAAGTAATTTTTACTAGACATGCATGCCCCAATAGACTTCCCATTCTCACTCTTTCACCCTAGACTCCCTAAATAACCCTAACCCATAACTTGGGAGCTCTATACGCCCGAAGACTCCAAGAATCCTTTCTTAACTTTTCACCTACTCGCCATGAAATCCAAAATCCTTGCACATGTGGGTTAAGGCCCACTTTTCCATTTCTCCACCTAGGCTCACAATCGTCTACTAGGGTTTTCCCTTAGAAACCCTAGTTTGGCCTATGTGGCCCTAACCTCTCTCTATCATATGTGGTTCATACTCCCTTTTGATTCCAACACCATCGCTTTACTCAAACCACACCCAAACATCACAACCATACTCCCCATCTTCCACATGTGTTAAGGGAACCCTAGTTGGCCACACTGAAAACCCTAATACTCCTCTTTTCTTTTACACTAACCCTTCACGCACAAACTCCACCCTTTTTTCACTTAACTCACCCCTCTTCATAAGTCACTCTCCTAATCTCAACCCTAACTCCAACCCATCACCATCAATCCTTTCACACACTCCCCTACTTAGAGTTTATCCCTAAAAATCCTAGTTATGCTCCCATGCACACTTTCATTAACCCTCGTACTATATTTTCCCCAAACACTCCAATCACCCAAAGAACTCTTTCCTCACAATAATTAAACCTTAAACCAACTTTTCCCATGTAAGTTTTTCCCCCATGTAAAGACTAAATACCATATGCAAGCCTCACATTTCTCATGCAAGATTTACTCCAACCCTTCATTTTATTATTATTATTCCTTTATTTTATCACCCATAGGTCATAAGGTACTTAAGCTTTTACCCACTTCTTCCTATTCATCCCACCCTCTTTATTACTTTTAGATTCCTATAACCTCACAATACCACCTAAGGCCTGCTAGCATGTATGTCATACCATAACAACTATACATAAGAGCATGTTATAAAATACAATTCATATCACCCATATCACACATATCATAACTCATACACAACTTACCTTATCTCTATACAAAGCAAGCTGCACTACACACCTTTTAGTCCACACTTACATATAATCCATAACACATATCATTACACCCATGAGCACACAAATCATAGCAAAACTAAGCCTTAACCATATCCTTACCTAATAGGACACCAATCTTAGAGCACAAATCCTACGCCACCTTATAAGAAGGGTTTGGGTCACAACTTATAAAAAATGAATCACTAAATATTAAACCTTTTCCCTACTTCCTTTTCCTTTTTCTTTAACTTTTCCTAGCTAGATATTAGTAATGGGATTAACAACAACAATAAAAAGGTTAATAATAGTAAAATATTTAAAATAAATTATTCCAATAAATATAAGGGTTATGGCACAACTAGAGAGGGTATAGCAGGTTAGGGTGGCGGTGCCGCGACGGTAGCGGGGCAAGGGTGGTGGAGGTGGTGGTGATAGAAAAGGTGGAATTTTAGGGTTAGAAAAGGGGAGGGAAGTGGTATTTTCTTAGTTGGTAGATTTTCTAGTTCATAGGGGGTTGTGGTGGTGGTGGTAGTGTCCCACGACAGCGGTGGCGATGATGACTGAGAGTGAAGGGAAGGAAAGGAGGAGAAAGGAGGGAGAGAAAAAGGGAATGGAGGCTTGGGAAGGTAAGGGAGTTTTTCTGGGTAGAGAGGGAGGTAGTGGAGGTAGTGGTTGTGGTGTAGGGTGGCAAGGGGTGCAAAAGGGCAACTCGAGCTATCATTTTGCACAGGTGGGGAGAGAGGAGGAGGGAGAGTTAGGGGTAGGGGAAAGTCACATTTGGTGGAGAGTGGTGCAAGGAAGAGAAATGGTGGAAGTTAGGATGGCGTTGCGGCATGACAACGATGGTGGCAGTGTCTGAAGAGGTGATGGGAGAAAATGAGACAGGGGGAATCAGGATAGAAAAGAGAGGGAGAAGAGGGTGATGGAGGGCTTTTATACTTGCATGGGAGGGGAGGACAATGGATGAAATATGACAAAGGGGGGAGTAGGTGGCTGCCGGTCAGCGGTGTAAGTCTGCAAAGGGGGGCAAGTTCATAGGGGGTAGGGTTCCAGGGGGGTTAGGTTGGGTGTTGGGGCAGTAGAGGGGTGGGGACTAGTGTAGGGTAGCGCTAGCTGCATGCCCTATAGGTCAGAATGAGGGTTAGGTGAGGGGGAGAGAGAGAGAGAGTCATGGTTGTAAAGCAGCCATGTGCCATACCCTAACCGGGGGGAGGTTGAAGATGGGGATAAAATGGGAAGAAAGGAAAAAGGAAAAGGGGAAAAGAAGGGGGGCTGTTGGGTGAGGTTGGGCCCGCATGAGGGGAAAAAAGGGGAAGTGGGTTGCACAAGGAAGGAAAGGAGATAAGGGGGAGAAGGGGGTTGCGCCACACTGGGCGAGGCATAGGCCGACGAGGAAGGGGAAACAATATATAAAAAGAAGAAAAAGGAAGCAATAAAAAGAAAAGGAAGAAAAAGAGAGAAAAAGGAGAAAAAAGTGAGGTGGTTGGGGTGTTTTGGAATTTTTTTTTAATTTTGGGAATAATAATATTAGTAAAAATAAATAAACAATTTTTTTATTAATTTAAAAATTATTATTATTATTTAGTTAAAATTTATTTTAGTTTAGTAAATTATTCTAATCTCCACTAATTTTATCCCTACATTATTTTCCTCCTTTTTGGCTTTAACTATTTTTATTATAATATCATTATTTTATTATAAATAGCATTTTTAATTAAATCTCACCCATTTATCCTTATTCTATTTTTAAATCCTAAATTACGGTTTTGGGGTATTATACTAATGATTATCATGGCATCATTATTTTCTACATTATCATAAAATGACCAAAATACCCTTATGATAGCCTTGATACCCATATTTTCACAAAACACTACAAATTTGACATCATTATTTTTCCACAATTGATTTATTACATCACCATACAACTTAAACACAATTATTGCCCACTTTGCACAAGTATTCAAAACCATATTACAATACCATAGATCATACCACCCTACTTAAGGTTTTCAAAATAAGACTTACCTCAACAATACCATATACGTGCATGCTTTTCACATGGTACTCATTTTTCATCATCCGATACCACATTATCATATAATGACACTATCAACATTATAATACCATACATGATATTACAAATAAAATATACAAAGCATTGAAAAATATTTAATTACAACATGTGTCCTTATCAAACTAACACTAGTCTCTAATATGCCTCCTACGAGACCACCAAAAAATACCTAAAAGCGAAGAATAATACATAGTTAGAATGTAAGAAAACAAGAAAGGAAGAACTAAGGCAAATGATGATAGAAAGGAGGAACAACTGAAGCGAACAAAGTTGCAGGGAAAATGTGGCACAATTGGAGCTAGCTGCATGAGAAGTTGGTGCAACTAGGGGGGTTTTATGAGTCCCTCACACATCTAGGGGGCTATTAAGTGAGGCTCTCACATTGGTGGATGGTGATAGAAGTTGACGCAAGTAGGGCTAGGCTTGTGTGGGGTTTTAACACTGCAAATGCTAAGTTACATGATGATAGATATGTTACATAGAGCTTGTTTGCGTGAAAATGGTGGAGAATGATGGACAAAAATAATGAGCAAGTTGAAGGAAGGAAGAGGAAGTCTAGGGAGAAGCTAGGTGAGGCAATTAAAGAGGTGAGAAGATAGAATTGATGGGTATATATAGGAGAGTGTTGTGCAAATGGTTGAGGAATATACAAAAGTGATGCACAAGGGTGATGGGCAGAGATTAAGATTTTGGGGTAAAAATTTCCAACTACATATTCTAGAGGTTGAGGGAGGTGATGATGATGATGATGAGTGACGCTTGGTAGGCTATAGGGTGGAGGCTTAAAAGGGGGGATTTGGAGGGGTAAGGGAGCAAAATACGTAGAGAAGAAAGGGAAGAAGAAGGTTGGTAAGGAGAAGAAAAGGGAAAAGGAAAAATGGGAAAGGGAAAAGAGTTTAAGTTTAGGATTATAACTAAGTCTAAAGTTAAGATTCAAAAATTAGGGTAAAAGAATGTCATGATTTTAGAAAATGATATATGGAGTGTGAGTAAGGCGCATTCTAAGCTAATGTAACATTACTTTCTCCCGTTATGGCCAATCTTCTAGTGAACGCATAGGGATGTAAATGGGGCGGGTTCGGGGCAGGTATACCTATATCCGTATCCGTACCCGATAAGAAAATTTATACCCGAATCCATATCCGCTAATACATTCATATCCATATCCGTTGGATATCCGTTACCTGACGGATTATCCATTTATCTATTAATGGATATTATCCGGCTGATAAATCCATTACTCGATTGATAAACCCATTTAGAGTTAAGCCAAATGACATTTTAACATTAATTTATACTATATTTATTTTAAAATTAATTATAAAAATATAATTATATATTGGGTAAATGGGTATAGATATGGATACAGATATGGTTACGGATACGGGTATGGAATATCCATACCCGTATCCGTATCCGAACCCGACGGGTATTTTTTTTCAGCATTTATATTCGTTATCTATATCTATTTAAATATCCGTCGAATAAAATCTGTCGAATTTTGGATAAAATCTGCCCCATTTACGTTCCCATGAAGGCGTCCTCTGCATTTAGAGCCCTCCTCCTGTGGTTGGGTTTGTGCCATTCTATATATCTACTCCGACTGGGCCTTCAATTATGCGGAAGAAAATGAAAAATGAATATGTTCGCGCGAGCTCCTTCGGTAATCATACATGCCTACGTCCAATTATGCGATTACCCATTTTTGACTCGGGCTTGAGCATAGTCAAATACTGGGTCATTTCTACTGCCCCGACTGTTTCGTGCAGCTGCACTTGCAGCAAGCCCTCGTTTCCCTTTCCGAAACGGAGCAATTTCCTTGAGCAAGAGACTGGAGTAGTAGAAGCTGCTGGAGATAATTTTAGAGCCAAATAAGCCCTCTTTAATTTAAACCCCGGTGCACATAATTTTGATCACAATGCAGGCTCTGCATCGCCTATCAAGATCGTCATCATGTAAATTTCCCCAAAAAATCCTCCCAACACTCCTCTTTACAATCCCGCAATCCAAAACCCCTATCTCAAAACCCCTATCTACGAAACGTACAAATTCCAACGGCGATGATGAGTGGGACACTGCGTGGGAGACTGCCTGGCTCCCGGATGACCTCGCCGGTAAACATCCAGCTCCGTGGGAGTCTGACGTCAACTTTGGAATTACCCCCTCTTCCACCGCGAGCGGGGGTGTTGATGGAAATACAGTGTTGGGGTCGGATGCAGACCCGGAAACTAAGGCGTTTGTGGAGGACATGAATGAGAATTGGGATCAGAGAAAGGGGAGAAGGAAGACTGTGGATGTTGAAGCTAAGAAGGAGGAAGTTGGCGGGTCATTGTATGATTTAGAGAACATTAAGAAGGATTATAGGCTGAAGAAGCAGAGGGTTCATGCTGGTCTGTGGATGAAGGAGATTGAGAAGCTTGAGGAGTCTAAATTAGGAGGGAACAGCTTTGATGGTACTGGTGGCAGCGGGGATGAAATCGGAAAGTTGCTTGATAGTTGTTCTGAGTAAGTTGTTTCAATTCTATTTCTCTTTCTTGGAAGTTTATGGCGGATATTGATGCGTTTGTAATATCATGTTGGACTAGAACTGCGTCAATATGTGTATGATATTACGATTGGTGATGCTGATACATGATGTTACATGACATAGAAAGCTTGGTTTGTGGTGTAATAGTTTGTGCTATTTGATGACCTGCTAGTGGCTGCATTGTTTTGCTCATGAACTTTGATGTTTCTTGTACATGTGGTCACTACACAGTTGATGGTAGTACCTTCCAACTTCCCAGTGAGAGACACTTCTCTTAGGACTTGACCATTTTGATGCTTAGCTTGCATTCTTAAGCTACCTTTTTAATGCTTCCGCTTCATTCAGCCATGTTCCTGCCAGTGGACAATGATGTGGTTACGGGGGTGGAGATATACTTGGGGAGCTTGGTGTATATTACTTGCGTTTATATTGGGAATCCACAGCAGGAGTATCCTCTCCTGCTAATATGGGAACAATTTGGTTGAAATTGACAGTATTTTCTGCTTAAGTTCAGGCCTTAATGTACTGAATCTTTGATGTTCAAATTGGGGTTTGATGCTCGTGAACTGTATCCATCAAAAATCAAGTCATAAGCAGCTTTTTAGCTCTGAGTGGTGATCTCTATATGGTTATGGAAAAGATGATACTAGTGGTCTGGGATATTCATGGAGATTAACAGAGAAGATGACAGAAGATATATACACACTTCAACATTTGATCTTAAGTGGTTTTAAGTGCTCTGATGTATCTTTTGTGTTGCTAATATTGGTGCATTTGGTTTAAATCAGTGGTATTTTTCTTCACAGGTTCAAGTTTTGATGTACTGTATCGTAGAAGTTCACAACTTGGGTTTAATACTTGCATGCTGTTTCCATCAAATATTAATCCATGAGCAGCTTTGGAGCTGTGAGTGATAATTTGTGTGTGATTATGGCAAAGATGATGGCAGTCTTTTCCTTGGGATATTTATGGAAATGAGCTGAGAAAGATGGTGGATGGTATTGATAGGGTTCGCTCCTTTTGATTTATATCTGGGATAACTCATAGTATGCCTTTAGTTACCTGTCTGCACTTGCTGGGAATCAATCATCCATGTTCGTTTTTTAGATTGGCTGCACACCTGGTTCTAAGTGCTTTAATGCTTACTACTCTATTGTACCATGTGACCTTCAACTTTTGATCTATGAGTGGTTCTGTCATGCATAAACAGTCCAGTGCTTTCTGTGGACGATGATTTCAAAGGGCCAGCCCTTTTGATAAAAAGTTGTACCCTGAACTGAGCCAGTTCTGTTAATATTTTTTTTTTTTGCATGTTTTGGAATGAGTTGGCAACAGTTTTGAATTTTGAGGATATATTGAAGAACTGGCAATATTTCACCGATCATATCATTTGATCTTGTATATATGACTTAACTGTGTGATTTGGTGCAGTATAGTAACCTCTGATGTTTCAAGAAGTATATATAGATAGGATTCAATTGATTTTCGTGCATCTTAGTTCATGCTAGATTAATTTTTAGAGAACTAAGCCTAATCCTTGTGTTCTAGGTTATCCCTCATTTTCTAGGCTTGACTTGGTCTGAAATTTAGGGAATCTGTTGCTTCTATTGTAGGATATTTGACTCTCCCAACGATGGTCTGGGTAATACAAAAATCCCAAGCACTTTTGAGTTAAAAAACAGGCCTGATGGTTGGGAAACCACATCAAAGACAGAAGACGGCAACGTTTGGGACATGTCACAGAGAGAAGAGGACATCCTTATACAAGAATTTGAGCGTCGGATGGCATTCTGCAAATTTCAGGTACCAATACTACCAAGGCTCCAAAAATGTGTACGCGTGTATGAGTGTATATTGGTACTTAGACTGATATTTCTGCTTGTCTTGCCATGCATTATTTTATCTGTTTGCACTATAGGATACTGTTATTCCCAAATTTAGTGTCTTTAAGTTTTGGCTTTTTGCACTAGTTGATGTGCTTGGTTCTATTGTTTCTACAGGTTGGAACTGAAAATTTGCAGCCTGACTTATATGCTTTGCTAATAAGCTTTTGTTGTTGACTTATTGTAAGGAGAAAATTTTGGTGGATCTAACATTGGCTCTTAGTAGATCCAGAAAACTTGACCTGTAAGGTCGTCACTAAATATTCGGAATCAATACTCGATTTTTATTTAATAATAAAAGCCATTCTTATCCTGAAACCCTAAATAACCTGAACCAACCCAAATTTGAACCAATGTTCATTAAACTTGATAATGACCCGTATTGTAGTGGATGGGTATGTTTCAAGAATGGGTCTAGATGAGTATGAGAATGTGGTGTGAGACATGCAATTAAGTCGCGGTCGTGGTCACGGTGTCACGGTATCAGAGCGTCACGAAAGATAAATTATGTGTCACGGCTGTTGCAGTGTGAATTTTTATTTTTATTTCACCATATATTTTAATTATTATTGATTGATCATTTGAATATAAATATTCAATAAACTAGTGTTTTATATTATATTAGAAGTATTAAAGTGAGTCATTATATGCTAAGTTTTCCTAATAATCCTAAATTTACCTTAGAATGAAAAAAGGCATGTTATTTAATAGTATATGTGAAGATAATAAATAGTAATACTTTATTATAATTCAATAGTAATTTGGTCCAAGATATATATAGTAAATCAATAATTTTTTTTTTATCATGCATGCTTTTTTCAGTAGATTTAAGAAATCTCAATAAATCGCATGTGAAGATATTAAATAGTAATACTTTATTATAATTCAATAGTAATTTGGTCCAAGATATATATAATAAATCCATAATTTTTTTTTATCATGCATGCTTTTTTCTGTAGATTTAAGAATTCTCAATAAATTGCTGATTTATCGGCCCTTTATCCCGATTTATCGGCCAATAAATGTGAAATTTAAAAACCGTAGCGTATTGGTAATTTCGCGTTACAGTCGACCCAAAAACCGCTAAATAGCGGCCGCTACGCTATAGCAGGACCGCTATTTAATTGTATGGTGTGAGACTTCAGACAAAACTTGGATTAAGTAGAGCTCATAAGAACAGATGCTCATGTGTTCTATAAAAGCATCGGGCAAATAGTTGCTCGCTCTTAGTAATCGACCAATGGGTTATGGCGATCAATTGATTATGATTGATGAGACCCAACTAAAAAGAAGAATGTGTCAACTAAAGGTGGCAACCTAGAGGTAGAAATCGATTGATCATGGTTGAGAGGATTTTTGAGGGATTTTGTAGGGAATTTCGATTGGGGATCCTATTGTAAGGATATATGAGGGGATGACTGTAGTTTGATATAACTCAAAGGGGGGACTTGATGAAGGTGAATTGAAGTCTGTTTGGCAAGATTAGATGTAGCTTATAAGCTAGCTTCTAGCTTATTATAAACTTGGTTAATAAGCTAGGTTTTTTTTAATTAAAAAAGAAAAAAAAATAGTGTGATATGGAAGTTTTTACTAGCTTCTGAGCTACTTTTTAAAAAAATACCTTTTAGTTTTAAGCTTCCACCTGGTTTTACCGTACATAGCCAAAGTTGATCAAAGTGATTGAAGTGAAGGAAAAATGAATGAAAACTCAAAGTAACTCGAATGGATTGAAGTTGGGGGAATATTTGAATGATGATATCTTTGAAGGTGGATGAGTTAGTTGAATAGGATTGGATGAATGAGAATGAAGATGTTCTTGTTATTTTGGGATTTTGATTTAAGATGAATTTGATTAAGATGGAAGGGTAGGATGAGTAGGGATGTAAACGGGGCGGGTATACCCATACCTGTATCCGTACCCGATAAGAAAATCCGTACCTGTACCCGAATCCATATCCGCTAACACATCCATATCCGTATCTGTTGGATATCCGTTACCCGACGGATTATCCGTTTATCCGTTAATAGATATTATCCGGCGGATAAATCCATTACCCGATAGATAAACCCATTTGGAGTTAAGCCAAATGACAATTTTAACCTTAATTTATACTATATTTATTTTAAAATTAAGGGTAAAAATGTAATTATATGTCGGGTAAACGAGTACGGATATGGATACGGGTATGGTTACGGATACGGGTAGGGATATCCCATACCCGTATCCGTGCCTGAACCCGACGGGTATTTTTTTCCACTATCCATATCCGTATCCATATCCGTTTAAATATTCGTTGGGTTTCGGGTGAAATCCACCCCGTTTACATCCCTAAGGATGAGATAAAGGTAACATATCAAGGATTAGATATGTCCACCACTTTGATTGTAATTTATCAAGCAAAAAGGACTAAGCTCTCAAACTATGAAGATTAAATGATTCATTTGCCCTCTTCAAGGATAAAGAAAACATCAATTCCGCCACTTTAGATTTTAAAAGTTGGGCTACCAAAATGAGGGAGAAAGAATTTCTTCTTATTTTGTGATTAATTCAAGGCCAAAGAGTTTTCTCATTTAGTTGAATCATATCTACAACATATTGATTATTATAGTGCAAGATGGCTAGCTATTTATATGCCTTAATCAGCCATAAACCAAAGCTAAATCATTATTAAGCTCTCTAACTCTATTCTTAATTATTAGGCAGATAAATAAAGAAAAGATAGATTACTATGCAAATTTTCTCTTACATTATTCCATGAGGTGTTGACATATGGCCTTGTGAGTCACCTAAACCCTTCAACAACCTTGAGAGGGGTCTCACTCGCCTCCATAGATGCTCTAACCACACTCCCCTTGATGATGATTCTCGCATTGGTTGCCCATTCATCTTACATGTCCTCTTGTCATGTATCTTGCTTTGTCAACCATTGATCTTAAGATTAAATCATTGCTATTGATTGAGTTGTCCCTTTGAGCAAGTTTGATAATTACATCATGGTGCATCATTGAGGGTCTCACTCTCTTCCCCTGTTGACCAAGGTCTTTATATTGATCATTGATCCTTTCTTGCCTTGATCTCAGATTGAGAATTGTTCCATGCAGTGAATAGGATCTTATGAGAATTTTTACTTCTTTAGTACATTGAAACGAATCCTTAGGTCTTGTTTGGCTCCGTTTTCTTCCTTGAGAGCATTCATCTTCATCTTAAGAATCCTTAACTTGAATTGAGGCTTGAAGCTTTTGGATGAGCTTACTTTGCTTGGCTCTTGAAGAGGAATTGTCCTCTTGGCCTTGAGTTACATTTAAACCTTACTATAACTACTCTCTCTTTGTAGGCATTAACAAAACATAAAGAAATTACAAAGGAAGATTAAAAATAACAAGGAAAACCAACTAAACAACTTGTATTTATTCAAAATGGAAACACTAGTTAGCTAGTCGAAAAGCAAGCATTACCTTTTTCTAGATCAAACACAAGTGGGTTGCAGGTGCCTCCATTATCATGAATCTTGTCATAATTGTAACCAAAGAAACCATAAAGCATCAAACATTTTAAATATCTTTTATCCCACGGCAACCAAAGTTATTAGAATCGGAATTCTACCTGGGATCGATGAGGGGTGCTCAAAATCGGATCATAGAATTAGATTGTAGCATCATAAGATTCTACAAAATCATAACAATATGAACTATGCACAGTTGTATGCTATATAGCACTATATTGAATCTCAAAAGAACATTCAAATCACATTTTCAAGCTCTCATGTAGTCACTAATTAAGTTGTACCTCTTACAAGCCACATGAGTTGTTGAAATAGTTTTATATAAACTAAATTAAATTTAATAAATAAATAAATGAATAACATCATAAAATTTGATAATTTCATTTTCCTATATATATAGAGTTTGAACTCTTTTATCAACATTTTGCTCCGACAACCGACTTTATTTTCTTCGTTGTATATCAATCAAACTTTTTGGCATAAGCTAATGTTCAAGATATGTAGCAAATTATTAAGGGATTGAGGATCTGAGAGGTGGAGAAAAAATATAGTGGAAAAAAGGTTAAGACAAAATTGATGAAAATTATAATAATTATGTAGAATCCTAATATTTTAGTTAGGATTGTAAAATTCTATTGATCCTAGTTAGGAACTATAACGATTCTACTACTTTATGATTCCATGTAGGGTTGTGGACAGGCAATTAAATTGTGGTCGCATTTGCGGTCGCAGTATCACGGTATTGGAGCGTCGCGAATGATAAATTATGTGTGACAGTCGTCGCGGTGTGAATTTTTATTTTTATTTCACCATATACTCTAATTATTATTTATTGATCATTTGAATATAAATATTCAATAAACTAGTGTTTTATATTATATTAGAAGTATTAAAGTGAGCCATTATATGCTAAATTTTTCTAATAACCCTAAATTTACCTTAGAATGAAAAAAGACATGTTATTTAATAGTAAACGTGAAGATCATAAATAGTAATATTTTATTATAATTCAATAGTAACGTGGCCCAAGATATATATAGTAAATGAGTAAAAAAAATTTATCATGCATACTTTTTTCAGTAGATTTAAGAATTCTCAATAAATCGCTGATTTATCCTGATTTATCGGTGATACCAATTTACCGGCAATTTGTCGACCGATAAATGTAAAATTTTAAAACCGTAGCGATCAGTAATTTTATGTCGCGACCGGCCCAAAAACCGCTATATAGCGGCCGCTACGCTATAGCGGGACTGCTATTTAATTGTATGGTTGTGGATCATTTAGTGACTTGTGGATCATAGAATTGTAGGATTTGAATTGAAATTTTACAACTATGACAGTAGCATTCATGGGATAATCTCCTAAAACGCTCAATTGTGGTACTCGCAAGAAAATTCATTAATAGTTCTCCCCAATTTTGAAGTCTTTTGCTCCCACTTCAATTGTTCTTCCTCAAGAGCTAATGCTTTCTCTAACTTCTTAACTCTTTTCTCTAGCATTTAGGGGATCCATCAAGAATGACATGATGATTCCACAATGGGGGTGGGCTTGAAGGGTAAACAGTAGCTTAGGGTTGTGTAATTTAGGCTCAAGAGTGAGAGGTAAGATTCAATTTGGGGGCATGCACTCAAGAGACAAGTGTGTTGAGTTTTCATGAGGTTAGTAGTCCAAGGGTAAGTGATATGCATCCATGGGCACTTCATCATATTTAAAGGATTTTATGAAGAGTGCATCTCTAAAGGTTAGAGACAAGGGTAGTTTGATTACTTCAAAATTTTCTTTTTCAGTTGCATAAAGTGAGCTACATGAACTTGGGGATTCACGTCTTCTTCTCCTTATGTTGATTCAGCTTCTATGTGTTCTTCACTAGCTTCTTTCTCTTTGGTTTATGTATTCTATTCATGTTCTTCCACTAATTGCTTTAGTATTCTGTTAGACATAAGGTAAATACATTAGCTTATTACATGTGGGAGTGAGACAATAGAAGAATATTAGGACTTAAGGGTCTGTTTAGGATTAAGTAAGTCATTAGCCTTTTATTTAGGATTATTGATGAATTATGATTAGGGAATATATTTTGTTAGCTGTTCCCTCATTTTGTTAGGTTGTGGGTCAATAAAAGGGGGAAGAGGGCCACAAAATCGAGGAATTTGGGTTGTGAGAGCAATTCGCTCAAGGGGAGGCCAAGCTCTCGAACTTGTGGATTATCTTAGCTACTTTTTTTCTCTTGGTTTTCATCTCTATTAATGGTTGTGATTGGTATCTATCAAATGGTATGAAAGCAGTTCGATTTTGGGAAAGAATTGGAAAAACTAAGGTGGTTGAATTGGAGGAAAAGCTGAATGTCTTGGAACATTCATGGAAAACAAACATTGGTGTGATATGGGTCGAAACTTAGGAGCTTCATGGCTAGATCTGAGATGATGGAGAGAGTCATGAAGGAAATTGTAGGATGGCTAGATGGTATGATTAAAGAGAAGAGGTTGGAGTCGAGTGAAGAGCAAAAATCAAAGAGAGGGAAGAAGCTAACTCACCTATGCTATCAAATGGGTTGGAGGGAACCGATAAAGAGGTGATACTGAGGAAAAGTCTTTTGAAGCAGGGCTAGTGCTCAGGGATATCTGCAGTAGTGGAACCACCATGAGAGAGCAATTGAAATCGTTTAATCATTGTGTGCAACTACTGCAGAAGAAGCTTGCCGAGAGTTCAATGGTTCATAGGTTAGGGGTTGTTACTAGATTGATTGAAAGAAGACGGGTAGTCCAAATAGCAGACAACCATTATTGGGTAGTGTAGGCATACAATGAAATATCGATACCGCAATTGCGTATCGGCCTCAATTTCGTGGTTTTTGGGTCAGCCGCGATGTGAAATTTCGAAATTGCGGCCGTTTCAGAAAATACATATTTATTGCCGCAATATTGGCAAAATTTCAGATATCGGCCGATATTTTGTTGATATTAGCCGATGTTTACCGATATTTGATAGTATTTGTTGTGAAAAGAATTAAAAAATCATGCCGCGACATATAAAATATCATTCTTGACACCTCGATACTGCGACGCCGTGACCGCAGCCGCAATCGCGACCATAACCGCAGTTTTATTGCTTGAGTGTAGTTGAGTCAAATCAAGTACCAAAATGTCAGAAATATCCTAATCATATATTTTAAGATTCATCCCCTTACACGAAGACCTTTGACTCACTTGTAGGCAAGCTTACGAAACTAGATGTTCCAATTCTTATTTCCCTCTTCAATGAGCCTGCGATGCAACTACGAGCAATGGTAAAATCACTAATTTGTGCCCTTTAGCAATGATAATGTTGTCTCTAATAAGCCTTGCAATGACCATATAGACCATTTTAAAGTTTTTAATTATTTAGCCTCAACATGTCGTCCCTAATACCCCTTTTTAGGAACGACATGATTTAAAAAAAAAATTACAGGGAAATTTAAATCTTGGTTAGGAAAATTAAAAACTTTGAGTTTTAGCCAAGACGTATCATCCTAAAAAGGGTATTGAGGATGATATCATTCCCAAAAAAAAAGTTCAAAAATGGAGATAAATTAATTTTTTGCCACTACATGTTATCGCCATTAGGGTTTTAGACTTTTAGCTACTTATTTAACTAATCACAATTAGTACCAGCTAATTTGTTATTTTTGTAAAATATAGAATATTGTACAAAATAATGAAATATAAATATTAAGTAGTCGAAATATTAAAATTGTATATATAATGCCAGGAATTGTTTAAATTAAATAGCGAACAAAAATGTCTAAAATTAAAATTGTTTATAATATATCATTTTGAGGAGGCTCTAAGGAGGTTAGGGAACTTCTTTATCGAACAATGTGCGACAGATTTAGGGAAATTTAAGACTTGATGTTCAAAAAGGTGATGGGAAAAGGCCTACACCGTGTAATCTTGATGTGCCATAGGTAGGGATGGGCATTGGGCTAGACCTGGAAAAGCCTAGAGACTCATGTTTATGTGTGTGAGTTTTGATTGGGTATTTGAGCACAACATAACATTGTGTTGATTTATGTAGGTGTTAGAGAAGTTTAGTATAATATGAGAAACACGGATTGTGTTCATTAACACGGTACCCTCGTGTTTCTGAGAGAAAACTTTTAATGTGTCTTGAGCAAAAGTCAAAAGTAAAGAAATAAACACAGGGGTCTTGTGTTTTTTCCTTATTTGTAAAACACGCTGTTTTGCCCTGGAGGTGTTTTTTTTTTAATTTAATAAAAAGAGACATGTTGAAACCCTAGCCGTTGAGAGTTGTGAGTCCCAATTGCTTTTTCTTCTCCATTCAAAGAAAATTGTAGATTTATATAATTGATTGATTGATTACTTTAATCATCCTGTAATTATACAAGAACATGAATAAAAATCTCTACTTTTTCCTCAATTGTTCTGGTTTGTGATTGAATTTTCAATTGTGCATAATTTTGTTACTTTTGATTTGGTTTGGATCTCTCTAAATCCACGCTAATTCCGTAACAATTTGGTATTAGAGTTGCGTTGTTGAAGAGATCTGGTTATCAAGATGGATACATGATTTGATATTGAGCAATTTAATTGATGCGTCAATTTTGGATTATAGAAATTGAAGATGTGGGTGATTCTAATTCAAAATGGATTGAAAAAAGCTTTATCTGGTCATTCGAAGGAGTCATAATTGATGACGGATGAGAGATTTGAACAATTAGATCTGAAACCCCTTGCTACCATACAATTGTGTTTGTTGAACGAGATATTGCGGGAAGCAAGCAATAAAATCGCGGTCGCAGTCGCGATTGCGGTTGCGTTCTCGGTATCACGGTATCGGAGCGTCGCAAATGATATTTTTATATGTCACGGTTGTCGCGGTGTGATTTTTTACTTTTGTTTCACAATAAATATCGGCAAATATTGGTCGTTAACCGATATATCGCCGATAAATACCTGAAATTCTAAATCCATCGCGTATCGCCAATTTCGCGTATCGGCTGACCCAAAATCCGATAAATATCGGCTGATATTGCGTATCAGGACCGATATTTAATTGTATGGCGGGAAGTGGCAAATAATCAATATCGGCTGCCTTGTGATTGAAGCTTGAGTCATTGTACATAACAAAATCAGTAGCAAATTGACAACTATTGAAGAGTTGATTTCATGATCTGAAATTAGGTGAGGGTAAATTTTTAAAAAGTCACTTGGATGAATTTAACTCTATGTTTATGGATTTGTATAATATAGATGTTAAGTTAGCTGATGGAGATTTGGCTATTATATTATGCTCTTTGCTAGCAAGTTTTAAACATTTTTGTGAGACTATTTTATATGGGAAAGATGAGTTAGTTCTTGAGTATGTGAAATCTGTCCTTTTACAACGAGAGTTGGTTGATAGTCAGTTGAATGGCAGCAATACTTTCGGGGATTCATAGAGTAAGGAAGTGGTATTTAGGGGGAGGACCATACAATAAAACCGCGGTCGCGGTCGCGATTGCGGTCGCGGTCGCGGTGTCGCGGTATCGGAGTGTCGCGGTCTATAAATTATATGTCGCGGCCGTCGCGGCGTGATTTCTGATTTTTTTTTCACAATATGGATTAAATTTTATTTATTCATCATTTAATTACTTATACAACTATGCATAAAGGTTATATGTTATATTAGAAGTCTTTAAATGACTTATTATATGTTAAATTATTCTAACAACACTACTTTTGCTAATTAATAAATAATAAGTTATTATATGTTAAATTATATGTTATAAATTTATTATATGAAAATTTATAAATAACTTATTATAGAACTTTCATGTAGCATATGAAAATTAGCAACATATTAATATATTATTCAACTAATAAATAATAGCTAATTAATAAAAACTAGATAGCATAAGTTAAGTAGATTAGTTAGCTAATTAATAAAACATAGATAATATTATCACATATTAGTAGCATAATTTAACATAAATCATTTAAATATTTCATATCTACTAAATAAGGAATACTAAATACTAAATTACCCTATAAAATTATAGCGTACCTATAATTAGTAAGTGAACTATAAAAGTCATTATTTATAAAATTATATAGGTGATAATGAGTTTTTAATATAACACAAACACACTTAAATTATTATGTATATACAATATGTTAAATAAAGAAAATAATATCTATACACTAAATATAAGTATTTAAGTGTCTAACTCTTCTTGGTATTAAATAAATACTACTTCTCCTCTTACCCAATTTCAAATTATTATTAATTGATTTTTTAGATGCCTAATCTATAATATTAAATTTATTATTAATAAATTATCGTTATATTATATTTATATAAATTTACAATAAATTAACACTATAACAATTATTTATTATCTATCTATTAATTTTAATCATGTACTAATTTAATTAATGTTAAAATTACTTAACTAATTAGTATTCAATAATCATACAAAATTATTAATAATAAACTGTTATTAATTTATTATAGTATATAACTGCATATATTAACAATATATTTAAATTATAATAATTATAAGTATTAATTTATCTATATATTAATTTAATTAATTATTAATATCACATCATTACTAGGCTAAGTATTAATATTTTATTTAAAAAATTCATATATGTAGCATATGAAAATTAGTAACATATTAATATATTATTTAACTAATAAATAATAGTTAATTAATAAAAATTAGATAGCATAAGTTAAATGAATTAGTTAGTTAATTAATAAAAAAGAAATAATATTATAGTATATTAGTAGCATAATTTAATATAAATTATTTAAATATTTTATATTTACTAAATAAAAAATGTTTATACTAAATTACTAAATCAGAAATGTTTGCTGCGAGCCTACGACGTATCTTATAAGCCAGTAACAGTTACTGTGCTGGAGTCTCAAAGTCAAACTCTCACTCAGTCCCAGCCTTCGACGGTTCCAGACTCCAGAGTGCTAGACTTCGAGACCTCGAGTGCTCGAGCAGCTCGATTCTTCCGGAGTGCTCGACTTCGACCTCGAGTGCTCGAGCAGCTTGATTCTTCCGGTCTTCCTGTTCCTAGACTTCCGCCGCTCGTCGTCTGCTGCTCGCTAGTCGCCGCTCGCTATCCGCAGCTCGTCGTCTGCCGCTCGCCAGTCGCCACTCGCCCTCCGCTGCTCGCCCCCGATTCTACGGTTCTGGGTTGCAGGTTTTTGTGAATTAGGGTTAGTTTTTTTCCATTCTTCCATCAATAATTGCTGGTTACTGTAGGGTCACCGATATTTCGGACAATATCGGCGATATTTTCCGACATCCGATATTGCGCCGAAATATCGGCGACATCGCCGTGAATTTCTCCCTCCATTGCGTTTCGGGTGTTTCGCGTCGCGGCAGGCACTGTTTCCGTGAAATTGCGGCCGATACGCAATATCGGATCCGCGATTTCATTCCATGGGGAGGACATAGGAGCAGAGTGTTGGTGATTGTAAGAAGTCCGTATTTAAGTCGAAGAGTTGGTAGAAAAATGTGACATACTGTAGGTGTCATTAGGTATAAGGGATGATGTTGTAGTTGCTTATGGTGATAGTGATGGAAATGTGTTGTCAGCCACCGATAAACAGAACAAGATCAGTGATAGATGAATCTTGGATTCCGGGTGCTTTTACTATATATGTCCCAACCAGAGTTGGTTTCAAACGTTCGAGGGGACTTAGGGTGGAGTTGTCTTGATGGGTGATGATGTTGTTTGCAAAGTTGTTGGGATTGAGACGGTGAAGGTAAGGATGTATGACGGTGTGGTCAGGACATTGTATAACGTGAGACATGTCCCGGAGATGACCAAGAACCTCGTCTCTGAGTTCCGGATTGTAATGGGTACCGGTGTGTTATTGAGGATGGTACCTTGAGAGTTATAAAAGAGGCTTTCGTGACGATAAAGGGGAAGCAGGTTGGGATATTGTATGAGTTGGTGGGCGGGACTGTTGTGGAGACAGCTGCTGTGACATTGCCGAGTTTGTTAGACTCAAATGTTACGAGACTGACACATGAAACTGGGACACATAACTGCCAAAGGACTGAGCTCTCTAAGAGGGGGCTACTGGATGGATAAAATATAGGTTATATGGACTTCTATGAGCACTGTGTATTTGGCAAGTAGAAGAGTGTTAGCTTTTCGACAGCGAAGTCTAGTACGAGAGGGTGTCTTGAGTATATCCATTTAGATTTGTGGAGTCTGGTAAGAGTGGTTTCCTAAGGTAGTTTGTAGTACTTGCTTACATTTGTTGATGACTTTTCTAGAAAGATATGATCTTATTTCTTAAAGTATAAGAATGATGTGTTTGGTGTTTTCAAACGTTGGAAGACCTTGATAGAGAAGCACCCTTAGAAGTAGGTTAAGTATTTCAGGACAGATAAAGGTCTTGAATTTGTTAAGTAGAGTGTAGCTGATTTTTGCTAAGACCATGAGATACAGATACACCGCACTTGTGTTGCGGATGAATAAAATCCTATTGGAGAAGGCTCAATTCATGTTATAACAGGGAGGGCTAGATAAAGAGTTTTGGCCGAGGTGGTTCACGTGGTAGCATACTTGGTGAACCGGTCACCAAATCAGTTCATTGATTAGAAGACACTTGAAGATTTGTGGTTTGGTAAGCCAGCTGATTACTTTGATTTGAATGTCTTTGGTTACCTTGCTTATGTTTATGTGAATGATGGTAAATTTGAGCCTAAAGCCAAGAAGTATATCTTTATCGGTTTTACATCTAGAGTTAAGGGGTATAAGTAATGGGACCCAGCTACATCTAAGTTCTTGACAAGTAGGGATGTTACCCTTAATGAATCCATGCTCTTTTAGAAGATTGAGTTTTGTGATGGTGTCACTAAAGAGGTGGAGCAGGATAGTGTTTCAAGCTAGGTAGAGGTTGAAGTTGAGTTGGAGGATTGTTAAGCCTTCGGTTAGGTATGATTATGAAGAATTGGTTGGCTATACTTTATTTAGTGTAGAGATTGTTGTTAATGTGCATGAGCCAACATCATTCTCAAAGGCTATTGAGAGTACCGATTCTATTGAGTGGTATGCTGCTATGGAGGAGGTGATGAAATCCTTATTGAAGAATCAGGCATGGAAGCTTGTGTAGATATCGAGGAAGAAAAAGATTATTGATTGCAAGTGGGTGTATAAGTTCAAATAGGGAGCTCTAAGGGTCGAGAGATCGAGGTACAATGCTCGTTTAGTTGCACATGAATTCAATCAGATTTTAGGCGTGGATTATAACGAGGTATTTTCTCTTGTGGTTAGACATACTTCCATTCGCACCTTTCTTGCATTTGTGGCTATGCATGATTTTGAGTTGGAGCAGTTGGATGTTAAAACTACATTTTTGTATGGTGAATTTGAGGAGGAAATTTACATCCAACAGCCTGATGGGTTTATGGTTGAGGGGATGCGTGATCATGTGTGCCTATTGAAGAGGTCACTATACGGTCTGAAGTAGCCTCCTAGACAGTGGTATAAATGATTTGATCGGTTTATGCTTGAGCATAATTTCTCTAAGAGTAAGTATGATAGATGTATGTACTTGAAGGCGATCATTGGAAACCATGAGCAGAAGCTGTTGTACTTGTCATAAGAGTACTATGTGGACAAGGTGTTTGAGAGATTTTATATGATAGATGCCAAGACGGTGAGCACTCTATTTGCTATTCACTTCAGATTTTCTGCTTTAGATTGTTCCAAATCCAAAGAGGAAGAGGAGTTCTTGAAGACCGTTCCATATTCGAATATTGTTGGTTGTATCATGTATGCTATGGTGTGTACCTGATTTGATTTTGATCAAGCTATTAGTGTTGTGAGTCAATATATATCGAATTTGAGAAAGGCTTATTGACAAGTAGTGAAATGGATCCTTAAGTATTTGAATGGAACGACATTAGCTTGTGTTGAGTATGGGCGACCAATTAATTCGTTGGTTGGGTTTGTGGACTTTAATTATGGTGGAGACCTTTTATAAAAGAATATCTATTAGTGAATATGTTTTCTGTCTTGGTAGTTCAACTATTAGTTAGAGGTCTTCTTGCAGGATGTGACGGCCTTGTCCACTACTGAGGGAAAGTATATGGCTAAGACAGAGGTGTTTAAGGAATCCTTGTGGCTTGGTGGTTTAGTACGAGAGTTGGGGTTTGATCATGGTGCTCCTGTTGTTTGTGGTGATAGCTAGAGTGTTATCTGTTTAGCGAAAAATCATAATTCTTTCCATCGTTGAACAAACACTTTGACATCAGGTATTACTTTATCCACGGTATTGTCGCTATAAGCAAAATTGTGTTAGAGAATGTGGGTACTTTGGATAATTCAGCTGACATGTTAATGAAGCCACTGACTGTGGGTACGTTCAAGTATTTCTCAGACTTGATTGGTGTTCATTCGGCCATTAGTCCCTTTGTTGGGCCAGGGATTTTTGTAAAGTTCTTTGTATGTTATGTGTTACAAATATTACATAAAGCAAGAGAATTGTGAGTTTTGACTGGGTAATTGAGCACAATATAACATTGTGTTTGTTCCTCTAAATAGAAATAACAATCTAGCACATAATATAAAAATAAAGTTTACATAAAAGTTAATACAAAGTCTTCAATGCCATCATTCATTTCAAGGAACATATACCACCGCAGTCTCCACATTACCTTAGTTTTGCACATCTATTCAAATTTAAATGTAAATGAATCAATAGTAAGTAATAATATTTTATTAAGCATAATTGTTAAAAGGTTAAATGGTATAAAGCAAAACTATATTAATCAAGTAAAGTAGAAAAATAAAACTCAATTGATTACTACCTTTATCTATTTCCTCCAACTCTTCCAAGGCTTGCTCTACATCAATTTTCTCTTATATTTTTTTTGCCCGAATCCAATCTTGAGAGCATATAAGAGCTTGTATGCCCTTAATTCATAAGAAAAATAGCAAAAATAAATTCTCAACTGCATTGTTAGATTAAATAAATAAATGTATTAATATAAAGGAAGCATCATCTTTGATTTTAGAGAAAAAATTGATCCAAGTGACGGCCATCGGCACTAAATGTAGCTTCCGATACAATTGTAGATACCGGTACATTAAGAATATCACGTGCCATACATGAAAGTTTCAGATATCTAAGGCTGGGTATTTTCATAATAGCCTCAACACTATCGTTGTAGGAGGATCAAAACTTTCGTCAACTATAAACAAATCATACTTCCTCATGTAATCATCAAACAAATTAACGCAAATTTCATCTTTTTTACCCAATCTTTCCCCTAATTATTCACCATACATCCTACAAAAGAGTAATATTCTATCCTAGGTTACCGACATGTTCATCTTTTTTATATCAACCTAATACTTGTCAAACTTAACTTTTATTTGAAGTGCGATGTTTCTAAAGTCATCATTCCCTTCCATGATCCATTGATTCAATAATTCAAACATACAAACAATATATATAAAAAAAATGATTACAGGTCACATAAAATGAATTAGACACCATAACCGTCAAGGTTTAAGACCCTTTAAGAAAACGACACGGTGCTCAGTTTTATTTCAATTGTCATTAGCAAGGGTCCAATAAGATCAATATCATGTATCAACTCTACAAGGAGCTCCTTCCTACTAAAAGCATCCCTAAATTTCATGGTAGTAGCTAGCATAAGATAGGTGGAATTCAACCTAATAGGCATATCAAGAGATTCCCCCTCATCAATGAGAGCTGTTTTTCAGCGGCTCTCCTCTGTTGTTGCTTTTGCATCAATTGGTGACGGAGTTGCTTCATGATTGACTCCATTCCCATGTCAATGTATTTCTCTGTTTTCAGAGGAATGTTACTCTGCTCAAGGGATTTCGCATTTGGCTCTGGGCTATCTAATTCTTCCAGCTTTGCGTGGAGAGACTTTTGATTAGCTTCATTTGATTCCCTTTCGGGTTGCTTCCTGCTTCCACTGTTAATGATGTTAGAAGACTTTAAATCATTGTTACTCATCCGAGTAGTGGCTAGGGTTTCCCCTTTGGCCTCATTGACATAGTTTATACTAATGTTAATCAAGGATTTCTCCTCGATCATTTAATCCGAGAAGGGATTTTCCATTGATAATGGCCTTCATGCAACCTGACCAGGTTGTTTGCGATGCATCTGTTTTTGCTGCGAATCAAATTCTGTCCAAGTCCATGGGACTTTTTTTGATATCTTCTTCTGAAGATACTTTCTTTCTTCTGCGAGGTTTTTAATAGAACCCTTATTTGCAATGTAATTAATTCATCTAAGAAACCTTTGATTATGTTTCCTATTTTCTAATATGTTTGGAAAAAAGGCAACCTTTTCCTGGATACAACTGTCCAGATTAATTTTACCATATTTTCCAATTTTAAGTCCTAGATAGTCTACTTCTTCTTGAGCTATCTTTGACTTTTCTTTGGACATTATTATACCCTTTTCTTTAATCCTGTTAAGGACAATTTCTACATCTTTAAGATGTTGTGTATTATTACCATTTGTAAAAATGTTAATATCATCTAAGTAGGGAAGACATATATGGTCTAATCCTTCTGAACTATGATCCATAAATCTTTGATAGATTGATGGTGCTTGTTTTAATCCGAATGGTAAAACATTCCATTCATAATGTTTTTGTGGAGGACACGAAAACGCTGTCAATGGTTTCGTATCTTTATGTAATTTTAGCTGCCAGTATCCTGACTTAGCATCAAGTGTAGAAAAGAAGTTCTTTCCTTTTATTTTTTCCAAGATATAATCTTTTCTAGGAAGCTTATATGAGTTACCTATGGTGGTGTCATTCATCTTCTTATAATTAACAACCATTCTTCGCTTTTTTCTCTTAAGCTCATTATGGTTTTCAACATAAAACGCAGGTGCTGAGTGATGACCCACACTAGGTCTTATGATTCCTTGTTCAAGAAGATTTGTACGTTCTTCTTTAAATTCTTCAATGTCTCTTATGGTATAAGGAATTCTATTAGGAATATTTACCTCCTTTGTTGGGTCCTTTAGTCATATGACTATTTCTTGACCATTGTTATTTTTATCCTTATCTAAAGGATTTTTGCTACATACTTCTTCTAGAAGTTCTTCGGTTGTTTTATAGAACCATATTTTTTCCAATGATTCTTTTGTTCACCAAAAATTTCTTTTAGTGCTTCATTAATATTTATTATTTTGGTAGTTACTTCTACCATCTTGCGATTTTCTAACTTTGGACAAGTTAGACTCATTGCCTTTATCTTCTGAATGAAGGGTTGATATAATTTTAGAAAGTTGATTCCTAAAATTAAATCTAATCCCGAATCATGGAGATATATTGTTGGAATGGGAAATCTGTTTCCTTCTATTATGATTTCTAGGTGTTTTGCAACGAATCAGATTTCATGTACGGATTTGTCTGCAACGACAATCCTTTTAGGTTCTCTAAGTTTTACCCAAACATTAGAGACATTTCTTTTTTCAAAGTAGATATGCATTAGTATTGCCTTTTGTTGATACATTTTTCATTCATCATCTGACGAAGAGGATGATGATTCTAACTCATATATCTCACAATCAGAGATATCTGATTCTTCAATAGGTTCTAAACCTTGATCAAATGCTAGTTTTAGAAGACTAGTTTATGGTCTATTTTTCTTTTTGAGGACCACCTTCTTGGCAGAGCCAACATCTGCAATTCTTTTTTCCTTTGGGGCAATATTTTCTTTTGTCCTTTCGTTTATACTTAAAGTATTTTCTAGGTTTGTAAAACTTATTTCGTTTCCATTTTGATCTAGAGGAGTTTTTCCATTTCCTCTTTTTTCTTGTGTTTCCTGTATAGACATAACATCCATATCTACTAGATTTTTCTTTATTATTTTCACTACAAAGATTTATCTTTGTTTCTCTTTTTACATTAGCCTCGGTGCATTGGAATCCAATCCAATTTCTTAATATTATCACTCTCCTCCCTATGGAAGATTTGACATCTCCGGCTATTACTGCCTTATTGAGTTCTTCTGTTACAGTTTCGCTGACAAATTCTGGTAGTTTTGTATAAAACCATTCTTGTCTGATGTGCCTTTGTTCTAATGTCAATTAATAATAATAATTCAGGAATTCACAGATGTAATTTTTGACATAGCACATATCACATATCACATATTGCTATATTGGATATTTTTCAAAAGGCATTTTTCGCATAAGCACCTCTCGATGTTGCACTGGATATGTGCTTACCAGTGAATTCTGCGATTATGTATGCAAATAAGCAGTCTAATGTTGTTAATGCATCTAGCTGTCTTATTGCATTTAAATCTGCTTCAGGCAGAGTTTGCAACCATTTGAGTATATTCCTTGATGTTTTGTATTGTAGGTAACTGCAACCATTTGAATACATTCCTTGATGTTTTGTATAGTAGGTAACTAAACATGTCGTTGGGCTGTAATTTAGATAGTTTTTCATCTTAAATTACAGTGGCTTTTGTTTCATTATACCAATTTTGGATTCTTTCTAATGGTGATGCTTCAAAATCAAAGTTTAGAATATATCTAGCCATAGCTGGTCCATGTTTGGGAATATATTCTGAAAACCTTTTTCTATCATAATATGGGTTTCTGGGTCTTTCAATTGCTATTCTAGATCGTCTGGATGATTTTTTTTTTATTTTCACAAAATTAGAATTTTCATCTGGAGTATCATAAGGATTCTCATCACTATCATCTTCAAATCAAAGACTTTCGTTCTGCTCATCATTGCCAGATTCTTCAATTGACAATGTGTTCATTAAGGGTTCGACTCACCCTCGTTGCTTATCTAAATCTTCTAGGCCATCCATGGTCGTTCAAATCTAAAAGGTTTTGGTTCCTCGATTTGAATGAGTTGTTTTTCTTTTAAGATTTCTTTTAAATCTTCTTTTGTTAGACAAGTGTTTTGAGCTTGCCTTGAAGGTATGCTTGTTAACTGTTCAAGTATTTCGGATAGTATTTTTGCTTCTAGGTATCCTTCATGTCCTATGTTTATTATATTGGTTATTCGAGATTTAGCATCATTTAAATCTTGTAATAACTGAATTTCTTTCATAGGTTGAACTTTGTTGATTAGGATGTCTAAGCTTTGTTCAATTCTCTGAGTTGTTTCTGTAAGGAGTAGTAGGTTTTTATTGATAGATGTAATATTGCTCATAGCGCATCCTTAATTTGTTGAGGTATTTTATTTACTTTGTTTAAGTTATTACTTTGACTCCCTTGATTAACTAGTGATACTAGTTCTTGTTTTTGTTTATTAAGTTGGAAATCAACATATGCTTTTATATCCTTTTCGAGTTCAGGAATCTGGTTGATTACTAAATAACTAAACATTTCTGTTATATTATTTAGCATTCCTTTTATAAAGATAAGACTATCTGAAACTCTTGAGGATACTCCTCCTGTTTTTCCTTTTGTGTAATAGGTATCTGGTAGGAGATTCTGAGGAATCGTTAAAACTTGCTGTTTACCGGTATTCCTGGAGATTTTCCTAGGTTACTACCTTGCGGTGTCATTGGACTTAATTGAGGTCTTTTACCTTTATCCGTGATTAATTTCTTAATTTTTTATTTTGATCGTAATTTCTAGCTCTGATACCAGATTTTTGAAGCTTTGGTTATGATAAATTTTTAATTTGATCTTCAAGATGGAGACATTCTTGTTCAAACTGTATTAATGCTTTGGTTACGATAAATCACTGTTAGTGGGATTATATAATTCAGGTAGAACTTTTACATTTTCCTTAATATTTCTTACTTGCTGCGAATCAAATTCTGTCCAAGTCCATGGGACTTTTTCTGATATCTTCTTCTGAAGATACTTTCTTTTTTCTGCGAGGTTTTTAATAAAACCCTGATTTACAATATAATTAATAGATCCAAGAAACCTTTCAATATGTTTCCTATTTTCTAATATGTCCGGAAAAAGGGCAACCTTTTCCTGGATATGGCTGTCCAGATTAATTTTACCATCTTTTCCAATTCTAAGTCCTAGATAGTTTACTTCTTCTTGAGCTATCTTTGACTTTCTTTGGATATTATTATACCCTTTTCTTTAATCCTATTAAGGACAATTTCTACATTTTTAAGATGTTGTGTTTTATTTCCATTTGTAAGAATGATAATATCATCTTTGTAGGCAAGACATATGGTCTAATCCTTCTAAACTGTTATACATAAATCTTTGATAGATTGATGGTGCGTGTTTTAATCCGAATGGTAGTGTTTTTGTGGAGGACACGAAAATGCTGTTAATTGTTTCGTATCTTCATGTAATTTTAGCTGCCAATATCCTGACTTAGCATCGAGTGTAGAAAAGAAGTTCTTTCTTTTATTTTTTCCAAGATATAATCTTTTCTAGGAAGCTTATATGAGTTACCTATGGTGGCGTCATTCATCTTCTTATAATTAACAACCATTCTTCACTTTTTTCTCTTAAGCTCATTATGGTTTTCAACATAAAATGCAGGTGCTGAGTGATGACCCACACTAGGTCTTATGATTCCTTGTTCAAGAAGATTTTTACGTTCTTTAAATTCTTCAATTTCCCTTATGGTATAAGGAATTCTTTTAGGAATATTTATTTCCTTTGTTGGGTCCTTTAGTTGTATGACTATTTCTTGACCATTTTTATTTTTATCCTTATCTAAAGGATTTTTGCTACATACTTTTTATCCTATAAATACATGAAATTCTAAAACTGTCTTATATTGGGTGTTTCAAAATCTAATAAATATCAGCCGATATTGTGCATTGGGACTAATATTTATTTATATAGTTAGAGGTTGTTAGAGGATTAATTGAGTCATTAGCCTTTCGGTCAGGATTATTGTTGAGTCATGATTAGGGAACATAATATGTTGTTCCCTTATTCTGATAGGTTGTGAGTCAATAAAAGGGGAAGAGGGCCACAAAATTGGGGAATTTGGTTTGTGTGAATAGTTTGCTCGGGGAGAGGCCAAGCTCTTGAACTCCTGGATTATCCTTGCTATTTCTACATTTTTAATACAAATTTCAGATACTTTTTTTCTCTTAGTTTTCATCTATGTCAATCATTGTGATTGGTATCTATTGTATTTCTTTCAACTTTGCAATTTCTTGTTGTTTTGATGGATGAGCTTCTTCCAAGTCACTTGAAGGTTGTTAAGTGTGTAGAGGAACAACTTCTCCATGTATGAGCCCTTTAGGAGGAAATCCTCTCTCACCTTCTTCATTACTCAGAAATGCTTGGAGCGACACTTGTCCCATAATTTGGAGGATCTAAGAGGAGTATGATCTTCTCCATCAATTGGGAATCAATTAATCATAAATTGGAGGATCTAAGAGGTGTATGATCTTCTCCATCAATTGGAAGTCAATTAAATATGCTTTAAAATTTTCCCCACTTTTTGAAGGCATTAAACAAGTGTTGTGAGAGAGTTGAGAGGATTGACATTGATTTTCACTCAATTTCTTTTTGGTCCTTTTCAGTCCTTTGTGAGTGGTTGTGAATTCAAAACAAAAGGGTTAAGGTTTGAGAGTAGGACCACACAAAGTGAAACAAAGAAATTCAATGTTAGATTGGGGTCATTTTTGTTAGTAGTACAAAAAATAGCAAAGAAAACCATATGCAGAAATGATGGGCTCCAACCATAGCTCTTTTGCCATTTGATGTTGGGTGGATATCATCCAAGGAAAGCTCTAAACAAGGGTGAGATGGTAGTGTGAGGGTTTGGGCAAAAGTTGAATTGAGTGGGAGCTCAAAAGAGCAAAGGATGCTCATAGGTTTTAGAAAATAGAGCAATCATTGACGGCTCATGTTAATCACTTAATGGGTTATGGACGTTGTGACAATCGATGGAGCATATGAGATTGGTTAATAAGTTATTGATAAAGGTTTAGGTTTGTGGGATTAATTGGTAGTTTGAAAGAATAATCGACTAATTGAAGGTGATGCTTGGTTGATTGATGGTAAAAATCGGTTGATGTGTTTTCTAAAAACTATACAACAAGGAGAATGTTTAACCGATTTTATGAGGAATATGTATTGATGTTGTTGCAAGGATGGATGAGGGGATGAATTTGGTGTGACATGACTCAAAGTGAGGCTTGCAGAAGGTGAATTAAAGTGGATAAAAGTGATTGAAGGTATGATTATAATTGAGTTAACCTGCCACTTTTGGCTTGACTCAACTCATTTGTTTAGTTAAATGAGTTAAGCTCGAGCATGAAAAATTTTTGGTCTTTGCTCCTTTATAGCACTAGGCTCACTAGTTTGGCTCGTTCGTTTAGTTAAATAAGCCTGACGTAAGTTTTAGTTTTATACTCGTTTATTAAACAAACTGAGCCTAAGCCTAGGGCTGTTCAGCTCGACTTATTTACAACCCTTATTAAATAGAAGGAAAAATAAATGAAGACTTGAAGTAACATGGAGAGATTTAAATTGGGAGTATTCGGATGAAGTTATTATTGAAGGTGGATGAGTTGGTTGAATGGGATTGTATGAACTTGGCGAATGTGAGGATGAAGCTGTTCTTTAGTTTTTGGGCTTTTGTTTATAGATGAATTGATTATGGGAGGGTAGAATAAAGGACGGATGAATGTTTGGTCATATGCACGACCTTGTTTTTGATTTATCAAAGATAATGGATTGAGCTCACCACCTATGGAGGTTGAAGGATTGATCCGCCTTTTGTTCTTCTCTAAGGATAAAGAGCTTAAATTCCACTGCAGATTGTAAAGGTTATGCCACTAAATCAAGGCATAAAGTAATTCTTCTTAGTCCATTATTAAATGAAGCTAAGAGAGTTTTCTCTTTTAGTTGAATCTAGGCTACAATTTATTGATCATTATATTGTAAGATGACTAGCTATTTATGGGCCATGGAGGAGATTCTTTAAGTGGTCATACCTTACTATGTTCTCTAACTTTTGCTTTGCTTGTTAAGTAAAAAAATAAATAAAAGATAAAATAAAATGTTAATTTTCTTTTGCAAGATTATGTAAGGCTTTGATACGTGTCCTTAACCGAAATTACAAGGTGACAAACTCTCCTCAATCCTTGTTCTCTCATTTATTGGACATTCTTCGCTTATACTCTCTTGCCGTGTGTCGGAAAGACCATTGATCTTGAGATTTAACCATGACCAATGATTTAGGTGTCTTGCTGAGTAAGCTTGATAATAACGGCATGGTGACCTCAAATGATATCATTGACGATGTCACTCTTTCCTTTACATCCAAGAATTTTGTGTACCTTTGATCTAGTATTGTTTCTTTTTCCTTTGTCTACGTGAACACTAATAGACCATTTTGCTAGCATTTTGTTCACAAGAATATACTCATCCATACAATAATAAATAATACTAAAACAGTAAGTGTTCTAATGATCTAACTTCTTTGCGATGAGACGACCATATGGGAAAAGTTAAAATATAAAAAAACTATCAAACACTATAGAAGTAAAATCATGCTATGTTTAATACTTTAATTTATCATATAAATGAAATACATTATTAGGTACATAATATACTCATCTATGCTATGTCAACCTCTAACAACTGTTTTTTAACCTCAGTTTTTAGAAAATTATGCAAAATTTATTAATTCTATTTTGTAAATAAGTTGAAAAAAAACAACCACAACAATCAACAACCGATAACTGTATCTCCTAAAAACACACTACCATTATCTCTTGTGTCTTAGAAAAATAGACAGTTCTTTTTTCTTTTTTCTCAGCACCCCATCTTCCTTGTGTATGGAAAGAGAGCATTGGTCTACGCTGTGCCTCCGTAACTGTTTCATGTTTAGTTTATTAAACTTCATGGCACTTGCGTCTTCTGATGCATTTTGCAGATAGCGAGTTTTATAAAGTCGCACATATTCAGTAGGAGGAGACCATTAGATGGTTGGAAATACATGATCGAAGAGATTGGACCTAATGCCAGGAAAGGGAAGGGCAGCGCTCCGAGGGTAGCTGGTCTTGCTGATCCTGCAACTCAGCCTTTCAGAGAGGAGATGACCCAGGCTGATGAAAATCTGACCTTCAAGCGAAGATAGGTTGTCCAACCTCCTACTCACTTGTGTTTTGGCCAGCTTTATTGCCTGATTGGGTACGAGAAGTTTCCACCACTTGATTTTTATTGCTTATACGTTCATTACAGTACGTGGCAGTCGCAATTCTGTAGCATACGACGTCTGCAAGGTCTGATGCAGAATTCCGTCTTGGCAATGCAAGTATGCAGCATCGTTTATTGGTTTATGATTTAATTCAATGCTGCGCCCTTAAATAGAAACCGTACGCTGTAAATGCCCCTCAATACAAGAAATAGAATGCATATTCTTTGCCATAAAAGTTTGGCATTTCTTAGCGGCAGGTTTGAGCTCTGCTCTAGCAAATTATTTAGAGATTTTTATTTTATATCTGCCTTTGCAACTCAATATTTTTTTAGTTGTTTATTATTATTATTATTATTTATAAAAGATTTTCTAAAAGTAAAAATATCTAATTTTCTAGTGGCGTCCTGCAATGGCATGGGTCCTTGAAGTTTGAAGATTCAAATGACTAGAATATAGGTAGGGTTTCGGTGGTTGAAGATTAAGAAGAGTGGTGTGAATATTCAAGTAATATTTAAGGAAGGATTCAACAAGAAATTTAACCTTGAATGTTTTTTGGAGAACACATATAAAGAAACCTATCTAAGAGTATATAAAATAGTCTTAGTTAGTATTATTCACTTAGAAAAGAAAGATAGCCAAATATTTTACTTGTATTAGATTTTAATAATTCTCAACATATGTTACATCCATCGTCGACCATGCCTTATATAGGTGGTCAAAGTAGTATAAATATGACTAACTAGTACACTAACTAATTATAGTAATATAGTACTAACTTAAATAATATATAAATCAATGAAAATTATTACAAATAAATGTAGTTAATTATTACAATAAAATAATTAACAAGAGTCCTAATTTATATAAAAATAATAATTAGGTCTTATTGACTTGTAAGTTTGACTTTCATGCATAATATTTTTCTTTAATTTATAATAACTTGTAACATACGAAATCTTAGGTATGTTGACATCTTAAAGTGAATTAATATTCTCCCTATAAATATGTTATATACTTACAATAATTACTTAAAGTACACTCATTAAGGTTGGCAACATTATTAATATTATTATCAAAGACAAATAATGTCCTTGAAACACTGTCATACGATTTTGGAAGTTCAAGTTCATGAGTCCTTTCTCGAAATTTTCTAAGGATTTTAAATATTTCATCTTTGGAGTGCAATGTTTGTTAGCTTGCTTTTGGTATCTTTTATTGGCTCGTTCTATGTTCCCCTTGATTTGTTGATAAAACTTTTGAAAGAACTTAACTCATTCATTGGCCTTATAGCTTTTAAACTCACATTTTTTCAAGGTTACCATATCAATTGGCATGTACAGATTTACTCCATATACAACCTCGAATGAACTTGAGTGAGTAGTACTTGAAGGACTTTGATTATAAGCTAACTTAATATCTCAATCTTTAGTTCTTTTACTTATCAAACAAATGCGATTTGTAACTTTAATTTGTCCATCGGTTTGTTGATGATGTGAAGTACTGAATAATAACTTAGTGCATAATATGTGTCATAGCTTTTTCCAAAAGTAACTAAGAAACTTGATATCTCTATTTGAAATAATACTTTTAGGAATGTCATGTAGTTTATAATTTCTTTAAAATACAAGTTAGCAACATTTGTAGCATCATTAGTTTTATTATATGAAATAAAATGAGCCATTTTGGAAAATCTATCTACCATGACCATAATAAAGTCTTTATCTCCTTGTATTCTAGGCAACCTTAAGATAAATTTCATACTAACTCCTTCTCATGGTTGACTATACATAGGTAATGAGGTATGTAAACCATTGTGAAAAAAAAAACTTTTACTCTTTTTGCAAGTAACACATCGATTTACTATAAGTTGTACACCCTTATTCATATGTGGTTAATAAAAATTCTCTTGTAATATTTCTATTGTCTTTTAAGTACCAAAATATCCGGCTATAGTTCTTTCATGTACCTCTTTAATAAGTAAATCTCTAATACTCGATCTAGGTACACAAAATTTATTAAGTCTAAATAAAAATCCATCTTGTAATGCATAAGTACCATGGTATCCATTTTTTTACATGCTTGATATTCATCATTGAAATCTTCATCTTTAGGATATAGTTATTTTAGTATTCTAAAACCTAGCAATTTAGCATCTAATATGCCAAGTAATGTAGACCTTTGAGAAAGAGCGTCAACTACTATATTTAATTTTCCATCTAATTGTTTGATAGAGAACACAAATAATTGTAAGAAATTTATCCACTTTGTATGTTTAACATTTAAGTATTTCAAGCTTTCATGATCAGAATGTAATACAAAGGGTTTATGCCTCAAATAATGACTCCATGTCTCTAAGCTACATATGATGACAAAAAAATATCATATGTCAAATACTTCAACATAGAGCACCATTTAACTTTTCACTAAAGTATGCAATAAGCTTTTTTTCTTGTGAGAGAACTCCTACTATCCTTACCCAACTAGCATCACAAGTTATCTTAAAGAGTAGGTCAAAATTAGGAATAGACAACACAAGAATATTGCACAATTTATTCTTGAGGGTTTCAAAGGCTTTAGTGGCTTCATTTTCCCAATTAAATTCCCTCTTTTTCCTTAACTATAGTATAGAAATCCTTAATAAATCTCCTAATAGAACTAGTTAACCCATGAAAACTTCTTACTTGGTGAATATTCTTAGGAATAAGCCACTCTTTAATAGCTTGTATATTAATAGATCAACTTTAATACCCTTGCCACTAACAATATAACCAAGGAAAACTATATTTGGAAGCATAAATTCACATTTTTTCAATTTTCCATAAAGTTTAGTTTCTCTTTATTTATCAAATAGTTTCCTTAGATGCGTGATATGATCATGTTCGTTCTTACTATATACAAGTATGTTATCCAAATAAACTAAAATGAATTTACCTACGAAAGGAAAAAGAATTTCATCCATTAGTCTCATGAAAGAACTAGGCACATTACACAATTCAAAAGTCATAACAATCCATTCATAAACACTATATTTAGTTTTAAAAGTTTTTTTTTCCATTAATCTCTTTTCCTAATTATCTTTTGATGATAACTACTTCTTAATTTAATTTTGGAGAACACACATGCACCACAAAGTTTATCAAGCATGTCATCAAGTCTATGCACATACGCGAAGCACTATCTTTCTTAACAACTAGCAAGGTAGGTACACAAAATAACTTATACTTTATCTCACATAACCTTTATTTACTAGTTTTTGTTTTTGTCTTTATAATTCCTTAGCTTTTGTTGGATTACATCTATAAGCAAGTTTATTAGGTAGAAGCATTTCAGGAATTAAATCTATAGTATGCTCTATACCTCTAATAGGTGATAGTCTAGGAGATAAGTCATGAGAAAATACATCATTATATTCATCAAGTAATATAGTAAGGTTTGAGTTCTTAGAATTGTTCTCCTCAAATTGAGATTCCTTGACTACTAAGGCATAGTAAACATCATATTCCTCAATGCAATTAATTATATCCTTTTTATATTAGAATAAAATCTTTTTATCCTCTATAGGTTGCATTTGATCACATTAGGATGGTTTTAATTTATACTTCTTTTTATCTTTAAGTACGATATATTCATTAGTCACATCATCATGGATTGAATTTCTATCATATTGTCACAGTATTCTTAGTAATACACCACAAGCATCTATAGGCAATACATCACATAATGTTTTATCATGATAGTCACTAATACGAAAATCAATTAGGGTTTTCTTAGTTACCTTAGCAAATTTATCCTTATTAAGCCATTGTAATGAATATGGTTTAGGATTATTAGTAGTCACTAACCCTAGTTGTTTGACCACCATTTCACTAGCATTATTAGTACATGAACCACTACCTATAATGACCCTACAAACTTTATCACAGATTCTACACTTATTTTTAAAAAATTTATCCCTTTGTATGGATGGATTATCAAGTTGTATTTGTAATACCCTTTGTAGTACAAAACATAGATTACCATCCTCTTCATGCATAATTAAGGTATCATCATCATATTTGGTTTTTATGTCATCATTATCATCACATGGTTTCATGTCCTTTATTTCATTTAAACTCAAAAATCTTTAATTAGGATATTATCTAGTAAAATGACCATATCTCTTACATTTAAAATATTGTTTATTGGACATTTCATTCACCTTATTCTTACCATTTTCATCTCGGTTAGGGCTGATCCTTTCATCATTTGTTGAATATGCATGTATCCCAACTTTTGATGTAGATGCATTCGAATAGGTTTTGGTTAATATAGAAGTCAAATCATGTGTTTTAGAATATGCTTTGGTGGGCTTAGTTTGTCTTTCACATTTTAAAGATAACATAGTCAAATCATCAAGAGAATCATAGACAAACATTTTAAAATTTTCCCTAATCAAGTTATTAAGAACACCTAAATATCTAGCACATTTTTGTTCTTTTCTCTCTTGAATATCACACAAGAGTACTAATCTTTCAAATTCTCTGGTGTATTATTCTATACTAAGAAGCTATTGCCTAATAGTAGTTAATTTGATATACATTTATTATTCACGAGTTCTCTTAATATTATCATACCAAACCCTTACAAAAATTTTAAACTTAAGAGTGGCTAACATACATTTATTTTTGTCATCAGATTCTACAAACTCAAATATGACTTCTATTTCATGCAATCATTCAAAAAATAATTCAAAATCCAATTCACCATATAAATTAGGGAGATTAAGCTTTATACCTTTGTCTTCATAATGGTTATACCTTGGTTGGAAATTTGCATGGCCTAGTCAGTTGTGGATGAAAACATTAGAGTCATTCTCGTTTTCCCTTTCATCATAATCCATTTAGTTGTTGATTTGTCCACCTCTTGCTTGTACAACCCACCTCACCATTCCTTCTACTTGGTCATTGGTGGCTTCCATTGTAGAGTGCATGTGTTAGAGTGTCTCTTGATCAAATACTCTTGTATCTAGCCTTTGAAGTTGACTATGAATGGAAGAAAGTTGCTGAAGTTGTGTGTTGGTAACATTAACACTTGTTACAAGTTATTGAAGGGTGTCAAACATGGCCTTCATGGATACTTATTCTCCTATAGATATTGTAAGTAGCTTCAATAGCTTGTGCTTATTGTTGGAAATCAGTTCTTGATGGATTCTTGGTGGATTTTCAAGAATCTTGGAGGCTTATTGGGTGTGGAAGTGAAGTAGTACTGGAAAGGGAATGGTTGGTTGTGTTCCACTAATTCTTGAGCAATGAAGAATAGTTTCTTAATGGGAGGTGATAGTGAATATTTGTGAAGTCTACTCCTGGAACCCAAGAATGGTTCAAAATAATCTTCCTTGTAAGTGAATGTATGTGAGGATAGGAAGAAGGGTTCATACATAGAAGTAATGTTCAAATACTATGGGAAGAATGTTGAGTCTTCTTGCTTGAATCAAGATGATCAAGACTACCTAGAATGGAGTTCGAATATGTCTAGAATATTCTAAAAAATTTGGAAAAAGAAGGAGAAAATTGAAGATGTTGGACTTCAAGAGTTAGATGGTCGAATAAGTTGCGCTGTTGGGATTGAATATTCAAGGAACTATTTAGTGCAACTTGAGGAAAAAACTTGAAGAGATGAACTTCTTCAATCTTGAGGGGTGGAAGATTTAAAGAGATTTTGAAGATAGGCTAAGAATGTTGGGGATTCTTCACGTTAGATGTATTGGATAAAGGAAGAGGAAGATCAAAGTGAAGGTTAGCAATTCAAAGGTGGAAAAACCAACCTAGTTTTGATACCAAAATGGCATGAGTCTTTCTAGAAGTTTGAATATTCAAATGACTAGGATATAGATAGGGTTTAAGTGGTTGGAGATTAGGAAAAATAGTGTGAATCTTCAAGAAATATTCAAGGAAGAAGTCAACAAGAAATTTCACTTTGAATGTTTCTCCAAGAAAACATTCAAAGGAACCTATCTAAGAGTATGCAAATTAGTCTTAGTTAGTATCATTCACTCACAAAAGAGAGAAAGTCAAGTATTTCACTTGTATTAGATTTCAATAATTTTCAACATATGTTACACCCATCGTCAACGATGTCTTATATAGATGACTATAACTTTGTCACAACCATTACTAATTAGTATACTAAGGTAGCCAAAGTAGCATATATATATTGGTAGCTAGCATACTAATTGATTATAGGAATATAGCACTAAACTACATAATACATGAATCAATGTGTATTATTACAAAAAAAATGTAGCTAATTATTACATGAAAATAACTGAAAAGAGTCCTAATTTATATAAAAATAATAATTAGGTCTCCTTGAATTGTAAGTTTAACGTCTGTGTATAATACTATCATTTGACTTGTAATGACTTATACCATACGAAATCTTGAGTATGTTGACATCTTGAAGTGAATTAATATTCTCCTTGTAAATATATTGCATACCTATAAGAATTACTCAAAATATACTTGTTAAGGTTAGCCAACTTATCAATATTATTATTAAAGAAAAATAATGTGATTGACTCCGTAATCAAGCATGCCAAATCTTCATCCTTTTGAGTATCCATGGATGCTCCTGCAGTACCACACCTTTCCTACTTTTTCTAGCGACACATTAAAAAATATTGAATTTTCTAGCGATGTTCTGTGCCTTTTTTACTTGATTGAACACACCCTCGCACACCTTTTTTCCTTACCTTATAAATTTTTTTTATTTATCCCTCCCAATTTTATAATTCAATCCCTCTCCTTTCTTACCCCATTGGTTCATGTGTCTGAAAAGTATACATTTTTTTAGTAAAGAAGAAACCATTTATGGTCTTGTATATATTAAATTGGATTTAAAAAAATATAAGATGAATAAATAGCGGAAAAAATATAAAATATTAAGTGATAAAATGTATTAGATATTATAATTCTCTACCATACAAATTCTAAAGAGAGGTATTGAGTTTGTGAAAAATAATTAATGTAAGTAGTACTGGTTGAGATTTAATGAATATAAATGAAAAGATAAACTCTCCAAAATTTCTAAACTCTTCTTTTATTATAAAGTAAATATAACAGAATAAATAATATAAAATATGAATAAAATATTAAATAAATAATATACACTAGAAATAGTGAAATGAGAATAATGAAAATTAGTGGAAAACAACAAATGTGGTTAATAATGATTAAAATATAATTTTCTATTATTCAAATAAATAAATAAAAGGAAATATAGATTCTCTAAAAAATTCAAAATTATTTATTATATGATAAATATTTTTCCCCAACGCCATTTGTTCCTCCACCAAGTTAACTATTGACAATATACTGATATTTTCATAAAATTGTCACAAAAGATTTAGAAAATTCAAGCCACGAAGTTACTATTATTTGTTGAAATTCTTTTAACAAATTTACGTGTTGTAGGAATTTTTACCTTTTTTGGCGGACTTTGATCCATCTTTCTCACACACATTTTTTTTAAAAACTCCATTATGTTTGTCGTAATTATGAAAAAAATTTGTGTGGTATATGAATATAAATGTTATTTTTCTTAATTTTTAGAATAACAAACCCATTTTCATATTCATATATATATATATTTTAAAAATAATAATAAATAGGTTTTTAAAAGCCAAAAATAAAAATTCAAAATATTATGACACATCTAAAATAGATAAGATATTTCCTATATTCAATCTATATCAGATATAAGGTTAAAAAGTAATTCGTACCTAGAGATTAGGTGTAGAAAATATTTGATCCCATAATAATATAAGATTACAAAATAATAGATAGATGTTAACCCTTATTTACTCTCATATTTTCCCCATGTATGGGAACAAAAATATTCAACATCACGGAAACACTCAAATTTAGGATAAAACACATAAGGGTCACTAGTTAACTACTAATCCTTAAATATGCTATAGGCCAGTGAGTTGAAATGGTATAGAATAGATTAGGGCCCTTTAGTTTATTAAAACACTTACAATACATGGAACCACTTGGTTCTAACTCAGGATTTTTTTTCTTTAAGTATTAATGCCTTATTAATTTATAAATTAACATTTAACACACAACAATACATCACTCGACTTACTCATTATTTTAACTCTTTTACTTATATTATCATTGTCTTATCACATGGGATATTGTTGTCATTGTTGCATAAAATCTCGATTATCAGTAAATTTATTCCAACCGTTTTTATTATTTTAAACACTTAGAAATTTATTATAGTTAAAAAATCAACATTACATAATCACTTGAATTAATGATAATGCAAAAAAAAAAAAGTGACAACAATCACAATAAAAAAATTACCTAACTGAAAAAACTATAATACTCTTGCAACTTCATCCATAAACTTCACCAACTCACAAATATTGACACAACATTCCAATATATTATGCCTTAATAAAATATCTAAAAATTAGAATTTTAATTCAATATTTTACAAATAAAAACTGATATTACTTTTTTAAATACATAGTTCAATTTAAATCATTTTCTCATAAAATCATATTTATGCTATTCATAATTAATCCAATACTTCACACATTATGTTTGTCATATTTTAATCCAATAACATACATAAAAATTTAATTTTTTTAGATTTAATCCAAAATAATCAAAATATTTATATATTACTTAAATACCTCGATTTTTTTTATTGAAATAATGTGATAATCCAAATTTTAGAGTAAAATAAAATAATATTAAAGTAAACAGTCATGCATTAAATCCGATTTTTTTAATTACTAAGTGGTTTATGGAGGATGACTAACTTTTCGTTTCCCTGACCAGATTCTTTCCGCCAATTCAGTGAAGCAGGTTTAAGGTTGTACTAATTAGTAAGACATACACTACTGGAAGTAGTGAAAATTCTTTTGGGAGTACATGACGGGACTTATCTACACCGTATTTGTTAGATGCGGCACCTAAGGTGGAAGTGAAAATCCTTGACAGACTTCTCTAATTTAAATACAAATTTGTATGCTGTGTCTGTCTAACCTACCGACTCTTTCACCTCCCTCTGTCGTGTCTAACATCTCTCCCTCTCAGCCAGCCTTACTACTGTCTTTTGACGTAAAGTTCCAGCCTTCTTTCAGAGGTAATTTCTATTTTCTACTCACACTTTTCCTTATTCTTCTCCATCTGTGCGCTAATCTATTTGCATAAATGGTGTAGGCTTAGAGATCTTACAACCTTTCCTACCACCTCCGTCTATGTCTATCCCTTTCACTGTCTATCCTATATATGTATTAGCCCCGCTGCTACTTGCACACACACTCACGCACATAACCCTTCCTTTCCGCGTTCACTTTTAATCACCAAGCATGCTAATGCCTAATAGTTTGCATGTTGAGCTACGTATTGCTAAAGCCTAATTTATGTTGGTAATTAATCCAATCAGGGTGCTTGTTTTGTTTCCCTCCGTTCCACCATGTCGCCACATGCTGGTTGCTACTGCTGTTGTTTGTGGATTAATTATTAGTGGGTCAATTCATATGTTAGTGGGAGACACTCTAAGGGTTGTTGCATATTAATGAATATCCTATTATTAGATAAAGGTGGTGTAGATAATTTTCTTTATATATATATATATGGGATTAATATCCTCAACTCAAAGGACATTAATGGCATATGATTATTATTGTATCATTATCTGACTAGAGAATTAATATTATTTTAAAATTACGATTCAGGTAAGTAATTAGTATGTCAACCTTTTTATTTTCTATCTATCTTTTCACAAATATTTTTTATTTTCTATTTATAAATTATTATTTTATTAAAACTTTGTTTATGTACGCATATTATTCGGGTTTTGTTACTCTGTATTTTAGTCTAAAATTGAGACCAACCATTATTTTGGTTGTTTTGCAAAGTTTTTGTTTTATAAGTGGTTGTCTGAATTTCTATTAGTAAGATGTTTCAAATGTTTTGTGGCTCTACTCCAAAAGAAAAATCCTTTACAACCCATGAGCAGTGTATGATTGCTAATCGGTATCAGTTTAGTTGTCTTTTCCATACTTTAGCTATGAGGGGAGAACAACCACAAATCTACTCTACTTTATCCGTTGGTATCCGTTATTGTTATCTGTTAGGATTTATTTAATATGAAGTTTATCTAGTCCTACTAACTTTATGTGTTATTATGTCTGACATTTTTACTAGATATTGTACTAAACTTTTATAATGTTTGATCACTTAAGTGTATCATTAACTGCATTATTATCTAATAAAGGTTTCTAAATTATCTGGATTTATTTTATGCTTTTAATAAGGTATACTTTGTATTATCTACTCAATGTCTATTTTGGTTGATAGGTCAATTTACTTACTAAATTGTGGTTTCGTTCACTTTTGCATTGCCATTTCAATTTCAAATAAGGAGCATATTTGTGTTCGAGTGATACCGTTGGTGAAGTCTTAGACTGCGATATGCTATTTGACAGTTAAGGATTGTGTATTTACTTACCTTGCTTAAGGTTAGGCCTTTATAAGTGTGGTCACTGGGATACAAATACTTTATTATACCAACACTGGTTATAGAAACTCGAGGTTATGGTATTATTACTTGATTGATATTGGTAGTGGGTTGTAGTCTAGCTAGCTATATGAGGTTTTTCTTGTATGTCTGGTGGCGGTAATACATTCTAACTAGGAGTTTGGAGGTGTTACAAATAACTTACTTCATACTCGATCAAACGTTATCATATTATGTATCAAATATTATGTAAAAAATCAACAAATGCATAAAATCTATAAAAACCAACTAATTTGACCATGATATTCCTTAACCAATTCTAGCATAATTTCTCCCAAAATTTAGTCTTCACCAAACTTTACCAAAATTTTACAACAACTTCAAAATAATATTAAACACTCAATTAAGTAATAATCTTAAAATAAATCATCCTAAAACACCCAAAATGGCTATAGGCTGAGACCCTTTAAGGCCCAACAAACCAAAAAGTCCAAGCACACAATGTATTCTTCAACAATACTAAATCAAATGAAAATATACTTACAAATATTCATATTAATAATAGAAAAATACATTTTCATGCTAAAAAAATTAATATATTACATAGTATGGTCTAACATGGTAATTTCACATAGAATTATAAAAACATATGCTATACATGAAATCATAAGATAACTACATGAATATAAGATTCAATACTATAATCATGGATTTACAAAATAAGCATGTTAACATGGTAATTAAATTAAAATAGAATCTAGCATCAAATCCCTAAACTAGAGATAGGTATTCTCATCAAAGGTTACACCAATCTCTAATTAACAAAACTCCTAAATACTTCCTTCAATACCTTAGTATCACCTAGATAACAAAATAAGAACGATTAGAAAAATAATAAGATTATCAGGGGAAAAGATAAGGAAATGAGGGATAATAAAGGAATAAAAACCAAGGTAGGAGAATAGGTGAGGATCGACCACAACTAGCAACAACCACAGCTGCTTACACCATCACCGCTAAGTTGACCCAAAAATCCATCACCACAAAGTCAAGAAAAGAGGATGAAGGAGGAATTTGCAATGGTTTAGAATCACAAAAATATAAGGAAAAAGAGGAAGAAGAGGTTGGGAAACCAAGGAAAGAGTGGCGGTTGTGTGAAGGAGGTGCGCAGATGGAGGCAAGACCATGTGGGAAGTTATTATTGGTGGTTGGCAGTTGCATGAATATATAATGTAGGAGGAAGGAAGTTGTGTGAAACAATGACGTAAATGGAGGCCAACTATGGGAGAAACCAAAATAGTTCAAGGGGTAATATGTGAGTCAACAACTAACCAAAGGGGCATAATGAAGGACATGCTTGGAGATATTGGTAATCATCATGCATTGTTCACCTTCATATTGCGTCACATCCCTTGATAATAATCAAATCCTTTGTCTATAGTCATTAAATATGCTAGCTATGAATAAGAGGAATTAGTGATATAACATAGAAACAAGATTATTGTAATCGGAAAATGTACAAGAGTAATCATTATAATTGTAACATCCGAGCTTTATACCTCACCATAAGTATTCACCTTAGAGATCTTTTGGAGTAACGACTTATTCTATAGACCAACATAAGTTCTTATGAAAAGAAAAATAAACCTTGTTGATATATGTTATTATATCAATCTTTTTAAGCTTTGACCATATACCAAGTAACTTAGGTATTGTAGTAATCATTGAGTGTGACTGTTGTAATTATCTCTGTGTATCGATGTAAATAGTATAACATATATTGTTGTAATCATCAATGTGTAAGTAGTAGAACCATCAACTAGATATTGATGTTCATGTATAAGTAATAGAACAATCGAGTATGGTTGTATTGATCATTAAGTATGACCATTGTAATAATCACGTATAACATATAACATTTTAATAAAATATATATCATTATAATCATCATATATAATTAGTAGAACCATCGAGTATAACGAGTGTAATCATTAGGCACAATATATTAAACATAGGATCTCTAATCTTATAGAAATGTAATGTATTGATTTCAACATAATTTTCCCCCTTTTGTCGTATTTTGTGTTGATAAGAGTTTCATCTATTCAAGTTAACATTTATTTATTATTCATCATCGGAGTGCATCTTCCAAGGTACATTGGAATACACAGCAACTAATTGGAACTTTGTTCCATGTGTTATGAGGGTGGGGGTAAGCTTGTGCTTGGCCCATTAATATTTAATACCTCAAGGTGAGTAAGCTCTATTTATATTTGTTATAAAATAAAGTTACCAAGATATATACTATATTGGTTCCGCTTTGTTTGCAAGGGTTTGAATTTTGTCGACACTAAAATATAGCTAGTATAATATTATCGAGGTTGTCATTATCATTAATGTTATAGCTGAACTCTATTTTAGCCTTACCTTTAATAAATTTCTTGGTTCATATTTGGATTATATATGTAAACGTTATTAATAAATATGAGTATTTAAAGAGAGAATTAAGTATTAATCTCTTATAAATAGAAAAGTCGCAAATATTTTAGGACTTTTTAAAATAGAATAATCTACAAATTATGTAGGATGGTTAAAATTATAATTTGAACAATAAAAGAAAGAAAAATAACTTTCTCAACCTAATTGATTGATATTATGGTGAATTCTTTTATACATTTGGATGTATTTTAAATGTAAATTCGAAGCATAAATTAGTAATATTTAAGTGAAAATAATAATTATAACACACTATTCATACATGTATTGGTGTATATATATATATATATATAATTTCATTTTTTTTAAAATTAAATTAATATTTTTGTTTGGATTAATGTTTATTTTAAATTGAGGTAATATTTTATTATTACACTTATTATAATAATAATATTTATAATCATTTCTGAAATTCATATTATGATTATATTTGTTATAATCAAGTAATATAATTATACGTATAATTATTATCATTTAAAATTAAAATAATTAAATTATTATTATATATTTTTATATTTTTTGCCATTTGACATGCCAAATTCACTGTATCCGGGTGCAGGTGCCCAACATTCGTATCGTGATATCATGGTCTTTCGTAATCCCTGCACTATGATCTATCTTACTATTAAGATGATTGCTCCCCCCGCCCTCCTCCGCGGCCACCCCCACCCCCCCCCCCCCCCAAAAAAAACCCTGTAAGTTTTCAGCGGCCAAAAGTCCAATGATCTAACTGATGAACACCTCCACCGTTGTCGGTTCATATCTAAAACAAATATTTAAAATTTCTCCTGGACACTTGGTTTCAACAGCCTACCCGACTTGCTTCGACGTTCACAATATCATTTCTTTGTTGCAAGCAAGTCCTAACATCTCTCTAGTCTCTCAAATTCATGGACACGTGATAAAGACTGGTCTATACTCTGACACTTTTATCTTAAGCAAGCTTGTCGTTTCCTCAATCCAAGATGTAAATTATGCAATCTCCATTTTCAATTCTGTACAGAACCCGAATTTGTTTATGTTCAATACTGCACTCCGGTGTTTTTCAATTAGTGATGATCCGAAACGAGCCTTTTTGTTGTTTAATTCTGTAAGGGCTACTGGCATTTTGCTCGACCAGTTCTCTTTTATCTCCACTCTTAAATCTTGTGCGCGCGTTTCTGCAATTGATTTTGGTGTTGCGATTCATGGAGTTGTGATTCGGTCTGGGTTTGATGGATATGTTAATCTGAGGAATGCCCTCTTGCATTTGTATAGTGCTTGTGGAGGTATCACTTATGCTCACCAACTGTTTGATGAATTCCCACAGGAAAGAGATTTGGTTTCATGGAACACCTTGATTGGTGGCTATCTCAGGGTTTCTCAGCCTGTTACTGCTTTCGATTTGTTTAGGTTAATGTGCAGGGAAGGACTGGGATGCAATGTTGCTACCGTGTTGAATGTGTTGTCGGCTCTTGGTGATCTGGGGAATCATTTTGGAGGACATTTGATACATGGCTATTGTATCAAGGTTGGAATTTGCTCAATGTTGAACGTGGTGACTGCATTGATTTCAATGTATGGGAAAACAGGATGCATTGATTCAGGACGCAGGGTTTTTGATGGCATTATTGATAAGGATGTTGTCTTGTGGAATTGTTTGATCGATGGATATGCAAGTAGTGGGCTTTTAGAGGAATCGTTAACTCTTCTCAGGTTGATGAGACGTGAAGGATTGAAACCTAATTCTTCGACTTTGGCTGGATTGCTTTCTGCTTGTGCAGCTTCTGAAGCTGGACATGTAGGTAGATCTATCGGGAACTACGTGAGAGAGGAAGGCCTAGAGCTAGATTCAATCCTTGGCACATCATTGCTAGATATGTATTCCAAATGTGGTTTCTTAGAGGATGCTGTTCAAATATTTTACAGGATGGAAAGGAAAGATGTTCAATCGTGGACAGCCATGATTTCTGCTTATGGGGCTCATGGGCAGGCAGAAACTGCTGCTGCCCTGTTTCATCAAATGGAGGACGAGGGATATAGGCCTAATGAAGTCACTTTCCTTGCAGTTTTGAGTGCATGTAGCCATCGAGGGTTGGTTCAAGAAGGATTGAATTTCTTCACGAAGATGGTTCGAGTATATGAAATTGTACCACATATCAAACACTACGGATGTGTCATTGATCTCATGGGCCGTATGGGGTTGTTGTGGGAAGCTTATGACCTAATAATGAGATTGCCTATTGAGCGTGATGCCACTGTATGGCGTGCACTGCTTGCAGCTTGTAGGTTATATGGAAATGTTGAATTGGGAGAGCGTGTGAGGAGGGTGCTGGCAGACGGTTATGATGAGCACCCTTCGGACTTGATTCTTCTATCTAGTACCTATGCAGGGAGGATGGAAGAAGATAAGAGAACCCGTGAAATGGGAAGGAAAGAGATGGAGAATACCAAGTATATGCATCTCGGTACGCGAAGAGAAAAGAAGGTGAAGGAGGCTGGATATAGCTCCATTGGAATGGCTGGTGATGGATGAGCTATATCATTAGATGAGTCATACCAAATTATTTTGGCTGTAGAAGTTACCCAAAATACGATTTGATAATTATGTTACTATCAATTTTCCCCCGGAAAGACAATATGAAATTCATTCATTAACTATACAAAACGAGTAACAATGAGGTTCCCTGTTGGTAAAAGGAAAAGGATGATCTTCCTCTTCTACTTCCTGTTAGAAATGGTACACTGGAAGCAAACTATGAGGAAAAATAGCATTGGTTGGAAGGTATGAGACTGCAATGACTCTGCAGTTAATCTATTATAGCTGCAAAATTTCTACATATGACTATCTGGGTGCAGCATTCCTGGCATGTATCTTACATCAATCGGTTGCCAGCAATGTCCTTCCAACATTATGCTTGTGCCATTTACCTCTTCTCAGCACTCAGCAGGCTATCTGCTGGGAACAGTAATGGCAGGTCCATGGAGTTCGCAGTTAATAGTGAGACAATTGAGCTTCTAATGCTTCCAGCCGGATGGATATTGATCCAAGAATCACCACTTAATGATTTTGAACATTGTGACGTTCGCATACTTTGTTGCCATTTTCAGTCCACCACTTTCCCGCTTGTTCCTCGGTGAATTTTTTCCGGCTGCATAAATATAACCAAGATTTTCAAGAGCTGATATCAAGAATGTAGAATGCGTTAAATACTGCATGATATGCACACAACCATGATCACGGTGGGAAAAAGTGTTTGTTGCAATATTAGAAATGAAAGGACCCCCTTCAGATCGGGTAAAGATTAAACCAACATCACTTCAGCGTGGTTCTACAATTGAGCATCAATAGGTAGTGCATTACGCAGTGCAAAAGCAGTACTGTGGCAAAAGATGTCACTCATAGCCTCCCTTTTTACCAATGGGATCCTATTCGGGTGCATCTCGTGAACTTGAAGGCAGATTCTCACAATTTTCTCAATCTCCATTCATGATCCTAGGGAATAAATGTGTCTGAAATCCGTGTCATTTATTAATATTCATGAAAACTGGAGTTGTAGCATGTGTTTTAGGTGTGACTGCAAACCATTTCTGTTGTATTATTCAGTTCAAACAACGGACAGATCAAATGTCAGATATAAGACGTGGAAGGAATTGTGCAAATAAGATTATGCATTGACGAGGGAACCTGACTCTACTAAGTTTTTATGCACTCACCACTCAAGCAATGACTACACTAACAAGAGCAGTGCACAAGGCAAGGATAGACAGATAAAAAGGACAAACATAAAAACACTCTGGACCACTTATATGATGGTGATGCAGCAATACCTGAAGCGAACTCGCTTGAGCTCATTGCCACCACCTGGCAAAGAGCTAAGTGTAACATAAACACCCGGCTCATCCTGTACAACCCACTCTGTCTTTTCAGGTTGTGTCTTGTTGCCGTTGGGTAAAACCACATTCATAGTTCTGATATTGGACTCACTTCTGGGAGACATCAAGCCTGTCAAAGTATTCTCGTCAAATAGACTTTTTGCAACATTTGAAGTCTGCACAAAATCAGAACTTGATTTATTTTTGGCGCTGCTTCCTTCTTGAACTCGATCAGCCATTTCCTTCAACTGTTAGAACATTTGGAGGTTCAATAGCATCAGTTATCTAACAGTCCAGAAATAGAAGCAAGAAATATTCACGAATATCATTGATATATTTACCATATACACAGCATATCTGCAGAATATTGCAAAGTGTTAGATGACTGTCACTTCGTTACCGAAATGTATACCATAATGGAGAGAAGATGATAATTTGCTTTCTGAAAAAAGATAGTGGCAGCCGATCATCTGGAACTAACTAATCATATAGCCTCTACACTTGTGGTGCACCGTAAACATCACTGTTTTCATTGTCTTAAATTATCTTCCACGGGGAAGAGACTTGTAATTTGTAACTTGCTTACTTAGCTATTAAAGGATCTCAACAGCATTTCTACCAACAAGCTATAATTAGTTACATTTACATGCAGTCATGAAATGTAGCTGAATTGACTTTTCAGATGCAAGGCTACCACTATGATCCATAGTAATTTCAGAAGAGGTCATGCGAATAAATAGTGGTGGAAAAGGATGCACGCACAAGCCATTCAAGTACTACAAAGACACAGAGAAAGATCCAAGGTGCTCCTGTCATGGTATCCCTTGACAGAAGCCAGGATGGATGTATGCCCAGATTGATACTGTGCATTTCCACACCGTCAATAATTTAGGCCTAAATGGCTAAAACTTATAGCAATAGTACGCAAGTCTTCAGACTGATAAATCTTATGTTAGGAACTGTTCATGTTAGTGTTTCTAGTATTTACCAGTTAAAATCTATGTCTATATAGTTGGTCAAAGAAGTATGAAAAATATTTTTGGCTTTCAGTGGGTGTTAGGCATGTGACAATAGCTGAGCTACTTTCCTTATGCCGAATGCTGATAGAGACTGGAGTTGGGGTGCTCCATATTCTTCCTATGGGAAATGCTTCATGAGAGTTACAGAAAAATTGCCTACCTCCGTTTGGCATGAGTTAACAAAAAATACTGCATCATTAGAATAGGCAGGATTTTCATTTCAAGGCAACTGTTACCGATACAATTCCTAGTTGATTAATTTGCAAGGTAATGCAACAATTGAGCTCTTAAAGTGGGTAATCAATAATCAGATCCAATATGAAATGCAATAGGGGATAGTTCTTCACAGAGACTTTAACAGAAGTTAATTTAGTTTTCACAGGCAATCTTTCCCTATCATGAGAAACACCACATCAGTTCTAGAGATTACTTGTTTATGGGAAAGCAAAACTAGGTTACTCTTTCCACCTATACCCTCCAAAAGCCTAAAATGTTGTATGAAGGTCTGCTGATAGAGCAGTTAGATCTCTTGGAGATACCAAACTAATAAGAACAAAAATAAGACTAGCTCAAATCTTATTTAAATAGGAAATTTAGATTAAAGATAATGAGATGCAATGGAATAAAGATTATGAGAAGGAAGGATAATCAGGTTTCAATTGAAGATAATGACCTAGAACCTCCTCAGCCAAGTCTACTATGATGTAATCCCTGCCTCCCATTTCGAGTACTTCCTGCTAACCAACATTGGCTCTAGAACCTAACAAACTAGACAATTAACAGAAATAGGTCATCTCCTTCACCCCCTGGTCAGCAGAATACTTTTCATGATTATCCTCACCCTGCCCTTACATTCTTGCACCTTACGTATGTGTAGCATACTATGAGTATCACAAACCCATTCAACCAGTATATTCATGCAGAACTTAGTCTGTCAGTCCTTAGTTGCATCTGTACAGGTCAAGAGGAATAATAGCACTCAACAAAATGCCAGTATGTTAGAGCACGATCTATGCTAGGTTCCTGGATCACAAAAGGATCTATTTAACTTCCTGTTACTCTTGTTATTCTTGCTTTCATCAGTAGCCAGATAATTTATGGACAGCTTTTAACAAACGAATGCCGACAATTTGTTGTTAGTTCACTCAAATATGCCCCAACCAACTAATCACTTGGTTTCCTGGTTAATCAAGAAGTGCCATCCCTGCCTCTTTCTGTTACAAAATTAAGTAAAATGTTAACTATTCCCCCCCTCCTCATTTACACTCACTTCTTCTATGCCATTTCTTCACCTTATATTCTTTCTTCTCTTATAGCAATGCTATTCTTCGTTGTAGATGGAAGAGGAAGTGATATCCAATCACATGATGTGCTGACTGAATCTTACAGTGACCAATTTTTCATATTGGTAATTTCTTTATGGGTATTAGTGGCGATGGAGGTGGTTAAGTTATTACCAGTGGAGGTTAAATTGGGTGCTGCATAGTCAGTGATGATGGTGAGGCTGAGATGTAAAGAAGTTTAAAGTGGTTAATCATGATATCATATTTCAAAGAGGGTATTTTGAGTGAATGAGGGAGCTGGCTGGAGGAAGTGAGAGACAAAGAAGAATTAGGCCTGAGGAGTGATAATAGAAATAATGAAAATGAACAGAAGTATATAGGATGGGTTGCTTTCTGTAACTTCATATAGTGTTGGGTAGTTTATTGAACTCATATCAAGGGAAAGTCCTTTTTTTTCTCCTAACAGAAAGAGGTTAGTGTGATTCTTTGTTAACCGAATAACGTTACATGTGGTCAGACTCAAGCCAAAGGCAGTTTAATGTAATTTCTTTAAATAAGAGTGGTTTTAGTAATTGGTTTTCTACACTCTTCCTGGCTAATCAAACATTCGAAAATATGATCTTTTGATAGAGTAGCACAAAGAATATATTAGACAATATTTCCTCTCTGAGTGTTTGCCAGTTCACTTATTCCAAAAGACAATATGAAGGCAAAGATTCAGCAGGAAAACTCTGATATGCGAAACAAAAGGACAGAAACAAATGAATGTCATGCCAAGATGAAAAAATTGTTCATGGAATATATAACTAACCTGAGCAGTAAGAGATTTGATTACTTCTTTTGCAGATCTTGATTTTTCAGCTTCATCTGCTGCTGTAACTTTAGCCTCCTTAAGTTGCTTCACAGTTCTCTCCAATTCCGATTGAAGACACTGATTTTGGTAAATGAGGTTCTCAATCTAGATACAAGGAACATCAGCTTTATCAGAAGTATATGGCTTTTGTGGTACAAAACAATACCATGTTCTGTAAAAATTCCATGATGATATACCAAGTTCAACTATGCTAGTGCTACAGATAATCCAGAAAGACATGATGATATTGCAAAGTCCCGTGGTGGCATCAAGTTCAAAATACTGGCGCTGCATGCAGGTATTACTTCCTTCATTACAGCCCTTCAAGCTATGAAGGAGGGAAAAAAAAAAAAGATAATGTGTAATAGAATTTGATTGTTTCCAGTTAATTTTGCAACATTGTTGGCTCAAAGAAATTCATTACTCAAAGAGACATCAGTTTATGATCCTTTTAAGGTTATTATGTTGCACATACATCCTTGTAGGAGAAACATTAACCCAACAATTCGTAACATTGACCACATTGTAGCTAATGCACCAATGAAAGACTTTTAAAATTGAAATGAATTTAATCCCAAACTAATTTCCTGAGAATAACCTCCAACCATCTGAAATGCCAAAGCTCAAATTTATATGCATGAAACTAGATCGGATGAGACTAAGGGCTTTAACTCTCTGATGGTTCTACTGTGCTTCTGATTAAGTTTTTTTTTTTTTTTTTTTTTTTTTTTTTTTTTTTTTTAATTTTATTTTAGTGTCTTGGTCCCACTTATGCAGCGAAATCATAAATGACATAATACATATATTTAGTATATCATGACAGCTTACCTGAGTTCTTAAGTTAATGATTTCTTGGCTAGGACTGTTGTCTGTACGATTTGAATCAGCAACAACTACTTCAGGAGATGCGGGCACACTGAAAGATGGAATTGATATTGTAGATTGAACTGGACTTGACCTCAATGAAATAGGGGAGGATGCCCTAGAAGCCATTTTGGAAGCAGGAGCCGAGGCTGAAATGCGCTTGCTTGAAGCTCCAAAAAGAAGTGATGAACCGCTTGATGAATGAACACTGCCAGACTGGAATTTTCCATTCAAGTGGGGTAGAACATTAGGCTCAGTTTTGTCTGCTCTTGCATTGGACTTGGAATTATCAGTTCTTTTGAGGGATTCCATGAAAGATAACTTAGTGAAGTGTGCAGAGAATTTCGGAACTGGTGACTCTTTTTCCACTGCTTCATTAGCTTTCTGCAGATTGCCTCTGCTAGAAGGTTTAGGTATTCGTACGGTAGTCCCTGATTCCGATATTTTCTTTAGCTTGACAAAACAATCATCACAAACTCGGTATGGCTTGTTCATATTTGGAGCCAAAGAGGCTTTCAGAGACCTACGGCTGCTGCAGATTTTGCAGAAAACCTGCCCACAATTGTAGCAATTATGTCGTTTTCTTCTAAAGTTGAATGGATTATGACAACCAGTACATGAAGAATGGTCAGCGCTAGACACCCATTTATGAAGACATATAGCTGCAGTGAAATTTGACCCGCATACTACACTCTTTACTTGCTTCTCTTTAAAAAAGTCAACAAATGTTGGTTCAGTTCTGTCATCATAATCTCCATGACCTAACTGGCCATTTGTGCCTTTCCCCCATGTAAATACTCCACCTTTTGAAGTCAAAACTGTAACATGATGAGAACCAGAGGCAATGTCTTCAATAAAGCAGTTGCCTATTTTCCCCTGCACATGGACAGGGGACTTTCCATCAGCTTCAGGACTCCCCAGCTGGCCATGAACGGCACTACCCATCGTAAAAACCTGTCCAGAAATGGTGAGAGCTACTGTAAGATCTCGTCCACACACTACTTTACATAGATTCAACCCTGCCAATGATGCAACACACTCAGGAACAAGCCTAGATTTATTATCATCATGTCCAAGTTGGCCTTTATCTCCATCGCCCCAAGTGAACAGCTTTCCAGATAAACTTCCATCAATATTTTCTGTAGTAACAGTTTCACTGGTTAGCATCTCAACAAGTGCAGCTGTATGCCAAGCAGCACAAGCCACTTTCAAGGTTCTAAGTCCTCTTAAGGCCTTCACTTCTCTTGGGACCCTAGTGCTGCGACGATCTCCATGTCCTAGAGCGCCAAAAGTTCCATCTCCAAATGTAAATAACTGACCACCAGATGTAACAACAGCAGTGTGCCAAGGCCCACAAGAAACATTTGACACAGTAATTCCCTCCATAGGACCACTGACCCTTTTAGGAATCCAATGGCTGGCCTCACTTCCATGTCCAAGAACACCTGAGTTATGAGTGCCATCACCCCACGCAAAGAGATCCCCTGAGGAAGAAACAGCACATGTATGATATTCACCACAAGCCACATGTTCAATGTTCATTCCACTAAGAGCTTCTATTAGTTTTGGCCGCGAAACATCCACATCTGCTCCATGACCAAGCCTGCCCCCCGACTCCTCTCCCCAACTGAAGATCTCCCCTTGCCTGGTCACCAGCACTGCATGCCTGCTACCACAAGCAATATGATGAACATCCAGCACCATTGTTGACTCTAGTGCCTTGGGAAGAGATGCATCCATCTTAGAATTAGCTGAACTGCCAATTCTGAGCATGCCGCCACCCAGAATCCCCTCACCGATAGTTTCTCCCCAGATGAAAACATCCCCTAATGAATCAAAATCATCATGGTAGGAACCTTGGCTTGATGAACTTACAGCACTTGATGAACTAAACCTAAAATTATCAGAAGTAGAACTTCGGCAATTAGAGTTATCTGCACTTGAAGATGATGGGATACTCAGAGAACTGGTAGCAGCTTCAACTTGATTGTAGCTCTTTGATGATGCAGTATACAATATAATATCAGAGAATGCCTTCCCCAGCCCATTACTCGGTCCAGTTTGACGAGGACTTTCAAGAGGAACATTACTGTGAAGAATATCACCTGGATCCTGAAGGGATTTGGGAGAAAGCAACCGAAAAAAAAAAATGAATATGAATAAAAAGGAAAAATGAAGAAGGAAAAAAATAGAAAAGAAAGTGAGCAATCAGAAATGTTGATTAGCTGAAACACCAATCATTAAATCTCATAGTTGTGGGTCTGGCTATTAACCAATGATGAATATGATTGCAAGAATTTTCGACCAGTTGAGCCATCAGATGACAAACTGTTGTCTCTTCCTTCACTTTTGCATTTGCGCCAGTTGCTATTTGAAAAAAGTGCCTTCAGACCAACGAACCAAACTTCTGCTTCATCCTTATCTTTACATATCTAATAGTGTACATTAACAGAGATTAGGAGGTGGAAAAAAAAAACCTGGTGATGCAAGGGTTGCATAAGGGTAAATCAACTTTAAAAAATAAACTAGCAGATTTACAGAGAAAAGATTGTACTGACGTTTCTGGAAAAGTGAATTTCGTAGACCATTTTGACAATCCTATGCTTTCTAGATTAATGAGCTTACCAAATCCAAAGATCTGTCATTACATATGAGGGAAAATGATTGATACTCCTTTTCTGGCCGAGGATATCTCTGAAAAATAGCCTGGAACAAATAAAAGGGAAAAAAAATCAGATCTTTCTAATTGTTGGATTATCAAACGAGTAGAAGGCCTAGAAATTCAGGAACTCGGTATCCAGAGAAGCACAGCAGCTGAAATTGTTCAGAATCATATTTTATTATTTTATTTTTTTGCCTTTTTGTATCAGCAAATGTATTGGGGCAGGGAAGTGGTAGGGTTCAACAGGATTTGTGAAACTAGGTCTCTTTTAAGAGCAAGTAAGATGGAAAAAGATAACAAGCCACAGACATAATCCCTGCAGTTATCCTGAGTCCCCTCCGACATGATGCTCTAAAATGCTTGTCACCTGATAAAGAAAAAACTCACTATTGAGAAGTCTTCAAAGTATAAACTCCGATCAACGACAAAGAATGCTGCAAACTTCTTGCTCTAGATTTCACTCCGGTCAATTTGGATGGAAGAAATCTGAGAGCTTCGAAGTAAAAAGAGACAATTCTTCTGGTTCTGAGGAATCATTGATAAGAACCTTTGCATTTAGGAGAATAAGAAACAGGCTTCCACATCAGTAGAAATTATATTTCCATAATGCCCTGCATTTTCCCTTTAAATTGTGCATATTTGTTTTGCACTTGATTCCCACAATCAACATCTATTCTTCTTTTATATAGAAAGAGCAATGAATTCCTCTTTTCATTAATAGAGAATATTAAGGCTAAAAAATTCTAAGGAGCAACATAAGCTAAACAGCAGGACCCGAGTAGATTGTGCTGTACATTTGGGATTCAAACATACACATGGATATTTCTGTTCTCCAACTTATGCACAAAAAGAACCATGGAAATTATATTGTCAAGTATTTATTTGAATTAAAGTGAACAATTCCTTATCACTTCCATGCAAAAAGACCAAAGAGGTTCAGACTTACAGTTCGCTGTCCAGGGATAATCCTAGAAACCTGGGCAAGCTTCAGATGTTTCTCTTCTTTTCCAGAGTACCATATTAATGTGGATTCATCCTGACCAATGAACAGAAGGTAAAGAGACTCAGTCTAAGGTATGGAAACTGAGACATATGCATATATAGCTAGGCTGCTCTTCTCCATCCAGACCAAATGATTTTGGTGAAATCTGATGCAGATGAATGCAACACAGAGAAGGTGAAAAATAAGTAGAAAAAGGTAGCTATATCTCCTTATAATTGAGTCACATTGTAGCAATCTAACCAAACTTACATTAGAAAGTCGAAATGGACAGAACTTAGGCTTCCCTCGTCGTCCATACTTGAGCAATGTAGCACCTTTCTTCAAAGCTGTAATGGCCTGGGGCAATTGCAATCGATTACATAAATGAAACCTTGCAGGCGACAAAAGTACATAGCAAAAAACAAAAAAAGTTCGCTAAGCCTCATTAAGGCACGCACTTCAAGTCACAGTTGCAAATCATGGAGCCCACAAAAACTTCATTTTTGCCTCTTTTTATAATGAAATTCACCAAAGACCCAGAGTCATAAAAAAACCATCATTATTGTAATCGATATTTTTAAATGCTATGACAAATGACTTAGGTTATAGCTCATGGTCGAAGGAGAATGATGGAAGTGGTGAGGATAAATAAAAGGAAATCAAACAAATACACTAAAATTTTACTTCATCAAATCTTATGGAATTTGATAATAAAACAGGTTCATGCAGCAAGCTGCAAAAAACAACAAGGACATAGCTACGAAACAATAAACCATCCTATCCTCTTTTCCAGAGTTCCAACTTCAATGCCCAAAATATTTGGGCATGTACCCGCAAAATACTAGCCCCTAAGTCATTGACGAAGTTGGTCCTATGATCATTTATCCCTATCATAGTATCATTCTGAATGTATTATACGAATTCAAATCATAGTATCATTGTGAATGTATTCTACGAATTCAACCTAATAGAAGAACATGACATGCGCAAACACACTGTAATACCATATCATCCAAAATTTCACGAAAAAGAGCAAGATCAACCTAATATTTTACCTGTTCTATATCCCTTTCTCCAGGGCCTATCCTCTGCGTATCACCCATTTAAGTTGCGGAAACCACTGTTGCCTGATTATCTTCAAGCAAACACCCATTTGAAGAAACAAAATTATAACTTATACCAAAACTCCCTAATTGTTTTAACCCCATGAGAGCACTTCATGCTTTTACTGCATAGCCAATATCATTCGTCATGAGGTACACACGTTCCTTCACTTCCATCACTATACATATTTTTCCAGCTTGCTTAAACCCAGGACTAAATTCAAAAACCCTACGTCCCAACTGGTCCCCCTTTCTTCTCAAAGGCAACAAAATAAGAGCCTACGACACTATTGATGATTCTACCAACAGATAATTGAGCACCAATTCTCAGTGGCGTGCGTGATCAACAGCGTCCTGAAGCTCTCAATCAACTCAAATCAACCACTTCCTCCAAAATTGTAAAACCCTAGCCTTCAAGACCTTTTTATAATTCGTCCAACACTTTTGGACGTCGATGAAGGAGCGGTGATCAACAAGATTCTTAGAATAACTTCATATATAAGACATGCCGCGAGAAAATTACCTACATTGTAAAAAACCTAACGAATTCATCCATCACCGCTTTCAAGGAAACCCAAGGATATTCTGCTTCGATTGATGATTGTCTGCTAACCAGAGAGAGATCGAAATTCAGATAATTTAGTCGAAGATTTGAGTGTTTTGGGTCAATTGGAATCGCTACCAAAAATATTCTCGGACAAAATGAAACGAAAGAGAATCGTTTGCGTATAAAACTGGAGAAAGAGAAAAATAAATTCTCAGAAAATGTAGACGTGCCTCCCTCTTTCTCCTTCCTGGTTCTTGCGACCAGAGTTTTCATATTAATGGATTAACTGTTTTTCCTACAAAAGAAAAAAAAAAGAGAGAAGAAATTAAGAAAGAGAAGGGAAGAAAGAAAGAAAGAAATCCCTGTCTGCCACGTAAGTAACTACCTACTCGTCCGTTGGCTGAGCGTTGTCTGTAGCGGCCGGCAAAGGTAAAGGCCCACCAAAAATTGGGCCCTTCTTTTTGTTCTTTACGGGGCTTTATTTTTGTTCTTGTCTTGTCCGTTTTTTTTTAATTTCTCTTTTAAGGTTAGGATCGTTTTCACCGCTCACCAGGGCGGTAAACTAAAAAGTTTGTCTTGTATTCGCCCATTGTTTTAAACTAATAAAGAACTTTTGATAATTAAACCATTTAAGGTAGATAAATATTATATCATTAGGTGATAATAATATATTAATTGTAAATAATTTGAAATAAAATATGAATATATGAAAAATAACTCTTTAAATATATTACATGATTATATCTTTTTAAATATTTTTTAAATACAACATTTGTTACTTTTACTAACATGATTGTCCCATATCATTTAAAAAAAAATTTATTATCCAATAGATAACAACATAAATTTGATCATTAACTAAATGCTTGATCTTTTAAGAAAAGATCAAAGTTATTAAATGATTGCCCTTGACTTTTATTTATTATTAAAGCATATGATGTTAGATGAAATTTAATGAAATGAATTATAATTAATAATTTATGCGTATAATTCATGCACACTCCATAATTAATTGTGCAAAACTATAACGTATAATTCATGCATTCAATACATGGAATTCAATAATAAAATACTTGTTTAGGATCGCCAGAGATGTACCTCCTCTCATTAATTGAAATATTTATATCGAAAGTGCAATTTGTAATAACCAAATTATAATTTTGTGGTTCTATTCTCTAAATCATTGATTCAATAGTGTGTTTCTCTTTCATAGGATTGGAAACACGGATTCTATAATCATCTTGAATTTTGCTTAATTTCAAGAAGAGAATTAAGTCTTAATTATCTTCTCAACCTTCATTGTCTATTGGGATAGAGAGGAGAGAGTAGAAGAAGGAAGAAGATGCGTAGAATCAAAACACTAAATAAACACCACACTATTTTGAACAACATTATGGATATTAAAGCTTGATAATGGGTTTGACCCAATAGGCACACTAATAAATGTTTAAAATCATGCCTTTATTTTTCTCTATTTTCCCTTATTGTTATATATATATACATCATACAACTATTTCTACTATAAAAAAATTAGTAGATGATATATTAACTTGAAACACATATTTAATATTCTTTATAGCCAAAATTTATATCTAATTTTAATATGGATCATACATAAAGGTTAATAACCAAAATATAATTTTATGGTTCTATTCCCTAAATCATTGACTTGATGGTGTGTTTCTCTTTTGTGGGATCAGGAATATGGACCTTCTATAATCATCTTGAATTTTTCTTAATATCTAAGTATTGATTATCTCCCTAACGTTCAATGTCTGTTGGGATAGAAACGAAAGAGTAGAAGAAGGAAGAAGATGTATAGAACCAAAAAATTGAATGAACACCACACTATTTTGAACAACATTGTGGTTATTAAAGTTTGATAATGGGTCTGACCCAATAGGCACACGAATAAATGTTTAAAATAATGCCTCTATTTTCTCTATTTTTCCTTATTATTATATATACACACCCTGTAACTATTTCTACTATAAAAAATAGTAGAAGAGTTAATTAGATTAATATATTAGCTTAAAACACATATTTAATAATCTTTATAGCCAAATTTTATATCTAATTTTAATATAAATCATACATAAGGGTTAACATATATATATATATAGGGTGAGGATCACGTACAAATCTTTCTTAAAATACAAACATAGGAATCAATCTTAAACATTGGATTATTATTTATTCAAAAATTAAGATTTAGTAAATACCTAACCTAAATTCTAATCCAACCCTATCTTCAAGGCTAAGTCAAAACCCACACTTAACTTCAAGCTTAAATCCTAAAATAAATATAATGAACCTTAAAATTTCAAAAAAAAAATCTAAAATAAATGAAAACCATATTAAAAATCTAAAAAACCTAAAATAAATGGAATAAAATATAAATCCTAAATACTAAATTGTATAAAAAAATATAAAAAATCTAAAATAAAAAAATTAAAGTAAATGAAAAACCCTTAAAACAAAAAAAATCTAGTATAAACCCTAAACCCTTACAAATCTCAAAAATTTTAAATAAAAAAATTAAAATAAACCCTAAACCCTTAAAAATCTCAATAATATAAGATAAAAAAAATTCTAGTATAAACCCTGCACCCTTAAATATCTCAAAAAAAAATATGATAAAAAAATATAAAAGAAACCCTAACCCTTAAAATAAATGGAATAAAATAGGATATAAAAAGGATTGATGGCATTCTTAGAAATAAATAGATTAAAATTGAAGGGGAAAAAATAGGATTTGTGACGTTGTTGTGGCTCGATCCGAAGTGCACTATCTCTAAAATTTCATCATTGATCAGTAAGCCATGTAGTATTGGGTGATTATTAAATGTGATAAATGTTATATAAGGAACAATGTCATATGGACCGCACAACTTCCTCAGGCTCCTCTTTCATTATAAACATCATTTATAACACTTTCCCATAATTACAACAATGCCACCACACTCTTAATAACCATATGTGTATTGAAATCAAATTTTGACCCTTTATTTTCCTCATCCTACGACCTAAAGCTATTTATACGTTTGTACACTATTTATAATTTATACATGATCCTATATCTATCTATCTATCTATCTATCTATCTATCTATCTATCTATCGATCGATCGATCGATCGATCGATCGATCGATCCATCCATCCATCTATACATACATACATTTATAAAATAATAGCAATAATTTTATAAAACAAAAAAATATATACTAACATATGATACAATCAACCGGAAATTATCTTCAATTGAACTTGAAAGGCAGCCTTGGGATCAAATAGTGTTAATGACATTATTGGTAATAACATTTGTTGACCGTCATTATTTCCACCTAAGATATTTGCTTCCAAGACATGAGCTTCAAGCCTTGTGATGACCATTATAGTAATGTCACATTACCTAATTGAATGATTGATACTCCTCAATAACATAACAAATGTACCAATATTTTCAACACATGATTTGGCATGTCGGAGTACTTAAGACCATTTAAAATTTATGGAGTGTGTAGGTCTTGTAACAAATCATTATTTGAACTAGATTTGCACATCATATATGAACTAAAATATGTTTTCTCTTCAACTAAGTTAATTAAAAGTATGTATTCATTAATATAGTTAACAATATCAGGAGTGGCTGCTAGTATAGATCTTCCTTCGAAATAAGCATCTTCAATGATATTGCTAGTGAATTTTGGATGAGTGTTTTCCACAATAGCTACAATTATATCATTTAAATATTTTATTAGAATATCACTTGGAATTTTGATTGTTGCATGGCCATCATTAGGACCTCAAATTGTTTCATCTTCAATGCTTTCAATCTAGTCTAAAAATTTCTTTGACTCAGCACACTCATCGATCAAACTAATTTTTTGCAACCTCATATTATTTATCCATCGTAATACCTTATAGTCTCTCAATAAGTATGAAGAGTTGATAGTTGCACGAATAATGTCTTATCAAGTATCCTTATTCTTAGGAATCACAAGTAATATTTGTTGAAAATCTCTACCAAGAGCAACCATCTTACCTCCAAATGGATTGATAAGGCTAAATCATTATTAAAGCCTAAAGTGTATCTCATGGTTTTATCCAAAGCTTCAAAGCAATATATATGCATCATTGGATCATTGTATCATATTATGAGTGTAACACTCTAAAATTTACAACTTAAAAAAATTAGTTTAAGCGGAAGTGTAAAACAACATAATTGGGTGTTACTACTATACTAGATATAAGTCAAGCTTACCATGACATCCTTATATCGAATACAAGGAAAAGATAGTTAAATAATTAAAACATAGTAAGACAAAGAACAAAATAGATTTCATACACTTAAAAAAAACTGTTTGAAGAATTACTCCTAGTACAAAATAATATAATACATAAAAGAGATACATTGGGAATTAAGAGTCACAAGAGGTATCAAGGCCAAAATCATCAATAGGATAACCCAAATTTATGGCCCAAGTCTTGATAATAAACATCACCACTCTACCCCAAGTAACACATCATATGCAACATAGTCATCTAATGGGTCCTTAAAGACCTATACAAATTTAATTGGGTCTTTTGTTTGTGGGAATGAGCAGCACCTATAAAAAATATAATCAATACATTATGCACTAAGTAAGGTAATAATACAGTTGTAGTGAGATTATAAAAGTTGTAATGATGCATAATGCTAAACATATTGGATCAAGCCAAGTGTTAGTGATGGAATTTGAGTATATTTTAACAAAATGGAAATGTAAAGAAGAGGTAAGAAGATGCGAGAGGAAATTAATCTTGAAAACACTTAAACTAACCAACTAAGGCTCCAACTCTTAGATTAAATGGTGTGATATTTTGAGAATTCACAATACTAACTCTTAGCCTTGAGAATGAATGTTGTGTCGATAACATATATATATATATATTTTCATTCAAAGCTTCCTCTCCCTTCAGACCTCTTACCTCTATATAGAGTAAATTCAGGAATTTAGTGAGTACATTACATATCTATCTCATAGTGAGAAGATTTGGTTGCACCCCAAACCATAGTTTATAATAATACAAGCTAACTAAGGTTGTTAGTCTCTACAATAAGCTAGCATTGATTGTTGACCCTTCCTAGCCTTCCATCACATGATGATTGCTATTAAAACCCATGAAAAGTTCTTAGAAAATATAAATTACACATTAGGAAATATAAAAACATACTTTAACTATGCTTAACTAAGAAAGGAAAACTTTATTTGATTGAAATATTGATGTAGTCTCCTTTGCAATCTGGAAGTTTAGCCGAAACTCTTGAGGTTTCTTCTATTTATTTTAAGCCTGATTTGAAGGCCTTGATCTCCCCAATATTATATTCCTAAATCCCATTAATTTTGCACAGAAAATAGGGCTACAAAAGGTAGGCTCTTTGGCTAAAATGGTAGCGTGTAGGGATGATAAAAAAAATGTGGCTTTTGGTGAGCCATAATAGATCCATAATGGAGACGATTAGAAATGGATTTGAGGATCCATCATCTAACCAAAATAGATCCATCCACACATGTGAGTTGACGGCTTTTTTTGGTGTTTTCATGGCTCCATAATAATCTTGTCATTCATTAACCCAAGTGAGAAGAGTTTTGAGGTCTTCAACTTAAAAAATTAATGAGTAGATTATTTTTGTTTTTATTGTTTGAGGGGGATACTCTTGCATTATCCTTCCCCTCTTAAAAGGTCTCTTCCTCATCTTCACAGGGTTTGTCATGCAAATAAAGAAGTAAGTCGCCCACAGTAAATGCGTTGGACAAATTCCTCATTTCCTATGAAAGTTTATGCCGATATGTATTATTCCCAATCTTTTCTAGAATATTGAAAGATCTGTCACTCCTCAGCATGAGTTTATTTTTTCTCCAATAATTGAATCTCTCTTTTTGAAGGTGAAGCCATACTAGGTCTCTTGACTCAAAAACTTATTCTTTTTTATGCTTGTTTGCCTTCTTTCGATTTATGTCACTCACCTTTTTGATCCTAGCCCTTACATACTCATGTACTATTTTGAACTCTGTAGCCTTGTTTTTTGCTTCAAAACTGGTTTACGCTTCAATTGGTAGAGGAATGAGATCGATAGGAGTGGTGTGATTCACTCTATACACCACTTCAAAATGTGAGTGATTTATGGCATAAGTGGGGGAACAACTGTATATAAATTATGCTTGGCTTAGTTTGATGTCCCAATCTCTCAAGAATTTGTTAACTAAATTCCTTAATAGCATTGTGATGGTGTGGTTGGTAACTTCAATTTGGCTATAGGTTTGTGGGTGATAAGTGGTACTAAAGAGAATTTTAGTATCGAGTAGCCTCCATAAGGTTTTTCTGAAATAGCTAAGGAACTTGGTATCTTGATCGGAGACACTCATTTTTGGAATACCATATAATTGAACTATTTCTTTAAAGTAGATATCGATGATTTAAGAGGCATCATCCATCTTATGACATAGAAAAAAATGATCCATATTAGAAAATCGATTGATGACCATCATAATGGCATCATTTTTCCTTTGTTTCTTAGGTAATGCTACTATAAAATTCATGTTCACATGGTCCCAAGGATGGTGTGAAATAGGTAAGGGTGTGTAGATTTCTTATTGGAAGTGACTCTTGGACCTTTGGCAAAAAGAGCATTTTTCCACGAGGGATTGTACATCCCCCGCCATCCTAGGCTAGAAAAAATGTTCTTATAGTACATCACAAGTCTTGAGTGATGCTAAAATGTCTTGCTAAGCCTCCCCCATGTACCTCTCAAATGAGTAGTTCCCTGATGGAGCACTTTGGGATGCATAACTTGTTGCCTTTGAAGAGGAACCCTTCTTGTACTCGGTATAGACCCTGAGCCTTATCTTGTTCCTCCATGTAGCTTGCATAGTCTTCATCTTTCTTGTACAAATCCTTTAAGCACCCAAATCCTAGGACCTTTGATTCTAACAACGATAGCATACAATATCTCCTACAGACTACATCAGCTACAATATTGGTCTTACCATTCTTATGCTTTGCTACAAATAAGAAAATTTGTAAAATCTCTAGTCACCTATCATGCTTGGGGTTAAGTTTATGCTGCCTATTTATATACTTTAGGGACTCATGATTAGTGTGCAGTACAAATTATGATGGCCAAAGATAGTGTGACTAGTGATCTAAAACCCTAACAATAACATAAAATTCTTTTTCATAGGTGTTGTAGTTGGATTTTAAGCCGTTGAGTTTCTTATAGAAGAAGGATATGGGTTTTCCTTCTTGTAGCAAGATAGCACCAATGCCCACTTCGCTTACATCACACTCGATCTCAAACACCTTTTTAAAGTTGTGTAAACGTAATATAAGGGCCTCACTCAACTTATTCTTAATTATTTTGAAGGCTTCCTACATTAACATGGCCCATTGGAAGTCCCCCTTTTTGAGGAATTCTATGATCAATATTAGAAGTGTGCTAAATTCATTTATGAACCACCTATAAAAAGTGGCAAGCCTATGAAAGGATCTAACATCGGTAATGGAGGTGGGTGTAGACCACGTTCTTATTGTCTCCACCTTTGACTCATCTATGGAGATTCCGTTTCTGGATACAACAAACCCTAGAAAGGTGAATTTTGGCATAAGTAAGTCATAATTCTCTAGTTTTTCATACAACTTGTTGTTCCTAAGAGCTAGAAATACAAGTCTTAAGTGCCTTACGTGGTCATCATAACTAAAAGAGTATACAAGAATATCATCAAAATATACAACTATAAATTTAGAGATAAAGGGTCGAAGAAATTCATCCATGAGTCTCATAAAGGTGTTTGGCGTGTTGGAAAGTCTAAAAGGCATGACCAACCTAATGTAAAAATATTCCAAGATTTTAAATATTGACTTATAAATCATGAAAGAAGGAAGCAAGGAAGAAATTTAAAGATAATTATTTACCATAAAATATAGATATCATTGGAAATTTTATTAAATTAGGAGTCCAATGCATCTTTCGGAACTCAAATCCGAGTTTTCTGCACAAAGTTATGACTATTTAACCATATGTGTATCAAATTGAATTTTTACACACGAATGGATAAAGTGTCATAATTAACACTATGAATGCCATTATCTTTTCATATTTATTAGCTAGGTTGTTATTGAATTGTTTTATGATATTAGTTAACTATTTTATTTTCTTAATCATTAAGAAACTAGATAGGGTTAATCTTTTATCTTATGATGTATCTTATCTTTTTAAGATTTTGTTAGGATTTAATTATTATTATCATAGGATATTACTATTCACACAAATAGTATGGTGAATTGTAATTTAATTAGTGTTTATGTTATTTAGATTTAGTTTATCTTATTATTGAGGATGTTACAAGGGGAGATGGATATCATCCTATAAATATCCCATGTAACCTCATTATTTGATGAGGATAGTTGAATTGAGTTATTAAATCGAGTTTTCTCTCATCGAAACCTTGTGTGAGTTTCTCTGTTCTATGTTAACGTTATCTGTGTGATTTGTAAAATAGATTTATCTCTAAATTATCTTATTTGTGTGAGTGATAATTTAGAAACCCTCTATACCTTTCCTGTGTGGGTTTATATAGAGTTATCTAGTGAAGTTTACTATGTATTTCTTCATTAGAGATCCTTTAAAAGTTATCTGTGTAAGGCTTTCAAAGCTAGTTTGAAGAATTACTTTGTGTGATCCTTCATCCATATCCTTAATTTAGAATTCATCGTTAGTTTATCATTATAAAACCACATAAAAGTGAGGAATTTCGAAACCACTCGTAAAATCCTCCTTTGGTCTTGAAGGTGGTATTCCACTCATCCCCCTCCCTCATCCTTATTTGATATTACCCACTTCTCAAGTCAATCTTGAAAAACACATTTGCCACATGCAAACAATCCAACATGTCATCAAGCTTGGGTATGGGATACCTATACTTAATAATAATGTTGTTGATAACTCTACTATCACTACATTCACATTTTCCCAACCTTCTTTGGCACCAAGAGGGATGATACTTTGCATGGGCTAAGGGATTCCCTAATGAAACCCTTTTGCAAAAATTACTCAACTTTCTTTTATAACTCCATGGCCTCCTTAGGATTGCTCTTATAGGTTGGTTTGCTTGGCACGGTAGCACCAAGAACAAAATTGATTTGGTGTTCTATGACCCTTATGAGAGGCAACTTACTAGGTAAATCATTTGGAAAGACATCTCCAAACTCCCCTAGCAAGGTTTTGACCCGAGGGTTGAGAGTGTGAACATTCTCAATAGGACCAAGCATTAGTAAGAAATACAAGGTCTTTCCATTCCCTATGACCCTTTCTAACCCCTTCCCATCAATGAATAAAGCCTCCTTCCCATCAATAAATAAAGCCTTCTTAAAATTGGTGTCCTCCCTAACAAATGAGGACCAAATATTAAGGGTGTGAGTATAATGGTTTTGTTAGAATAGTTCAAGATATAAGCGTTTTTCCTACCATCATTCTTGACATGCCTATCAAATTTCCATGGCCTCCCTAGCAACAAGTGACAAGCATCCATAAGAACTACATCACATACAACATTATCTTGATAAGTTTTCCTTATGGAAAATGGCTCAGTCATTTTCTTAGTGAATTCAAAAATTGAGCCCTTATCAAGCCATTGAAGCTTATAAGGTTTAGCATGGGCCATGGTTGGCAAGTTAAACTTGTCCACAAGAGTGTTAGAAGCTACATTTGCACAATTTCCCCTGTTGACAATGAGGGAGAAAATTTTACCAAGTATGGTTCACTTAGTATGGAATATGTTCTCCCTTTGGGACTCCTCTTCCATGGCTTTCCTTATTTGCAAAACCATTCTTACCATCAAAGACTCCCTCGGTCCCTCCCTCCATGGCTGAATGATCTTCAACATCTTCTCCTTATAATACCCCCTCTTGTAAATCTAGCAAGTTCACTACCCTCTTATTTGGACACTCATTTTGATAATTTCTAGTTACTTGGAATTTAAAACACTAAACACCCTTATTTCTACTAGAATCATCCACATCAAACCTCCCTTAACCCTTAACATAAAATGTCTTTGGCTTAGGAGTTGACTTTGGAAATTCCTTGGGTGGGTATGCATTCTACCTTAACCCTTCAAATTTCAAACTCCTCTTCTCCCGTTTATGCTTCTCTACTTTGATGGTTACATGGAATAATTCCTCTAGGGTTTAGTATTTGCAGAGTTCCACTTTCTTAGCAATATCAGTCCTTAAACCACCTAGAAACCAAGACATCATGTGCTCTTCAACCTCTTCCAACCTAAGTCTCATGATGAGCCTCTCAAAATCCCCAATATAATCTTTCACACTCAAGGGACCTTGCCTTAAGGAAGACATTTTGTTATAGAGGTCTTGAGTATAAGAAGATGACAAAAGCCTCTCCCTAATCAATCACGTCATTTTCGTCTAACTTCTAACTTTGGACTTGCCTTTCCTCCCTCTATGATGCAATAAATTTCCACACCATAATGAGGCATGTCCTTATTGAGGACAATAACTAACCTAGCTTCAAAAATTCTATTGCATCTCAACTCCTAGTTTAGAAACTCCTTCGAATTATGGGTTCCATCAAACTCCGAGATCTCCAACTTGATATCATTAAAGGAATACCTCCTAACCAACCTCATCATTCGTGTTAATCTAGGGAAATTGCTAGAAGATGAGATAAAGTCAGTGGACTCATCCACTATACCATTTTCCCCTTCTCCTTCTTGTGGAAGTGGACTCGTTGCTCTAAAAATGTTGCCATTTGGTACCAACGATTCCAAAATACCCGAACCCTCCTCATATCCATTTGTAAGGCTTTGATGAACCTATCTCTTCTTAGGTCATTGGCTTCTTCAAGGATCAACCCTTTGACAATAGGTTGGTTCTCCATGTTAGTTGAGGCTGCATGGACAAAATTATACACAACCTAAGAGGTAGAGAAAGAACAAACAAGGTGGTTAAAGTTCAAGTATGGGTAGGAGAAATGCTAACAGAGAGAAAAAAAATTTGTGTAGCATTGAAATGGATGGTGGTATGAGTGAAAAAGGTGATAGAATTATGATGAACCAAAGTTATCAACCTTGAGATTTGATACCAATTTGATACATAATGCTAACCATAATGGATTAAGCCAAGTGTTAGTCATATAATTTTGGTAGATTCCAACAAAATAGAAATGTAGAGAAGAGATAAGAAGATGAGAGAGGAACTTAATCATGAAATAAATCCATTATTAAGCACTTATACTAACTAACTTAGGTTTCAATTCTTAGCTTAAATGGTGCAAGATTTTGAGAACTCACAAGACTAACTCTTAACGTTGAGAAGGAATGTTGTGTCGACAATAGGTTGTTTATTTTCATTCAAATATTCCTCTCCATTCATAGCTCTTACCTCTATATAGAGTATGCTCAATAATTTAGTGATTACAATAAATATATAACTCATAGTGAGTAGATTTGGTTACACCCCCAACCATAGTTTATACTAATACAAGCTAACTAAGGTTGCTAGTCTTTACAATCAGCTAGTGCTGATTGTTAACCTTTCCTAGTCTCGCATCACATGATGGATGCTATTAAAACCCATTACAAGTGCTTAGAAAATATAAAATACACATTAGGAATGTCTAAAAACATATTTTAAATATGCTTTATTAAAAAAAGAAAAACTTTAGTTGATTGAAAGATGGATGCAGTCTCCTTGGTAAGTCGGAAGTTTGGCTGAAACTCTTGAGGTTGATTCTCCCTATTTTAAGCCTAATTTGAAGAAATTGATCTCCCCAATATCATATTTACAAATCCCCTTAATTATAAAAATGAAATAGAGCTGTAAAAGTTAGGATTTTTGGTTGAAATGGTGGCCTGTAAAGATGATAAAAAAATGTGGCTTTTGGTGAGCCATAATAAATCCATAATGGATCCAATTAGAAATGGATTTGAGGATCCATAATGTATCCAAAATATAAAAAGCCACATGTAGGGGTAAATGGATTTTTTTTGGGTGTTTTCATGGCTTCTTAATAATCTTGTTATTCATTAACCCAAGTGAGAAGAGTTTTGAAGTCTTCAACTTTGGAAAAATTAATTAGTAGATTATCTTTATTTTTATTGTTTGAAGGGGATGCTCCTGCATCACGTATGGTCACAACAAGGGATAAACATAAATATAAATTAACATATGGTTGTACCAACTTATTTATTGATTTCAGGTCTCACAATAATAATGGTATAATCAAGGCCCATAATCTTATTTACATTGAAGATCTCACTATTTTTGACCGGTGGAATGGTATCAATAATATATAACTATAGGGCATCAAGATCCTAGCCACTATTCTAAAATGGTGGAATGGTATCAATAATATACAACCCTAGATCATAAATCTCATAGCCACTATTCTCATCCAATATAACAGACAAGTATAACTTGTTCTGACTCATATGGCTTTTCAGTTTAAAATGATTAATTTCTTATTTATGGTTATTTATCTCAAGGTCATCATGTAAACACACATGTAGACATACAAGGCACATGACCCATTTTAACATAAACATTTAAAACACATAAAACACAACCGTGAGATACTGATATTTTCACCAAAGGACGAAGACCCTATTCCCTATGAAATCCCCCAATTCCCCAAGTTAAGTATAACATCTTCCTTGGTGCTCATTTTAATCATATAGCCACCAAATTTAATATAAATTCATCAAATTTCAATACTAACAACATATTCAAAAATTAATTTTAAACTCTAACATTTTACACATGTGATAATAGTCATGACTCTAGAGTTAACATTCCCACTTAAAGTGAGTTTTCTCATTTATTGGACTTAAATTATTCATATTCACTCCAAATATTCCACATAATATATTTAACATATTATGAAATAATTATCACATTAAAATATCCAAGATTCTCTTTTTAACCTATAATGACCAAATTGTCCCTAATATACCTAAAATACCCATATATCCACACAACCTTACATACCCCAATATGGTGTATATATATATATATATCCCATATATTCTGATTCATACCAACCAACAATATGCATAGACTCATACTTTTTGAGCTTTCTCTCTTTTCAACATACAAAACCATATATCATATAACATCATTAACATAATAATAATATTAAATATATAACCATTTCAAACATGATATTGCATAAAAATATACACATTTTCACATAAAAGACCTAGCTATGACCTATATACTTACTAAAGCGTCTCTGATCTCTAAGCATGTAAGATCTATGACTCCTCCCCAATACCACCAGAATAGCACTTAGAAGTTAAAAATACAATACAATTAGGCTTAAAAAAATTAAATAAAGGAAACTAAGGTGGGGGAGAGGAAAGAGTAGCAGAGATAACAGAAAACGTGGAAGGCTCATGCAAGGGCGGTGCACAATGAAGGGCATGACAGTGTCCTAAGAGGGGGTAAGGTGGTATGGGTTGGGGCGTGGGCGGTGTAGGAGGGCACAACCATAACTTGGGTGGCTTGGGGTGGTGATGGTTAGTGGTTAAGGTGCGTGGTGGGGATAGGGTCGTTGATGGTTAACCATACAGGCATGAGTGTGATCCTGAGAGGTACATCAATTTGTTCCACTGAAATGATAATAGTAGGGTTCTAAACTCAAAGTGAATGAGAATATGACTTAAGATAATGTAAATAATGGATGAGACATTAATTAATTAAAGTGGAATATTGCATAAGTTACGATCGATGTGTTGTGTCTGTTCCATTGGATGATGATAGTGGCTCATGTATGACCTTCCTTGAGAGGTATTTTAGAATGTTCCACCAGTTTATAGATAGTGGTTGAGAGCGTGCTGTCCTAGTAAATATTGGGTCCTTTCCACTAGAAGATAATAGTAGCTCAGCTATGTTGTCCTAAAGAGGTGCTTTAATCCATTTCACCTAATTAAAAATATTGGGATCAGTGAACTCAACGTAGATAAAAAAAATGAAACATGTTATATATAGTAATGAGAGATGGATCAATAATTAACTTGCCCTATATTATGTATCTAACGTGTATGCTTATTTTCTAATGTGAATTCATGTAATTATTTGCATGCCTTATTCAACTGTATTATCACCTTACTTAGTACATATCATACATACCATCCTTTTCGTGGGTGCTACTTATTCCTACGAGCATATGACTCAGATTTTTGTGTGCAGGTTGACAAGGACCCAATGACTGATTTTTTAGCTTATGATGCCTCATGTGGGGTGGATCAACTTTTATATTAGAGTTTTTGAGCATAGAGTCATATTATATAGATAATAGGTTTACCTACATAATTTGTTAGACTCTTAGATCAGTAGTATCTCTTGTATCTATATTTTTGGATATTATACTCAGAGTTAATCTCCAACATATATTCATATCATAAATTCAAGTTCCTATAATTTTCTAATTATCATAATTTACTTTCTAATTATTTTACCTTGTGATTGACGAAATGATGGTTTGGCAAGCCATACTTTTGTTAACTACGGTAGTAACACCTAGCTATTTTGGTGTTATGCTTCCACTATAAAAAAATTTTTTAATATTAAAATTTAGGTTGTTACACATATAAATAGTAATTATCTAAAAACAAAGATAATACAATAGAGATGAAGAATATGTGCATGTTCAACTTGACGATTAGGGTTATATCACAACTATTTAGTATCGGTAAAGTTCTAAAGGGAAAAATAACTTGTTTTGTAAAAGAAACAAAAATCAAAGTTAGTGTTTAGGAAACATACCCCCAGTGTTTTTTTATATACTATTTACATTGGCCCAAAATTTAACATAAAAAATTATGTGAACAAATATAGTCTGTGTCCCCTCAGTGTTTTTTACAAAATGCACATGTCAAGTTTTACTTCTATAGAAACTTGCATGAACTAAAACCCTATCTTATTGTGCATCAAATATCAAGTCGAAGCTAACATTGGTACTTCCTTAGTATGTCTCATCATGAAACAAGATAGTTTAAATAGGAGATTATGTGTAAAGGCCCTGTCCTGCAATTAGAGCAAAAATAGATGCTTCTTATCCCCATGACTACACATGAGGTAAAAAAAAAGCTCTCTTCTAATGAACAATGATAAAGCCTATGAACTTGATGGATATAATGTTTTTTTTTTCTTCAAGAATCATTGGAATATGGTGGAAGATGATTTTTGGAAATTAGCTAGTGAAATTTTTCCTAGTCTTAATGTTGCTTCCATAAGTTGAATCTCGAAGGTGCCTAATACCATTAAGAAAAGAAAATATAGACCTTTTAACTACTGTAATCTTATCTATAAATTAATCAAAAAGGTCATAGCAAACATATTTCAACAACTTAATGCCTTTCTTGGTGGAGGAAGCTCAACCTACATTTGTTTAACGAAGAATTATAGGTGACAACATATTACTAACCACTAAATTAGTCAAAAGCTATAATATGACACATACTACCCCTCGTTGCATTATCAAACTGGACACGAGGAAAGCCTCTTACATAGATACTTGGAAATTCCTAGATTTTTTTTGGCCTTAAATTTTTGTGTAAGTTTTATCTAAATAGTCAAAGTAGTGAAGCATATTTGAGATCCATTTACAATGTTTTCCAACATTTCTCTAATATTTTGGGCTTAAGCTTAACCATTCAGAGAGAAATAACTACTAGAGTAAATTAGTGGCAACAAAAGTATCACAACATATTTTCCATAATCTTTATATACTCGAAGGTACCATGCTTGTCCATTGGCAGCAAAGAAGATTTATTACGCTATATAGTCCTCTTATTGAAAGGTTTATTAGTAGAGTTAAAACCTAGCAATCAAACCTTCTTAGTAAAAATGATAGTTTACAATTTGTTTAGTTGGTGATGTTTTGTCTCCATGCATACTAGAGCCTTTTCCTTATGATGCCTAATCAAATGATTTAAGAAATTACTATGATATGCATTCTTAACTTTGGGTATAGGATTTTTCATCTATGAAAACACATATTTCCTAGGATTATTTTTTCCTACCTAAAAGGGAAGGAGGTTTGGGATTAATGCAATTACATATGTGGAACCTAGTAGCTCAAGGTAGAATTTTGTGGTGGATTGTTGAGATAAAACAAGTCTTATGGGAAATATGGGCTCATACATATTATATTAAGAGCCAAGATGTGTGGACAATGACTATATCCACTAATGCATCTTAGAACTTGAGAATCTCCTAGCATTGCAATGAAAATTTATTTCTTTATTCATAGGTCAACATGCTTATAACCCATACACAAATGGAGGTGTGTTTAACATTTCTAAAGTTTATGAATAACTAAGAGTCAAAGCTAAAAGGGTGACATGGTTTTTTTGTGGTGAGGAACCCGACGACAATTTCAAAACATAATATCCATTTATGGTTAATTATTTGGGCAAGACTATTTACAAGTGAGATGAAGTATAATATCAAAATAGTTAGGTATTATTGCCATACTAGACATAAGTCTGGCTCACATACCGTCTTGACATCCAATAGAAAGAAAAATAGTTAAGTCTTAAAGCATGATGAACAAGTCTATAAGAGAAATTTCATAAATATTAGATAATAGTTTAGAAATTTACTCCGAATATGATATAAAAAATACATAAAAGGGATAAATTAGGAACTAAGATTCCCAAAAGGTTTCTAGACCAAAATCATAACCATATGTTATAATTCCATACCCAACCCTGATACATAAGAATCACGCTTCCACAAGTAAAGTATCATATGTACCAAAGTCATCTAAAGGATCCTCATTGACCTGAAAAAAATATCTAGGACATCTACTTGTGGGATTGAGTGTCCATGAAAATAAAGATCATTATGTTACATAGTGAGTAAGGTATTAATAAAAATCAATTAAGGATTATAAAGAATTTAATAAGTTCAAATCATAGAATAAGAGTACATGTGTGCTAACATAAAGCAATGAGGGTTAAATAGTAATTCCATATCTCATATTTACGTATAAACCTAAACCATACTTTTATTTATGTTGAGTCAAGTACCACACTATTCTTAATCTTGTGGAACAGGATGAAGCACCTCTTAGAGTAGAACACACATGAGTTACTATTATCTTTCAATGGAATGGATCCGGCATATACTAGGAAAACATGCTCATGACTACTATTCTTAAACATTTGGAACAGTTTATATCACCTCTCAGGGTAGAACACACTCGAGAAACTATTATCATTCATTTGAATGGACACAACACCTTGGTTATGACTCATGTAATTTTTCACTTTAAGTAATTAATATCTTATTTATTAGTTTCTCATCTTAGAATCATATTCTCATTCACATTGAGTTTAGGGGCCATGCTATTATTAATCTTGTGGAATAGACTAATGCACCTATAAAGGTTCAATGCTCCTAAGCTACTATTATTGTTTGACGGAATGGATACACAATACCTCAGGGTGACTCATATAATATTTCACTTTAAGTGATTGGTGTCTTATTATTTAGTTTTTTATATCAAGATCATCTTACATGAATCATGTAGACATGAAAAAACATATTTAGATCTTATAAAGCACAACCACTTGGTTATTGGGGTATTCCCTAAGGAAAAAGTCCATAATTCCCCTAAAAAGCCAAAATTTCATAAGGTGAACATTAAATATCATTTTATTGTACTCATGCTAATCATAATTGTCCGAAATATTCTAAGTATCCTACTTAGCATGTTTAAAGTCTATTACTCCTCTAAAAATTACCAAAATTCCATCCTTAACTCTTATTTATCAAAATTCTCTTCTCTTATTGAAAGTCTCAGATCTTATATCAGTTAACTTGCATCTTTCTCAACCATTGTTTGGTCACGTTACTTATGAAATAATTTATAACACCATCAAAATTTATCATGCCATTATTAATTTCCATATTATCGTCAAGTGACCATAATAACCTTATGATAGCCAAAATATCCATATTTTCACAAAGACCTTATGAGTCCTAATATTAATGAATATTGACCTTCATTATTTATATCATTATAAAATACATAACTCCAATTATATATGGATGCCACCTATTTAGATTCGTGCTAATTAGTAATATACACAAATGCATACTTTTAAAATTTTCTCACTTTTTTATCTTACGTCATATGATATCATAAAATGTCATTATCATAGCAACATTATCCATATAAATTTACCAAATGGGAAATCCCATACATATACACATTGCACATATAAGCCTTAACTATGACGTGTATGCTTACATATAAGGATACCGGTCTCTAAACATGTAAGCCTAACCTGCCTACTCTAAGATCATCCAAAAATCACCTACAAAACAAGAATAATACACATTTAGAACTTCAAAATAAAACTGATGAAGAGTTTAGTTATATGAGGGTGGAAATGGGGACAATCAAAACAAATGGAGGGATTGGTTACAAGGGAGTAAGCCAAAATATATGGTAGTGCTAAGGTCGTGTTAGAGTGGTGTACATGTAACACCCCTGGTTTACCAGCATGAAAAGTTTTTTTAGGTAAGATTTAGTTACCAAATTATTAGGTTTTAACATCACACTCAGCATAAGTCCGACTCCTTTTCCTTTGTTATGCTAAGTACTAAGGCTAAAACAAATTAAAATCATATTATAATAGCACAAATAAAATACCATGCATGGATAAAAGTTATGGATAAATATTGTTAGTAAATAGTATAACCAAAATATAGAAAGGAAAATAAGAGTCCAAAGGAAAACTGATCATAACAAAAAACTAGCACCCTTAGATATGACACCGGTTTGCCCTAACTTTTAGACCGAAAGGCCCACTTTGAAAATGGGACTTCTTTCTAAGGGCTCCACTTATCCTTCTAATTCTTATACGCTTCGTGCCACTCCATGCAAAATTAGTATCGGTACAACTTTCTCGTACTGAGTAAATCATAATACCTCACAAGAGGCAACATGCCCACATTTCATATAGTCACATAAAAATCTAAAAAGCACACTTGAGCACAAAGTATGTACCATAACCACAAATAATATACATGGAACAATGTATATAAATATCTAATCTCAAAATCAATAGCAAAGCATACCAGTCAACTTCTCATTATTTCAAGATACAAAGTCATATCTGATTAGTTAAATACATTTCCGAACATAGTGGTAGGGCACTAAGGAAACCTCTAAAACAACAACCCAAAATAATACCAGGGTAGGGAACTAAGATGACTACCAAACAAATAAATCCAAAATAAACTAAGGTAGGGCACTGAGGTGAATAAACCCACAAATCCAACATAATATCAAGGTAGGGCACTTAAGTAACTACCAAATCAACAAATCCATTTCTTTCATTTTATTACATAATGGATATTTAAATTTTTACTTACATACTTGATGGGGATACAATCAATCTAGGGATACATTGATACACTTGGTAATATTGGCACTTGAAGGCAACACAATATCCTTACCTCAAACTCAAGGACACAATGGTATGCTTTATCATACTAGTGCACAAAGATAATATAGTATTCTTCAACCTTAGACACATAGTCCTTAAGTATCGATACCTCCTATAGGGCCTGTAACTCACCTATAGAGTAGAGTAGGTCCTTAATTGGGGTACAATGACACACTAGTGAACTAAAATAATGAGGGCTAATACTTCGCCTCTAGAGTAGCTAATCCCAGAGAGAAAGCACTCCTGATTTGAGATCTTTCCCTTTAAGTATTAATATTTTATGAGATGATCACATAAGATACATATGACACAACAATTTCTATTTTCCATACTTGAAGATTTTCCTATTTATTTCCAATTATTATGGTAAAACCTGAGGTTATACGTCCATGTCAAGCCAATTCAAAGCTAAGGACAATCTATCAAAGGTCTAGGGCCATCCTAGCAACTAGTTATTTGTAAAAGATACATTAGGTTAAAATTACCAAAATACCCTTTAACACCCTAGTTTCACCATTTTATTATTTTTCATACCAAACATTATTATTACAAGATATTTTTCATGAGAAGGAAAAAAGAAAATATTCCAGATTATTTTATCATGTAAGTAATCTTTACATTTTGATGATTAACTGTGTTTTCCACTTCTCGTGCATTTAGTGGGTTGAGCCCACAAAACCTTGATCATGCAACTATCATGTACCACAACTTCCATGCAGCATGTATATACACATTTAAAGCATAAAAATCATTTAAATAGGACTATTATTATTGTAGTACATGTAGGGGAATATCTCAAACCCTTGGTCATACGAATATAATTTATCATAAGCTAACCCTAATCATAGGCACATACATCTATGTGAAATCATCGTAACCCTAAATACCATGCATGAGTAATCATGAGGCATTTACCATGGAATTTGAACCATAACTTGATGGGATTGGAAATCCTAACAAAATACTAGACATGCGGATATAAAACATTAGATATATTACCATGCGTACAACTTAACTTTCACAATCATGCATATCATCCCTTCAACATGCTATCATTTTATCATGCATGCTATAATAATTGAATACTTGAAAAGAATAAAACCCATCATGATTCTAGGTCTAAACAATCCTATCATGCTTGCACATAAATTCTATCATCTTATGAGTGATTAGATTTACCTAATCCACGCTTACACAAAAAGAAGTCTTCTATAAAGTCCTCAAGAATTACCCAGTAACTTAACATCCAAACGCATATATATTAGCATATAATATTGCATTACAATAATTCAAAATCACTCAAATAATTGAAGGATCACTAATTAGTCAAATAAAGTAAGAAAAAGCTAAATACACTTGAGCAACAAGAAAGAAAAGCTTTCGGCCTAGAAAGGGAGGATAAGCAAATATGGACTTGGCCGGTGCTAGGGGACCAATAACGACATATAATGTAATACCCCCCAAAATTTACTACTGAAAAATTTTATTTTATTTAAAAGTTAGCAGAAGCAAAAAAACCATAAATTTTGAGGATGTTACCGCTACACTTAGTACTAGGCTGGTTTCCTCCTACCGTTTCAGTACCAAGTGCTAAGACTAAAAGGAACCAAATATAATTCATGTAAATTCAACCTTCATTTAAATCATAGTAGCACATCAAAATTCATTACAAGAGGTAAAGTCCATAGTTAGTGGATATAAGAGTAAAATTATTTTGTACAATGAAATAAAAGGTTGAAAGGGAGACCCTAAAATCTTTCCCGGATAATGCTTATGCTCTTACCCGATATTAGCCTGAATAGCACTTACAACAAATCTATAAGAGACACTACTCATTGAATAGGTAGGGGCCCAAAAATGGAACCCTTTAGTACTATGGTACTAAGTAACCCTTTATACCAAACTGAAAGGTAGGGCCCAGATGCAACACATCACACTTAAACAGAAGTAAAGATAATGTCATATGCAAGCATATAAATAATCATATCCACATAAGAGCGATTATACACATCAAACAATGAGAATCATACAATATGAAGTCCATTTACTTAACACCTCTAGCACTTACCAAGAGTGACAGGCACCAAGGCCATACTTATATCATAACAATAGATCATGACGATAAAAGTAACGCTTTTGGTCTTAAGCCATTAATAAAACATCAATCAACATCATCTTTCAAATTATATCCATGTGAGTACGGGAACCCCACTATTATAGCCGATGGACTAGAAATACACTTTAGAGCAGAAAGCACCCAACCACTATTATTTGTTGATGGACCGGTCTCTAGGACAGAAGGCTCTTATCTACTATTATTACCTATGGATTAGTTTAGCCCCGACTCACATGGTGTTCCACTATAAGTGATTAGTATTTTTCCATAATTTATTAACATTCAAGATTTGGTTTATTGAGCTTAGGATCCCCCACTATTATAGCTGGTGGACCGGAATGCACTCTAAGACAACACACACCTAATCACTATTATAACTGGTGGACCGGTATACATATACATCTTCCAAGACAAAGCGTTCCTGACCACTATTATAACCGGTGGACCTGTACACATGATATAATCCAACTGGGCCCGCCTTAATAATCTTTTACTTTACATGATTAGTATTTTCCATTTAATTATCACAACAAGTTAATTTATTTGACTCAAGAGGGAGATCAAGAACCCAAAGACGCAAAGGTACACCGATCATAATGGTACATATAAGCAACACAATATCCTTCAACCATCAACCCAAGGACGCAAAGGTGCCCTGGTCACACTGGTTTATGAGGACACAGAGTACTGTACCAACAAGGAAACCTAATCCATAAGTAGATTTATATAGAGTAAGATGTAGGGCCTAGATGAGGTACTAAGGCATGCTAGAAAATACCAGAATCACTACAAGAAAACTCTTTTATAGCAATAAAACTTTTACAATAACAACACTTTGTTGTTGTGAAAAATGTCTTTTAGCAATGATAATTTTATAATGTTATAAAAAGTTGTTGCCAAAAATAATTCATTTATATGGTGATTATTAGGAAATGTTTTGCAACAAAATTTTTTATTGTAATATATGTGATAGTTTATTTGCAACAACATTAATATGTTGCAATATACAAAATGCTTTTTCAACGACTTCTTTTTGTTGTAAATTGTTGATTGAATTTATTGCAACGACTATACATGTTGCAAATATTTAGATTATTTTAAAGCAATGACATTTATATGTTTTGCACTGACATTTTTTATTGCAATATATACGATGGTTTATTTGCAATGACATTTATATGTTGCAATAAACAAAATATTTGTGCAACGACTTTTTTGTTGTTGCAAAATGTTAATTGAATTTATTGCAATGACTGTACTTCTTACAAATATTTAGATTATTTTAACGCAATGACATTTATATGTTTTGAAATAACATTTGTTGTTTTAATATATGCAATGGTTATTTATAACGATATTTATTTGTTGCAATATACAAAATCTTTTTACAATTTTTTTTTGCAAAATATTGATTGGATTTATTATAAAAACTATAATTGTTGCAAATATTTAGATTATTTTAACCTAATGACATTTATATGTTTTGCAATGACATTTTTTTGCAACATATGTGATGATTTATTTGCAAAGAAATTTATTTGTTGTAATATACAAAACGTTTTTGCAATGAATTTTTTGTTTGAAAAATATTGATTGAATTTATTACAATAACTATACTTGTTGCAAATATTTTGATTATTTTAATGCAACAAAAATTTGTTGCAAAACAATTATCAACAATTTTGTTGCAACATCTATACTTTGTTGCCACTACCTTCTCTAACTCTCAATCTAAACTCCATTGTGTTATCCTCATCTAGTTATATCAATTGGACATGCCAATTTGTCTCAGCATCCATCAGCTCAATCAAAGCCTTAATTGCCAAACAAAATTCTTGTAAGTTTTTGTTCAATTTGATATTTTTTCTTGATTTATATGTTAAGAATTATTTTTATATATTTTAGTTATATTGATTATAAAGGAGATATGTATATGACATAATTTATGGACATCGATTAGAGGTTTCACAGATCATTTATTATAATAGTGTTTAAACAAGTTATTGTGTCATTGGAATTGTATGTTTTTGCAACGACAAAAATGGTTTTTAAAGTTTTAAGTTCAAAATTTGGAAAAGATTTTATTGTTGCAATTTTGTATTATTTACAATGATAAAGTGTAATACCCCCAAATTGAATGGAATGTTATAAGGATTGATATGACTATTTATATTAATATAGTATACCATCCTTTTGGTGATTCTATCATAAGAACTCCAGAGTTAAGCGTGCTTACCGTGGACCAATTTTTAAGATGGGTGACGCTCCTGGGAAGTTTTGAAAAGGATTCATATCCATCTGTGGGGTTAGTCGATCAATCCAAAAGCACTCCATGATAGCCCTCGTAGTTCTTGTGGGCCTAGGTGGCTACTAAGTGGCCCTGTGTAATACCTCCAAAATTACATCTGACAACATTTGTTTAAACAAACAAACACTATCACATGGGTGCTACCACTATGATCAGTACAAGCTCAGCCCCCATCTAGTCTCGTAGTAACCACAAGGCTAAAGAAAAGTTATCACCAAACCTTAGACATATTTAAAATAAGTATTCATAGAAAAACTGAAATGTTCATAATACAGAAATCAGAGTATGCATAAAAAAATGTTATTACAACCCAATAGAGTGCAAAATTAGAGTTACCAAAAGGGATAAAAGATATAGTACGATAAAATGAAACCCAAAATAAAGCGATACATACGTGAACTAAAGTAAAAGAGAATCCGGCCAACATCACTCTAGGGTACCCAAGCCAAGTCCAAAGATCAACTCTCAGCCCCACCCAATGCCTTATAAGTATCATAGGCATCGAATATGGCATCTCCTACCTGCATAAACTCAGCAGGGTCCTCTGCTTGTGGAAATGAGTAGCACCCATGAAACAAGTATTCACCCATGAAAGGTAACCATGCACAGAAAGCATATAATATAGGCATAATCATATAGATAAACATACAAGCAATATATATTGTAGAGACTGAGTTATAGTTCGATTAAACTTATTCATTAGATCTCTGGTCAATATACTCATTTTCCCCCATGTTTATTATCAATCCATGCGAGTACGGGAACTCCACTATTATAGCCGGTGGATTGGAAACATATAGGGCAAAACGCACCTGACCACTATTATATGCCAGTGGATTGGTATCTAGGGCAAGATGCTCCTAGCCATTATTATGCTGGTGGATCGGTCTAGCCCTGACTCTCATGGTGTTTCATTATAAGTACTTAGTATATTTCCTAAGTCTTATCATAACTTAAGGTTTAGTTTATTGAGATCGGGATCCCCTACTATTATAGCCGGTGGATCGGAAACTTACATGGCATAATGCACTTGACCACTATTATATGCCATTGGATCGGTCTCCAGGCCATCTTTACACCTGGCCACTATTATGCCGGTGGATCAATTTGGGCCTGGCTCAATAATCTTTTGCTTTAAATAATTAGTATCTGAACAGTGTCTTATTCAATATATGTTTTCACCCTAGACATGCATGTTCTTTGGACTACCAGATCACACAATCCATCTACTCTTATTACCGAGATAGGGGTCCATCCCATATCTTGGGACTTCTGTGCCTCCCAACACACCCAGAAATCCTTTTCCTTACCTACCACCAATATCCAACTTCTTAGGGTGTGGGTAGAGGCCCACTTCCTCATACCATCTAAGGACAACTCACTATTGCCTTCTATGGTTTCCCCTGAAAATCCTAATTTGGCCTATATGGCCTATCCTTTCTCTAACCCTCACAACTCTTGCTCCTTTACCCCCAACTCATCCTCTCACTTAGATTCAACCCCAAACATTTAACCTTACTTCCCATTTTATACATGTTACCACAAAACCCTAGTTGACCACCCCAAACCCTAGCCAAGTTCCATGTACACCCTTATACCAACCTATGTATTTCTTCCTGCCCAAGGACTCCAATCAACCCAAAAACTCTTCCCTTACCTTACTTACACCTCAAGATAACTTTTCACATATAAGGATCATACCCATGCAAACACCATCCATCCCATATAAACCCTATACTTCCCCATGCAAGATTCACTCCACTGTCTTATTTTGCCCACATTTTCCTTTTATTTGTCCTCTCATGGGTCATGAGATAATGAGGTCATTCCCATTCCCCTTTAGTCCACTCACTCCCCTTTCCCCCCTTTTATCCTTTCATCCCATACCATACTATTGACCATCCTAGCATATATGCCCTAGAGGGTCACATCATATAATACCACATGCACAACATACACATCATTTTACACATGCCATAAGGAAGTCACATAAGCGTACCATAACTTCGCGTTGCGCTACAAGTAAGCATTCATAATAATGGAAGGTACACAACATAACATAACATATGGCATAAAAGGCACAAAAATACACACAAGTGGCCTTAACTAAATCCTTACCTAAAACGATGCGGGGCTTGGAGCACGCTCATACACCTCCTTAGGATTTTGAATTGATTCACTTATAAGAGAAAAATACTAAGGGTTAACTTCCCTCTAACCAATATCATCATTATGTCCTACTTTACCCTTATCATAACCTAGCATTAGGGTTAATAATGATAATAGCAGTTTTATAAGTAAAATTAAGGGTATTATTCCGAAAGTAGCTAATCATACTATTACTAGTGCAAATAGTCTTGGTAGTTATATTGTTCCATGTAAATTATTATTAGTGGTATTTATATTACTAAAGATAATTGCTTTAATAATAATAACAATAATAATAATAATAACAACAACAACAACAATAATAATAATAATAATAATAATAATAATAATAATAATAATAGCGATAATACTAATAATAACCCAAATCTTATCAATAATAATAATAGTATTAGTAATACTAAAATAGTGACCATAATGATAATGTAGATGATACTACTACTACTACTACTACTAATAGTAGTAGTAGTAGTAGTAGTAGTAGCAGTAGTGATATAGGTAATAATAATAATAATAATAATAATAATAATAATAATAATAATAATAATAATAATAATAATAATGGTTCAAATCTTAACAATAATAGTAATAAGGGTTCTAATATTAATGGCTCTAATAGTACTAGAGCTTAGTGTTAAGGATCCACACCAATCGCTCTTCATAGGTCAAGGAGTCATCAAGCTCTATCTCATTTGGTCAGATCACATGGGAGGGATTAGTAACGTACTTTAGCAACTGTGAGATGTGGAGCACATTGTGGACTCACGCCAATTCTGGAGGAAGAACCAACCAATAACCAACCTCTCCTACATGCTATACGATCTCAAAGGGGCCGATGTCTCTTGGACTTAGCTTGCCCTTTCTGCCAAACCTCTACACGCTCTTTATGGGGGAAACCCTCATTAATACATTTTCCCCAAGCTCTAAGTCACTATCCCGGCACCTCCGATCAGCATAACTCTTCTGTCTGCTCTGGGTTGCTCTCATCTGGTCCTGAATCTTATGGACCTACCTAGTTATCTCTCCAATCATCTCGATCCCTAGTACCATTATCTCGCTGATATCACTCAAACATAAGGGAGTCCTACACTTCCTCCTATACAAAGTCTCAAAGGGGGCCATCCCTATGCTAGCCTAGTAGCTATCATTGTACGAAAATTCTCTCAAGTATAGGCAATCCTCCCAATAAACTTGGAAATCCAACACACGGGCCCTTTACATGTCCTCTAGGGTTTGTATGGTCCACTCCATCTATTCATCTATGGTAGGATGGAAAGCTGTGTTCATTTTCAACTTCATTCCTAGGACTTACTGCAGCTTACCCCAGAAGTGAGAGAGAAACCTCAAATCCCTATCTGATACGATATCCTCTGGAACCCCATATCGGTAGACCATGTACTTTGTGCAGGCACCCGCTAACTAGTCCATAATCCACATATACTTCATCGGAACAAACACGAACAACTTAGTCAATCTATTCACAACGACCCAAATAGTGTCCCAACCACTCCGAGTCCTTGGCAAACCACTGACAAAGTCCAGGGAGATAGTTCCACTTCAATCTTAGCACTTCTAAGGTCTAAAGTATCCCCACAGGTTCTGGTGCTCGATCTTAAACTTTTGACATACTAGACACCGGGACCCAAACTTGACCACTTTCCACTTCATGCTAGGTCACCAATACACATTCCTAAGGTCCTTATATAGCTTGTCCCCTCCTAGGTGAACTGAGTAAGGGGTCTGATGTCTTTCTTCCATGTACGATGCTTCAACTCTGGACATCCTTATGGTACACATAGCGACCCTTGAACCTAAGGCTACCATCCTTATGAACTCTGAACCCTTCTGCTCGACCTTCTTTCATCTTCCGATGGATTCTCTTAAGCTTGACATCTCCGGTCTGGTAAGCTCAAATCTCCTTAAATATGGTGGGGGTGATTGTTAGGGCACTCGAGCGGGCCTCTAGGTCACCTTGCTAAATCAGTTCAATCACTAAGCTTGACAACTCCTCTATCATACGTTCATCAATCACACAACAATTTGCAGAATGAGAGGTCTTCTTACTTAGGGTATCTGCATCAAGGTAGGTCAACTCGATATTGTAGTCCTTAACAAGTTCTAACCATCTCCTCTGCCTCATGTTGAGCTCCTTTTGGATGAAGATGTACTTGAGGCTTTTGTGCTCTATAAAGAACTTGCACTTTGTCCTGTACAAGTAGTGCCTCTAAATTTTCAGGGCGAACACCACGACTGCTAACTCTAGGTCATGAGTAGGATAATTTTGTTCATGCTGCTTTAACTGTTGGGAGGCATATGCGATCAATCTTCCATTCTGCATCAACACACACCCAAGCTCGTGCTTGGATGCATCATTATAAAACTCAAACGCATCTGAACCCTCTGGCAGAGTCAACATAGGTGCTATGGTCAACTGCCTTTTCAACTCTTGGAAGGTTCCCTCACAAGTCTCGTTCCACTGGAACTTTTTAGTCTTCTTTAGGAGGTTGGTTAATGGTCGGGAAATCCTGGAGAAATTCTGCACAAACCTTTTGTAATACCCGACCAAAGCTAGAAAACTCCGAACCTCTTCTATGTTTGTGGGAGACTTCCACTCTGTGATTGCCACTATCTTGGTTGGGTCCACAAATACTCCCCCAGCTGATACTATGTGTCTAAGGAAGGCCACTTCTTAAAGCCAGAATCCACACTTAGACAATTTTGAGTACAAGTGATTCTCTCTTAGCAGACTCAGAATGGTGCGGTGGTGCTGCTCATGCTCCCTATTCCCTCGGGAGTACACTAGGGTGTCATCAATGAATACCACTATGAATTGATCTAGGAAAGGTTTGAATATCCTCATCATCAGGTCCATGAAGACTACAGGTGCATTCGTGAGCCCAAATGGCATCACTGTCAATTCATAGTGTCCATACCGAGAATGGAAGGTGGTCTTCATAATGTTAACATCAGCAATCTACAACTGATGGTATCCTGACCTTAGGATGATCTTGGAGAACACTATGGCACCCTTCAATTGGTCAAAAAGATCATCAGTTCTCTGAAGCGGGTACCCGTTCTTCACTCTCAGCTGATTCACCCTTGGTAGTCAATGTAGAGACGGAGACTACCATCCTTCTTCTTTACGAACAAAACCAATACTCCCTAGGGTGATACACTCGGCCGGATGTGTCCACATTCCAACAGCTCTTAAGTCCATCCTATCCAGGTCTACTAAGAAATCTACCCTACCTATGACTAAGGCTACATCTGGGAACAATTGATTACATTCCATCGTATCACCTGATGGAAGCATCACATACAATTCTACTCTAGCAGAGGGTGACAACTTAGCCTTAGCAGAAAATGCAGATGAAACAAAGGACAAGGTAGCACCCAAACCAAAAAGGACATACACTGACAAAGAATAGATGGTGAACATACCTGTGACAATGTCTAGCTGGCGGTCACTCTTTGCCTGACTTATCACATTCAAGTACCTGCCTGACTAGCCTCCTTTCTAAGGGAAGGGTCTGGGTCCTTGAGCCCTTCCATTGGCCTCCCGAATTGGGGCACCGGATGGGGCAAGTGCTCGCTGGTAGTGATGTGGGGGTGTGTTCTGGAGATGTTGCTGGTATGCCTGCTATTGAGGGATTAGGGCTCCCCTCTGATGGTACTACTGCGAACGCAACGATATCCAACACTCGATCGCTCTGTGGCCCAAATTCCCATAGTTCAGGTATGTCACCAACTTGCCTCCACAATTTCTACTCAGGTGGCTTCAGCCACACTATCTGCATGATGATCCCCTCAAGGTCCCTGACCTCTACTACAATCTCTCGGCAGGGGTCTCATCGGTCCTCCTGACCATGGCTGGGTCCTACTCCTAGAACTTTGACCCTCGGGTTTCCTCTTCCCAAGAATGGCAACTTGCTCTTGGACTTAGGTGGTGGCGATGCAGGTGTGCTCATACAAGGTGGCTAGGTCGGTGAAGTCCGCTGTACCCATCATCCGATAGATGCTGAAGTTAAGCCCCTGCTCTAAATGGAACACCATTGTGGACTCGCTAGCGATGATCCCTGGGACAAAGTGGAGCAGCTTGATGAAGCTAGCGTAGTACTAGCAAACTATCATCGATCCCTAGGTTATCTGCATGAACTCCCAGAGCGTGTTCCTTTTTAGGATCTTAGGGTAGAATCTGGAGTAGAGAGTGGTTTTGAATGCCTCCCAAGTCACCAAAGGACCGTCTCGTGTACAGTTCTCCACCCACTAGGAGTCTACTACGCCTCTCAGAAAGAATGCAACAATGCTGGGAAACTGAGCTGGAAGGTAGTCCACTACCTCAAAGGCTGTGATACATGTCCCATAGCCACCCTTCGAGGACTATCAAGTCCTCCTCACCATAGTAGGTTAGAGGGTGATGTCCAATGACCCTCCAGAGCCAGTCCTCACCAGCCCCCTTAGAATGGTGGGGGAGCGAGGTTGACACCAGAGGCTGGCACTAGACAAACTCCATGAAGGCCTCCTCCAGGCATCCTACTCAGTCGTTCATTGTCAAGAGGAGCTGCAACAGAAAAGGAATGTTAGGAGTGAACCTACTGGTTTAAAGAAAATCATTTTGCACTAGTTTCCTTTTCTGGAAAATCCCTAATATATCCTTTCATTCCTCATTATGGGCTAGACTCAGAATTTTTAAAATGGAAAGGCCTTTTTTAGTTCAAAAACACTTCAAAATCCGAGAAAAACTTTATAAATCAAAATTTTCTTCAAAAATAAGCGTGGTTACCAAAACCAACACTCTGATACTAACTTGTAACACCCCCAAAATTACATTTGAAAATTTTCATTTAAACAAACAAACACAAGCATGGGGGTGCTACCACTATGATCAGTATAAGCCTGACTCCCACCCAATCTTGTACTAACCAAAGGTTAAAGAAAAGTTATCACCAAACCTTAGACATATTTAAAATAAGGATTCATAGAAAAAATTGACATGTTCTTAACACGGAAATCAGAGGGCGAATAAAAACAAGTTATCACAATCCAATAGTGTGCATAATTATAGTTCCTAAAAGGGATACAAAGATACGTTACGATAAAACGAAGCCTAAAATAAAGCAATACATAGGTGAACTAAAGTAAAAGAGAATTCGGCCAATGTCGCTCTCGAGTCCCTAGGTCAAGTCCAAAAATAAACTCCTAGCCCCATTCGATGCCTCATAAGTATCATAAGTATTGAAGATGGCATCTCCTACCTACACAAATGCAGTAGGGCCCTCTACTCGTGGGAATGGACAACACCTATAAAACAGGTGGCCAGTACGCTACGTATGGAGCAAGGTAACCATGTAGCTAAGGCCATAAACAGAAAGCATATAATACAGGTATAATCATACAGATAAACATATAAGCAATACAGATGGTAGAGATCAAGTTATAGTTCGGTTAAGCTTATTCATTAGATCTCTAGTCAGTATACTCATTTCCCACCATACTTATTATAAATCCATGTAAGTACATGAACCCCACTATTATTGGAGGGGGATAAAAAATGTACAGGGCATAACATACCTAACCATTATTATATGTCAGTGGATCGGTCTCCAGGGCAAGATGCTCTTAGCCATTATTTTACTGGTGGATCAGTCTGGCCTAGATTCTCATGGTGTTTCACTATAAGTACTTAGTGTATTTACCAAGTCTTATCATAACTTAAGGTTTGGTTTATTGAGCTCAGGATCCCCCACTATTATAGCCAATAGATCAGAAACTTACATGGAAGAACGCACCTGACCACTATTATATGCTAGTGGATCGGTCTTCAAGCTACCCCTACACTTTGCCACTATTATGTTGGTGGATCAGTTTGGGTCTGACTCAATAATCTTTTGTTTTAAATAATTAGTATCTTAACAATATCTTATCCGGTATATGTTTTCACCCTAGACATGCATGTTCTTTAGACTACCCGATCACACAATCTGTCTACTCCTATTCCCTAGATAAGGGCCTGTCCTATATATTGGAACTTCTGCGCCTCCCAACACATCCAGACATCCTTTTCCTCTTTTCCTTACCTACCACCAATATCCAAATCCTAAGGGTGTGGGTAGAGGCCCACTTCCTTATACCATCTAAGGATAACTCACTATCGCCCTCTAGCGTTTCCCGTGAAAACCTTAATTTGGCCTATATGGCCTATCCTTTCTCTAACCCTCACAACTCATGCTCCTTAACCCCCAAATCATCCTCTCACTTAGATTCAACCCCAAACATTTAACCTTACTTTCCATTTTACACATGTTACCACGAATCCCTAGTCGGCTACTCCAAACCCTAGCCAAGTTCCCTATACACCCTTATACCAACCTACCTATTATTTTCCGCCCAAGGATTCCAATCACCCCAAAACCTCTTCCCTTATCTTACTTACACTTCAAGGAAACTTTTTACATGTAAGGATCATCCCCATGTAAACACCATCCATCCCATGCAAACCCTATACTTCCTCATGCAAGATTCACTCCACTCTCTTATTTTGTCCACATTTTCCTTTTATTTGTCCCCTCATGGGTCATGAGATAATGAGGTCATTCTCATTCCCCTTTAGTCCACTCACTCTACTTTCCCCCCGTTTATCCTTTCACCCCATACCATGCTATTAACCATCCTAGCATACATGTCCTAGAGGATCACATCATATAATACCACATACACAACATACACATCATTTTACACATGCCATAAGAAATTCACATCAGTGTACCTTAACTTCGCGTTGCGCTACAAGTAAGCATTCATAATAATGGAAGGTACACAACATAACATAACATATTGCATAAAAGGAACAAAATACACACAAGCGGCCTTAACTAAATCCTTACCTAAAACGATGTCGGGTTTGGAGCATGCTCTTACACCTCCTTAGCGTTTTGACTTGATTCACCTATAAGAGGAAAATACTAAGGGTTAACTTCACTCTAACCAATATTATCATTATTTCCTACTTTACCCTTATCATAACTTAGTATTAGGGTTAATAACAATAATAGTAGTTTTATAAGTAAAAGTAAGGGTATTATTCCCAAAGTAGCTAATCATACTATTACTAATGCAAATAGTCTTGGTAGTTATATTGGTCCATGTTAAAGTATTATTAGTAATATTTATATTACTAAAGATAATAGCTTTAATACCCTTACTTTTTTTTCAATGACAAAAGTCATTGCTAATTATAGGTTTTTGTAACAACATAAATTATTGCCAAAGTAGGATCAATGTTTTGCAACAACAAAAGTCGTTGCAATATATAAACACATGCAGTTATGTGAAGTAATGTATTGAAATGAAATTTATTTGGCAATGACAATTTATGTTGTGTTTAATTACTTTTTTGCAACAACCATTGTTGTTGCTTTATTTTTTTTGCAATGACACGACACAAAATGATCCCGCAACAAAAAATGTCGTTGCAATATATATTTTTTGAAATGACTTTCTATCTTTAGCAACAAAAGGTATCATTGTTAGAAATGGGTTTTTTATTGAATAATTATGAGCTAAACCATGTCTTTAAGGTAGTGACTCCTAAAAAGCCACCATTCCCCATTTTGAGGTCTTCCATTGTAATTATTAGTGTCTTAATTATGGTTACCATGAGAAATACAATAACCACATACTTATTCATTTCCATTTGTTTGTTTTATTATTAAGTAATCCTTTTTCATACGGTTATCCATGTTAACTTTTAAAAAACCAGTAAGGCCATCCTTATATCTTCCATTTCCATTTCATAATTTGTCTCCATTTATTCATATGCCATAAGGGGTGATCGTATCATAATCATAATACGGTTTTAGAGTCAGGTAGTTTATGTTGAAGGATCATGGAATACTTAACTCTAACATGTCCTTCTATCACATCCAACACATATTACCATGCATAATTAATGATTATGACACCTCTTGCATGAATGTGAGATAAACACCATATCACACACTTAATTATCCATCCAATCCTATGTTATACCATGTTCTTGTGATATTCATTGATTTATCGAATACCCTTATCTTATTATTCAATATTACTCATGTCTTATTATAAAGACTTAATTAATCCATTGGCGTGTTATATGCAAGCTATCAATTTACCTCCATCATCCTTAAAAAAATACTAAAATATCCCTTGTTTATAAAATTACCAAGTCATCCCTTTTTATTTGTCAAATCACCATATTACCCTTCATATTTGTATATTTACTAAAATACTCCTTATATTTGTTAGATTACCAAATTACCCTCCATGCTTATTAAATTACCATATTTACCCCTCATACTTATTAAGTTACCAAATTACCCTTTCAGTTGGTTAAATTACCGAATTTCCCTTTATACTTATTAAAATTACCAATTTACCTCTTTGGTTTATTAAATTACTAAATCCCCATTTTGTTAGATAAATTGCCAAGTTGCCCTTTACACTTATTAAAATTACCAAATTACCCTTTGGTTAGTTAAATTACAAAACTATCCTTCATACTTATTAAAATTACCAATTTACCCTTTTTGTTGGTCAAATTACCAAATTACCCATCTTACTTATTAAAAATACCAAGTTACCCTTGTCATACCAAATTACCAAAATATCCTTTCTTACTTATTACTTTATCATTCTACCCTTTTTATTCACCAAGTTACCAAGATGTCCTTCCTATATGTTAAATTACCAAAATACCCCTCTTATCTACTAAATTACCATTTTACCCATTTCACTCACCCAAATTACTAGGTTACCCCTCATTTGTGCCAAATTACCAAAATACCCATTTTACTTTACCATTTTACCCCCTTTACTCAAGAATTTACCAAAATACCCTTCTTCTTTATTAATCACCATGTTTCCCCTTTTACTCACAAAATTACGAAAATACTATTCCTTTATGCCAAATTACCAAAATACGCTTCTTCTTTATTAAATCACCATTTTATCCCTTTTACTCAAAAAATTACCAAAATACCCTTTCCTTTATGCCAAATTTATTAAAATACCCGTACCACATAAGATATTAACATTCATGATTCATATACCTCATCTAACACCATCAACTACTATTATTTATTTTTAATACTCATTAACACCCACTATACATATATACTTACTTAGGCCACACTCTTTTGTAGAAGAAAAATTACCAAAATGCCCCTAGGGCTTATATTAACGTTATCCATGGCCATATTAACATATCATGCCATATATAAGCATTTAACATTATCCTTAGCCATAAGGCTCCTTCATTAACTATCATTTCTACACATGACACATAAATTAACAAGCTTTCCATGTCAACAACCAAAATATGCCACAGTTTATATTATACTTAACATCATACATCATGCACATAAACATTTTAAAAACCCTAATATGCTAGCATACATATATCCATACATCTTAGTAGGGTATAATGGTTGCCTTATTTCTAGCAATAATTAAACCTTACCGGTACCCCGGTTAAAGATTTGAACTTTTATTAGTAAAAATCAATACTTAAAAATAATATCAAAATTTAGCATATTAGAAGTAGGAAATCAAAATAATAATTTCTTATCCAAAGCTTAATTAAATACAACTAACATTAACTATTGTTATACCTCAAAGATTAACCAAATTGCTTAAAATAAAAAGCAGGGCTCACTCTACATGAGCAGGTGAGCTACATGCATAAACATTAAGGAAGAAGGTGGTCAAAGAGGAGATGTGGGGAGAAGGGAGAGGTTGGTTTGGTTAAGGGTTTTAGGGACTAGTTGAGGGCTTATGGAGGGGAGTGAGGGTGGTGGCTAGGTGTAGGGAGGGAGTAGGGGTGTAGGTGGTGGTCGGGTGTTGATGATTGGCTGCTCAAGGTGACGGAGATGGTGGTTGCAGGGTTGGAAAAATGGGGTGAAGGATGGGTGAATAAGGAGAGGGAAGAGAAAAGAAGAGAAGAGGGGAGAGGATACAAGAGAGTTTTAGCTAAGGGGAGGCAAGGTAGTGGTAGGGGAGGTGCTAGGGAGTTGATGGGTGGCTATGGAGGCAGAGGAAGAGTAGAATGGCAATGCATGAGGGTGGTGTAGGGTAGAGGATGAGATGGGGGAAAGAAAAAGAAGGGAGGAGAAAGGTGGTTGTAGGGATGTGTGGTGGTGGCTTGGTTGTGCAGGGAGGTAGCAAGGGGTGCTAGAGGGTGGTTGTGGTGGTTGGTTGGGCGATAATAGTGGTGGTTGGAGGTAACAATGTAAAAATAGGGGAGGAGGAGAAAAGGGGAAGATGGGAGAAAAAAGGGAAGGAAGATGCTCGGGGGAAGAAAATAGGTAGGGGAGAAGAAGAAAAAGAAGAGGGAGAGAAGGGGAGGTAGGGGCACCGGGCTAGGTGGTGGCAGGGGCTCTAGGTCTATGGGTGTAGGGTGGCAGGGAGAAGGAAGGGAAGAAAAGGAAAGAAAAGGCCATGTGAGGGAGGGCCATGTTTGGCCTAAAATGGAAGGGAAAGGGATGGGAAAGAGAGAACGAGAGAAATTAGGGTTATAGGGGGAGGCAGGTGGTTGCAGGTGGCCGGTAGCAGGTTGCCATGGAGGACGGTTGAAGAAGGAAGGAGAAGGGAAGAAGAAGAAGAAGAGAAAATAAAGAGAGGGGTAGACTGACCGGGAGGGGGCAAAGAAATGATGGGTCAACCCTATGGGCGAAGGAGAGGGAAAAAAAGAGGGAGTTAGGCTAGCCCAACCGAGAGGAAGAAAGGAAAAGAAAGAGAAGAGGGAGATGGGTTGGGGCGATAATGCAGGAAGAAGGGGAGAGAAGGAAGTGGGCCGGTGACCTAGCGCGAAGCAAAAGGAGAAGGCTGACGACTCGAAGGGGGGAAATAAGAAAAGGAAAAAGGAGGAAAAGAAAAGAAGGAAAAGGAGAAAGAAAAAGGAAAAAGGGTAACAATAAGATTTGAAATAATTTTTGGAATAAGGGTATTTAATTATTTACTTGGATAAATTAATTTATTTAAAATTTAAGATATTAATTTAAGAGGGTAATTTTAATAAAATATGGGTTTGAAAAATTGTTTAAATAAAATAAGTATGATAAAATAACAAAATATTTATTTTAATTTATTAAATAATCATACCCATTTTTATACATCTAAAAATCCACAAAATAACTAAATTAAATAAATTTAAAAATTAAATTATCCCAAATAAGGGTTATTTATTAAATTTCTAGGTTTTAAAATTTTGGGATATTACATATAAGGCTGGTGCTAGGGAGGGGAGAATAGTAGCAAAGGTGCGTGAAGTAAAGGAAGAAAAGGTGGCACAAAAAGGGTAGAAGGAGAGGACAAGGTTTTGGTGGAAAAATGTGCAGAAACAAAGGGGTAGCTTCAGCTAAATTGGTTGAAGGTAAAAGGGGTTGGCTTCGGTGGTTTTGGAAAAAAGGGTGGAGGGGTGGAATTGTGAGTTTGGTTGATGGAGAGGGGGGAGGAATGGTGGTTTTGGCTGTTGGTGTGGTGGTTATTTCGATGGAAGAACTAAATACAAGGAAGGGGAAAAGAAATAGCATGATGGAGAGGATTGCTTTGGGATGTTGTAACACCCCAAAATTCACTATATTTTTTTTTTTGAAAACAGAAGCAATTAAGATAGAAACACTTAAAACCTGTGAATTCTGGGAATGTTACCGCCACACTTAGTATTAGACCGGTTCTCTCCGACCAATCCAATACCAAGTGCTAAGGCTAAAGAAAAGATTTAAATTAACAATTCATAAAAGAATTCAAAAGATCATACAACAAAATCAAAGTACGCATAAACTTTTATTAACGCTTGTAAATTCCAAATATAAATACATTTAACAATATAAAACCCGATGGGTCAATTTCCGGATTGCCTACTCACTCAAATCAGGCCTGCCACCCCAAAACAATCTCTGATCTTAAACCTGCACAAGAGGTCTGCTCCCCACCATTGGTGGATCATCACAGGACCCATCAACCAAGGTAGTATCAGTACGGGTCCAGTACTGAGTAAGGTGAAATGATCGCTAAGGCCAACACATAAAAACACAAGCCATGCAGAAAAATAGAAGAACACAAACATAATTGCATATGATCAACCAGGTAAAAGTAAGAAGGCCCATATATAATCCAGATTAATCATTTCATTAATCTCTTATCAGAGTCCGATACACACCAAACTTTTTATCAAATCCATGCGAGTACGGAAGCCCCCACTATTATAGCCGGTGGATCGGAGGCACATAGGGTATCATACCCTAACCACTATTATAGCCGGTGGATCGGATACACATAGGACTACGCGTCCTAACCACTATTCCTAACCGGTGGATCGGTTGGCTCCGGCTCGCATGGTGTTCCACTGTAAGTAATTAGTATCTTTTAAGCACTCTGGTTTGTGACCGTTGAGCTCGGGAACCCCCACTATTATAACCGGTGGATCGGTTACGCATAGGACATCATGTCCTAACCACTATTATTACCGGTGGATCGGTCACACATAGGGTAAAACCCTAACCACTATTCCGAACCGGTGGATCGGTTGGTCCCGTCTCAACGATACTCCACTTAGGATAATTAATATTTAAGTATCTTATTCAGAAACTTTCACCATAGACATGCACGAATCATAAAACATAAATTTCATATCCATCATCATACTTTAATCACCAAGTACACATGTGCTACCACTAAACCCTAGACATGCATGAATCGCTCCCTTTACACTTCTCCTCCTATTCTACTTCACATCTATCTCACTCTAGGACTTTGTCCCGAAACCCTAATTTAGGCATTAACAACTCCTCTTACTCCACCTCACATCACCCAAATCATTTTAACACTCCACACATCACAAATCATCGATTCCATTCTCATAATTATGCCTTAATCACCCAAGAACACATGATACAACAAAAACCCTAAGCAACCACACCAAACCCTAATCAACCACCACAAACCATAATTAACCACTCCAAACCCTAGCTCAGTCTCCTACGTACCCAGATAATGCTCTACGTACTATCTTTCACCCAAAGTGTTTAAACGCCCAAACAACACTTATATTATGTTCCCTACATCCCAAATCAACTTTCCACACATACATTTCATACCCATGCAGACATTAACCTCCCCATGCAAACCTTCGAACTTCTTCATGCAAACCCTAAATTCAATCAACACAATTCCAAAGTTCCACCCATTTCAAACCTAAATTCAAGCCATATAAACCCCAAAGATTTGTCCATACCAAACCCTAAATTCAATCAACACATAAAGATTCTTCCACATAAATCATAAATCACATTTTCCCAAATAACATGATGAATTAGATTCTCCCAAACAAATTATAAATTAACTCTCCCAATCAAATCATAACTTCAATTCTCCCATATAATATTATAAATTACATTATCCCAAATAACATCATAAACTAAATTCTCCCAAACAAACCATAATTTAATTCTCCCAATCAATCATAAATTAAATTCTCCCATATAATATCATAAATTACATTCTCCCAAATAACATCATAACTAAACTCTCCCAAACAAATCATAATTTATATTCTCCCAATCAAATCATAAATTAAATTCTCCGCATAAAACCCTAAATTATATTCTTCCACATAAAACCACATAAATTGGATTATTCCTTATAAACCATAATATTATGTCAACTCACTTCCCTTAGTCAACTTCTTTCCCTATCCTCCTTTTTCATCCATTCTCCCACACAACCCACATCAACATTCCCTCATGCATGTCTTATGGGGTCACAATACATATCATCATACAATTAATACACATACCATGCATACCATACATCAACTCCAAGACATACCACATATAAAATAGTTAATTATAATAAACTTTAGATACATAACATGTGAAATCACATAAGAGACATAAGCACATAAAAGGCCTTAGCACTCCTTACCTAATACGACACCGGTCTTGGTGCACGCTCATATTCCTCTTGAGGGATTAGACTAGGTTCACCTATTAAATAAAAGTATACTAGAATTAGGCTCCCTTATAAAATTTTATTATTCTCTAAATTATTCTAAGATTTTGTTTTTAATTAACACAATACTACACAATAATTAATTATACAAAATATTACTTAAAATACAATAAATTATTGTTTTCATTCGAAAGGGTGGTGATACAAGGGTTTCTACCCTTCACCAAAATAGTAATAATACAATAATAGTAATAATAGTAATAAAAATAGTAATAATAATAATAATAATAATAATAAAACATTATTAATAACACTTTTATTAGTAGAATATTAATATTAATAATACAAAAATTCTTAAAATTACAAGGTGGCTTTCAAAATCAACCCATTTAATAATAACACTATCCAAAAATGTAATAATGATATTAATATTATATATACTTATAATATAAAGTTAATAAAGATAATAATAATAATAATATGATTAGAAAAAATGTTAAAAATGTTAATAATAGTTGTAAAAAGCCAATGTGCGAGAATTAGTTAAAATTTTAGGTTTATAATACTCCTGAAATAATTACAATATTAACTAAATAATTACACTAATAATAATAATATTAATTATATTATTAATAATAACATTAATCATGTAATAATTACATTAAATAGGCAAAATTCGAGAATAATAATTTATCTTACTCAATAATACTCCCAGACCTGTCAACCAAATTTAGAAATTAAAATACAGTTGATAACCACAATAATAATTATTATAATAATAATAATTAAACTTGAATTAGCATTAAAAATTAGAATAAAAGCATAATAATTATCAATAAATCGAAAGTAAGTATTAAAAGTTCCAGGGTTTCACCTTGAGTTGGAGGGTATTGGTGTCACCGGAGGTGGTTCCCGGAGGTGGCCGGAAAGGTGGTCTAAGAGGGCCAAAAATTAGGAAAATGGGTAATGGAGAGGAAGAAAAATTAAAATAATTATATGGGGCTGTAGAGGATAATTATTAGGATTTAATGGTTGGTTTGGAAGGTGTTAGAAGCGGCGCATGTGGCGGCGGGCGGTGGTTTAAGGTCTCGGGGTGAAATTTTCTGTCGAAGCAACTAACCAACTTTGCATGGTTATGGAAGCTCATTCAAGAAGAATCGAAGGATTTGAATGGCTTAGTTAGCTAGAGGAAATTTCAGGGAAGAGATTGGTAGCAAGAAGAGGTGTTGAAGTTGGCCGAGGAAGGAGATAATGGCGTCTGATGGGGAGGTGGCTGGGCGATTCTGACTTGGGGTTTCGGAAGGAAGAAGTCTCGAAAATACCCACCATTAGGCTATTTAAAGAGTTTAGATGGGTTATTAGGGTTTTGGGGGTCGGAAGGATGGGTTTGGGTGATAGGGTTTTGGTGGCCGGTGTCATAAATCGACCGGCGGTTGCTTGGGTCGGGTCGAAGATTCGAGAAGCCAGAGAGAGAGAATGAGAGAGAGTGAAGGTTAATTGACTATTCCAAGATGATGTAAGAGCTAATAGGAAGAGAAGGGTGGGTTAATCGGCCGGTAAGACTGCTCGTAGCCGATGCCGCCATTTTCGGCGGGGAAGTTGCAGGTTCGACGGCGTCGGGGGCTGGCAGGCGCGAAGGGGAAGAAGAAAGAGGCTGGGCCGGGCGGTTCGCGAGAAAAGAAAAGAAAAGAAAGGGGCAGACCGGGCCGGTCGAGCGCGAGGGAGGTAGGCATTAATGAAACGACGGGTTTAGGTGGAAGTGGAGTCAAAACGCGGCGTAGATAGGGACGGGCGAAGGAGGACGCGCGGGCTGGCTCATTAAATAACACGACGAGTTTTAGTAAAACGATGGTCAAAACGCAGCGCTGGAGGCGGGAGAAGGAGGCAACGTCGCGCGGACGGGCTGGGCCGAAGGAAGAAAGGAAGGGAACTGAGGAACTGGGCCGCTGGGCTGGCCCAGTTCGGAGAGGAGAAAAAGAAAAAGAAAAGAAGAAGAAGAAAAAAAGAAGAAAAGAAGGAAAAAGGAAAAGGGAAAAAGGAAAAATAATGGTTTGGGATAATTAAATTAATTAGAATATTTTGGATATTTAAAAATATTAATATTTAAATAAAATAATATTTAAAATCCCTTTTTAGGCTAAATTAGGATTTTTAAAAGATTTTCCATAAATTCTTTTTTTTTTATTAGCAAAACACCCTATAATTCCCCAATTAAATTATTTATAAAATTAATATTAATTTAAAACTATTTTCTCCTTATTATTTTAAATAAAATAATTTATTTAATTAATTTTCAAAATAAAATGCTTAATTAGCTAAAATACCCAAATCCTTTTCTAATAAAAATACTTATAAATTCCTTCTTTATTTTTCCTAATTAAATATCCTTTTATTTTAATGAAAATAATTTATTTAAATAATTTTTATAATAAATATCCTTTAAATGTAGTTTATAAAATTATAATTTTTCGGGGCATTTCATCACTACCCCCTTAAAAACAGACTTCGCCCCCGAAGTCTCCGGGAGCGCCTAGGGTTAGGGAAAAACATTCTAGGTGGATAAAAAAACAACTAATGCTAATACCCATATAAACTACCCCCTTAGGAGTAAACTGACTAAAGAAATTTAAATCTACGAAAATAGGGACACCATATGAAAAATAACACTTAAAAAAAAAAACTACCCCCTTAGAGACGAACTATGGGTTGTTGTACCTGGGTATAAGTTCAATTTAAATACTAAATATTAAATATTAATATTGGGAGAATTTAATCAAAATTTATTTATTGAAAATATATTTCGAAAAGATTCGAAGGCTCAAAATTAATAAAACAGTTATATAAGAATTTTGGAAACACTATCGGAAAGAATAAACGATGAACATAAAAAAAATGTATTATTTATGGAAATATATCATAAGAATTTATAAATTTATTTAAATCATATAATAAAATATTCAAGTTGAACTCTAACACCTCGAGCCCAATTTAGTCATTTCCGAAATTATTTTCCTGTAAATCAAAAGCATACAACAAAATAAAGATAACTTTGGCAAGAAATTCCTGAATACGTCTTCTAAATTAAAAACTTCCCAAAAATATTAACAATTGAAACGAATAATTTAGAGTCGAAAATATTTTTTTACTAATAAAATCATTACAATAAATTTAACTATTAAATAGGAATTATATAATTTAAATAATGTATTTTGTCACCAAAATATAACTTCAAAATAATGTCGTAATCACATGACAACGTTAAAAAAAAAAAAAAACAAATCTAAAATATGAAAATACGAGAAAGAACGAGAATACATATTATTAACCAGAAATTGAACTCATAAGAACTTTAATTAAATTTAACTATGACTTTGAATCGTCGATAAATCCATAAGACAGATCGAAATTAAAATAATTAATTATGTATATCAAATTACGTTAATAAAATCATTGAACTTAATAAATCTGGATTTTAAAAATACGGGGTATTACATCACTACCCCCTTAAAAAGGAACTTTGTCCCCGAAATTCAGGGAAAATCTAAGTAGCGTAAACTTGTCAAAACGATTGAATAAAGCATTAACCACAATAAATAGGTTAAAAGTAAATCCGAAGAAAAGTAAAACGATGTTTTACAAAACTAAACCAAGCAAAGTTGAAACAAACAAGGCATATGAAGCAATATAAAAGGAGGAGAATCAATGCTTAGCAGATCAAATACAATGGAATTCAAATAAGGAAGAAATACATACTTAAAGTCAAAACAAGTTACGAGAATACTATTCTTTAAAATCAAATCTTACAAGAGAATAACAACAAAAATTTATAACGTGAAGTTCAAACAAAATAAAGGAACGAAATTTTTAAAGAGTACACAACTCTAATAAAAATATATTACAATTTATATCATATCATATCTATTCCGGCAAGGTACACACTAAGGTTATCAATCCATAAAACCTACAAGACTAGGGTTAATCTAGTGGGGTTACTACCCCCTTAAGAACAAACTAATTACAAAACCATAATAATCGCAACACATAAAATACAGAGTTAACACAAATTGAGCATGTGAAAAACCAAATGACCATATGCAAAGACATAATCACAACATTAAATCACAAGGCCACTTATACTACCTAATCACACTATCCTCACAAGCTAATCCGGATTTAAAATTCACTTGAAAGAAGCTAAATACATTTTCATTTAAAACATTTAGGATCGTGAGAACCGAATCTCTAACCGAAACCCGATTCTCAACAACCAAGAGCTCTGATACCAACTTGTGGTATCAGCTTAAAAAGTTTAAAACAAATAGAGGAGCGGTCGAAACACACTTCAAAATCAAATACAAAGTCCGAAAACCAAATTTATTTTTGAATACAAGCGTGGCCGAAGGACCAACCGCTATGATACCAATTTGTGGTATCAGCTTAGAGAAAAATTTAAAAATGAAGGAGCTTGGTTGAAATCAACTTCGATACCATCCTGTGGTATCAATTTAAAAGTTTTAAAGAATACGGAAGAGCATGGTCGAAACCTGCTCTGATACCAACTTGTAACACCCCAAAATTCACTATATTTTTTTTTTTGAAAACAGAAGCAATTAAGATAGAAACACTTAAAACCTGTGAATTCTGGGAATGTTACCGCCACACTTAGTATTAGACCGGTTCTCTCCGACCAATCCAATACCAAGTGCTAAGGCTAAAGAAAAGATTTAAATTAACAATTCATAAAAGAATTCAAAAGATCATACAACAAAATCAAAGTACGCATAAACTTTTATTAACGCTTGTAAATTCCAAATATAAATACATTTAACAATATAAAACCCGATGGGTCAATTTCCGGATTGCCTACTCACTCAAATCAGGCCTGCCACCCCAAAACAATCTCTGATCTTAAACCTGCACAAGAGGTCTGCTCCCCACCATTGGTGGATCATCACAGGACCCATCAACCAAGGTAGTATCAGTACGGGTCCAGTACTGAGTAAGGTGAAATGATCGCTAAGGCCAACACATAAAAACACAAGCCATGCAGAAAAATAGAAGAACACAAACATAATTGCATATGATCAACCAGGTAAAAGTAAGAAGGCCCATATATAATCCAGATTAATCATTTCATTAATCTCTTATCAGAGTCCGATACACACCAAACTTTTTATCAAATCCATGCGAGTACGGAAGCCCCCACTATTATAGCCGGTGGATCGGAGGCACATAGGGTATCATACCCTAACCACTATTATAGCCGGTGGATCGGATACACATAGGACTACGCGTCCTAACCACTATTCCTAACCGGTGGATCGGTTGGCTCCGGCTCGCATGGTGTTCCACTGTAAGTAATTAGTATCTTTTAAGCACTCTGGTTTGTGACCGTTGAGCTCGGGAACCCCCACTATTATAACCGGTGGATCGGTTACGCATAGGACATCATGTCCTAACCACTATTATTACCGGTGGATCGGTCACACATAGGGTAAAACCCTAACCACTATTCCGAACCGGTGGATCGGTTGGTCCCGTCTCAACGATACTCCACTTAGGATAATTAATATTTAAGTATCTTATTCAGAAACTTTCACCATAGACATGCACGAATCATAAAACATAAATTTCATATCCATCATCATACTTTAATCACCAAGTACACATGTGCTACCACTAAACCCTAGACATGCATGAATCGCTCCCTTTACACTTCTCCTCCTATTCTACTTCACATCTATCTCACTCTAGGACTTTGTCCCGAAACCCTAATTTAGGCATTAACAACTCCTCTTACTCCACCTCACATCACCCAAATCATTTTAACACTCCACACATCACAAATCATCGATTCCATTCTCATAATTATGCCTTAATCACCCAAGAACACATGATACAACAAAAACCCTAAGCAACCACACCAAACCCTAATCAACCACCACAAACCATAATTAACCACTCCAAACCCTAGCTCAGTCTCCTACGTACCCAGATAATGCTCTACGTACTATCTTTCACCCAAAGTGTTTAAACGCCCAAACAACACTTATATTATGTTCCCTACATCCCAAATCAACTTTCCACACATACATTTCATACCCATGCAGACATTAACCTCCCCATGCAAACCTTCGAACTTCTTCATGCAAACCCTAAATTCAATCAACACAATTCCAAAGTTCCACCCATTTCAAACCTAAATTCAAGCCATATAAACCCCAAAGATTTGTCCATACCAAACCCTAAATTCAATCAACACATAAAGATTCTTCCACATAAATCATAAATCACATTTTCCCAAATAACATGATGAATTAGATTCTCCCAAACAAATTATAAATTAACTCTCCCAATCAAATCATAACTTCAATTCTCCCATATAATATTATAAATTACATTATCCCAAATAACATCATAAACTAAATTCTCCCAAACAAACCATAATTTAATTCTCCCAATCAATCATAAATTAAATTCTCCCATATAATATCATAAATTACATTCTCCCAAATAACATCATAACTAAACTCTCCCAAACAAATCATAATTTATATTCTCCCAATCAAATCATAAATTAAATTCTCCGCATAAAACCCTAAATTATATTCTTCCACATAAAACCACATAAATTGGATTATTCCTTATAAACCATAATATTATGTCAACTCACTTCCCTTAGTCAACTTCTTTCCCTATCCTCCTTTTTCATCCATTCTCCCACACAACCCACATCAACATTCCCTCATGCATGTCTTATGGGGTCACAATACATATCATCATACAATTAATACACATACCATGCATACCATACATCAACTCCAAGACATACCACATATAAAATAGTTAATTATAATAAACTTTAGATACATAACATGTGAAATCACATAAGAGACATAAGCACATAAAAGGCCTTAGCACTCCTTACCTAATACGACACCGGTCTTGGTGCACGCTCATATTCCTCTTGAGGGATTAGACTAGGTTCACCTATTAAATAAAAGTATACTAGAATTAGGCTCCCTTATAAAATTTTATTATTCTCTAAATTATTCTAAGATTTTGTTTTTAATTAACACAATACTACACAATAATTAATTATACAAAATATTACTTAAAATACAATAAATTATTGTTTTCATTCGAAAGGGTGGTGATACAAGGGTTTCTACCCTTCACCAAAATAGTAATAATACAATAATAGTAATAATAGTAATAAAAATAGTAATAATAATAATAATAATAATAATAAAACATTATTAATAACACTTTTATTAGTAGAATATTAATATTAATAATACAAAAATTCTTAAAATTACAAGGTGGCTTTCAAAATCAACCCATTTAATAATAACACTATCCAAAAATGTAATAATGATATTAATATTATATATACTTATAATATAAAGTTAATAAAGATAATAATAATAATAATATGATTAGAAAAAATGTTAAAAATGTTAATAATAGTTGTAAAAAGCCAATGTGCGAGAATTAGTTAAAATTTTAGGTTTATAATACTCCTGAAATAATTACAATATTAACTAAATAATTACACTAATAATAATAATATTAATTATATTATTAATAATAACATTAATCATGTAATAATTACATTAAATAGGCAAAATTCGAGAATAATAATTTATCTTACTCAATAATACTCCCAGACCTGTCAACCAAATTTAGAAATTAAAATACAGTTGATAACCACAATAATAATTATTATAATAATAATAATTAAACTTGAATTAGCATTAAAAATTAGAATAAAAGCATAATAATTATCAATAAATCGAAAGTAAGTATTAAAAGTTCCAGGGTTTCACCTTGAGTTGGAGGGTATTGGTGTCACCGGAGGTGGTTCCCGGAGGTGGCCGGAAAGGTGGTCTAAGAGGGCCAAAAATTAGGAAAATGGGTAATGGAGAGGAAGAAAAATTAAAATAATTATATGGGGCTGTAGAGGATAATTATTAGGATTTAATGGTTGGTTTGGAAGGTGTTAGAAGCGGCGCATGTGGCGGCGGGCGGTGGTTTAAGGTCTCGGGGTGAAATTTTCTGTCGAAGCAACTAACCAACTTTGCATGGTTATGGAAGCTCATTCAAGAAGAATCGAAGGATTTGAATGGCTTAGTTAGCTAGAGGAAATTTCAGGGAAGAGATTGGTAGCAAGAAGAGGTGTTGAAGTTGGCCGAGGAAGGAGATAATGGCGTCTGATGGGGAGGTGGCTGGGCGATTCTGACTTGGGGTTTCGGAAGGAAGAAGTCTCGAAAATACCCACCATTAGGCTATTTAAAGAGTTTAGATGGGTTATTAGGGTTTTGGGGGTCGGAAGGATGGGTTTGGGTGATAGGGTTTTGGTGGCCGGTGTCATAAATCGACCGGCGGTTGCTTGGGTCGGGTCGAAGATTCGAGAAGCCAGAGAGAGAGAATGAGAGAGAGTGAAGGTTAATTGACTATTCCAAGATGATGTAAGAGCTAATAGGAAGAGAAGGGTGGGTTAATCGGCCGGTAAGACTGCTCGTAGCCGATGCCGCCATTTTCGGCGGGGAAGTTGCAGGTTCGACGGCGTCGGGGGCTGGCAGGCGCGAAGGGGAAGAAGAAAGAGGCTGGGCCGGGCGGTTCGCGAGAAAAGAAAAGAAAAGAAAGGGGCAGACCGGGCCGGTCGAGCGCGAGGGAGGTAGGCATTAATGAAACGACGGGTTTAGGTGGAAGTGGAGTCAAAACGCGGCGTAGATAGGGACGGGCGAAGGAGGACGCGCGGGCTGGCTCATTAAATAACACGACGAGTTTTAGTAAAACGATGGTCAAAACGCAGCGCTGGAGGCGGGAGAAGGAGGCAACGGCGCGCGGACGGGCTGGGCCGAAGGAAGAAAGGAAGGGAACTGAGGAACTGGGCCGCTGGGCTGGCCCAGTTCGGAGAGGAGAAAAAGAAAAAGAAAAGAAGAAGAAGAAAAAAAGAAGAAAAGAAGGAAAAAGGAAAAGGGAAAAAGGAAAAATAATGGTTTGGGATAATTAAATTAATTAGAATATTTTGGATATTTAAAAATATTAATATTTAAATAAAATAATATTTAAAATCCCTTTTTAGGCTAAATTAGGATTTTTAAAAGATTTTCCATAAATTCTTTTTTTTTTATTAGCAAAACACCCTATAATTCCCCAATTAAATTATTTATAAAATTAATATTAATTTAAAACTATTTTCTCCTTATTATTTTAAATAAAATAATTTATTTAATTAATTTTCAAAATAAAATGCTTAATTAGCTAAAATACCCAAATCCTTTTCTAATAAAAATACTTATAAATTCCTTCTTTATTTTTCCTAATTAAATATCCTTTTATTTTAATGAAAATAATTTATTTAAATAATTTTTATAATAAATATCCTTTAAATGTAGTTTATAAAATTATAATTTTTCGGGGCATTTCAGATGTTGTGTGTGGTTGTTGGGGTAGCTTTGGTAGGGGATTCCGGTGTAGTTTTCTCTTGGATTTTGGCACAACACAAGAGGGAGAGAAGAAGGGATTAAGAAGAGGGTAGCGTGTAGGTAACTGAGGAGTAAAATAAGGAGAGGAAAATTTGAGGAAGAGAGGAGGTATGACAAATGGTGTAAGTTGATGGCTCACGGTAGTAAGGTATTGGGGTAGAGGGAGTCGAGTGAGGTAAGGAAATCATAACATTGATTAGGGTATAGGTTAGGGTAATTTATATGTGAATAATCAATGTAAAATATCTGGATAAAATTTATCAGGTTATTGGGTTAGTTTTACTCGATGAAACAAATACCGGTACAATCTATCCTAGGTCTAAAATTTATACGCACTCTCTAGTATATTTTAACCTAATTAATTTTTATATCTAATAATTCATAATAATATTACACATACTAATAATATATTTATTACTATTTATCCTAAGATAATTATTACAACTAATACAATTAATTACTAATTATAATTAGGGTTTTTAAAAATGGGGTGTTATAGTACAATAATGTTAAGTTGGTGCTAGAAAGGAGGCACAACTGTGACAAAGGGAAGGTTAAAGGTGCATGGCATGCATGCAACGCATACAAGGGTTAAGAGGTAAAGACACACATGGGTGAGGGGATAAGGGTATGCATGGTTGTGCACAAAATTTCATGGGTAAGAAGAAAAGGTGCACACTAACTTTGCGTGAAGCCATACATGCATTGTGTGAGAGAGGAATGTATAGGGATTACAAGGTGTGCACGATCATGTGGATTAATGAAAATGAAATAGAGCACAATGGGAAGAGGGAAATAATTAGCTTAGGGTGGTAATGGTTGGGTATCAATGAGGGAGGTTGATGGCAAGGTAATGGTGGTTGGTTCCCAAGGAAAAATGATGGTGCTTGATGGTCTATGATGATGTGTGTTGTGGTTATGTATGGCATAAAAAAAATAGGGCATAAAGGAAGGAGAAGGAGAGGGTGTTTGAGGTTGTGGCAAATATATATATATATATATGCATACATGGTTGTGTGCATGGTTTTGAATGGTAGAGAATGTAAGGCAGGGGGCATGGTGTAGCATAATTGGGTAAGGTTTGAAAAAATTTCAACGAAACATATCCCAAGATTTGTGGGAGGTGAGGGTAAATTCAAGCTTTTGTATGTTGTAGGAGTAAAGAAGAAGAAACATGTAAGGCAATAGAAGGAGAAACAAATCAGGTAAGATAAGAAGAAAAGGGAAAAAAAATAGGAGAAATAAAGGAAAAGAAAATTAAGGATAAGTGTGGGGTTATGGTTAGGATTAGGTTTAAAATTTTGATTTAAGAGTTATGATAAGATTAAAATATTAATCTTCTAAGATTAAGGTTATGTTAAAACATAAATTATCCAAAATAAAGATTATAATTTTTTAAGCTATTAATTACCTAGGATAAATATTAGATAAAATTTAGGGTATTACAAGATAGGATGAGATGCATAAGTTACCCATTATCCCGAACTTGTAACCATTTGTGAAACCTATGATGAAACACACTCTTACTTATTGTTCCAATGACCTTATGCTCACTTACTTGCAGCTTTGGCAATTTGTGTGATTGGTTTTTTTGGGACGATGTGCTTCGCTAGATTTAGAGAGGCCCTAACATTCAAAAATATGATCTAAGAACCCAATTGGTAGCTTGTACTTATCATCTATGGAGGGAACAAAACAGGTGGACCTTTACTAATGAAAAAAGATAGTGACTTAATTAACCTAGGATATTACTCTCAATTTGGCCTTTAGAATTGAGAGTTTTTCATCTAGTGCCTCATTTAATCATCTACTAGAGTTTTATTAATATGTTGTAAGAGTCTATTTTTGAAACCTAGCTATTGTATTTTATACCGAATTCCTCCATTAATAAAATTTCACTACAACTTACCAGGGAAAAAAAATAGAACACTAGATATGATTTGAATCACACAAATTTAATTTTGGTTAACATATTCAATCAAATTATCTTCAATTTTGATCCTTAAAAATATTTTAAAAATCATACCATCTTTATCATTTATTTATCTATTAATAGATAGCTATATTTATATAACTCTAGAGCAAAAAAAAAAAAAATACACGTGTGTATAAAGATATACACATATTCCAATAATATATATCTTTCATGATATAAATACATATTTTACATAATATAAATATACATTTTTCGGTTAATATATACAAATCTTTCAATTTATAAATACTTAAAATATACATCTCACATGATATGAATATATATATTTTAAGATATAAATATATATCTTCCAAGAAAAAAAATTACACATTATCCACAAATATAATGCACATGTTTTAGTAAAAAAGATACACATTTTCCATTACAAAATACACATTCTCCATTAGAACAATACATATTAGTACATTAAATATTCACCAATACTACAATACACATTCTCCATAACAATAATACACATATCAGTCACAAAATACACATATTACAACATAATATTGCTCATCCTTTGTTTATAAAATTAGAAGAGAGAAAATACACCTCTCTAAAAACAAATACATATTCTTTAGTATAATACACTTTCTCTAATACTATGACACACATTTACTAGAACTAAATTGCACATGTTTTTCATAAATAAATACACTTTATTCAATACTATAATATATTTTTTTAATACTATAATATACATTTTATATATCAAATTACATCCTACACATCTTATGAGATGAAATTACACATCTTTAAGTGGTGAAATACACATCTCTCATAGCAATAATTCACATATATAGTTTGTAATAAGAATATGTTATTTTATTTACACAACTTTAAAGGAAAAATTATTACAAATGAGGTAAATTTTAAGAAAATAAATAAATTTCTAAACTTTTGAAACTAATAAAAAGAATATGATGATTGTTGATAAGATTTTGAATCAAATTATCAAACACTTTGTGTGCATGTTTGAGATCTAAAATAGATATTTTTTTTAGTAAGTTGAAGCATATTGTGGAGTTTTATAGTTTATGATGCTTGTAAGCTCCATTTAACACAATTAAAAGCAACGGTCTTTTAAATATAAAATAAATGATGATTTAAAAAGAGACAAAGGAAGATAGTGAAAGCACTAGCTTATATAGTGAATAAATTGTTGGTTGAATTTTTGATCCCTTAGATCATCTATGTTGGTGATGAACTAATGATTAAGATCATTTATTTATTCTAATTTCTCAATTGATAGTTCTTTTTATTCTGATTTATTGTATATTTATGTCAAAATGGTGACTTATTACAAGTTAGTTATCTAGTTATTGGATATTTATAGGGTAATGAAAGGCAAAGGAGACCAATCGGTGAAGGTAAAAAATGTTGGCAATGAAATGAAGTCTAGGGCTACCATATGTAGTGAGCATGTTTCACACTACATAAACATGTATGATGCACTAATTCACTCAACGTTAGGTACCACTATTACATAATTCTTTTCCTAGGCTAATTATAAATCAAGAAAAAAAAAACTCCTTAGCTTCAACCATGAGGTAAAAATCCTCTTGGCTAAGTAATACTTCAAACTTTAAGTAGCAGTATAGCACAATCCCAACATATTTATTATTGCACCAAAAGTAATACCAAAATATGTCTCAATACCATCTATAGACTAATAGGGTGAAACGTAGGATTTAATTTAGCATTGATAGTTGAATACATCATTGTTATCTCATTGAAGGTTTAGAAATCAAGCTTAAAACACCATGTATTAAGTTCAAGGTGAAAATAAAAGCTACCATCTTCAATTATACTTGGGATATTTTGGACAGGTTTATGATAAAAAAAATGAAAACAATCATAATATTCAATATAGCATATACTATAAATCAACCACATCTAGTCAAAATATGAATTGCAGAACGAGTAAATTAAATTAGTTTTAGCATTGATATGCAGTCCTAATGAGGAACCAAACGAAATCAATCTTGAATTGGTAATTACCCTTTGTAGGAATAGATGAATACTTGGATCAAGTCCCTTCTTATTCCAATATATTTCCAATTAAGATTTACAACTATCACCATTCAGAATAAAGGATCGAGGCATAAAGCTTGAGATGCTAATATATGCAAATTTATAGGAAAAATACTTTTACAATTTATTCTACATATAATATAGTTTTTTAAAATATAAAAGGAAAATATCTATGTTAAATATTTGAATTGCTTCATAATTAGGAAAGAATGCATATCAAAAAAGGGAAAATTTCTACATTCTACTATAGTGTATTATACAACAACATGTTAGGAGCTTTGGTGATAACATTGGTATGAAGAAACCCTTAAGGTATTACCTTTAATATATGGTAAGATTTCATTGCATAGATAATCCTATACAGATACACATTTAACAAAAATTATATGTTAGCATAAGAAACTTTATAACTCATCCTTAATAGATAATACATATTTCTAAGGTAGAGAGTTACTATTGTTACATTCAACATCCCATAAACAACTTCTGAAATTGCTTATCTTTCAAGAGTCTCAACTAGGTCTTAGCAGGAATAATAAGAAATATATAAATTATTTTAGTAATCAAAGCTTTGTTAACAAGCTTAGGTCTTTTGATACTAAGCCCTCCTTAAGGCATAAGATTACAAAATTTTATTCCAAGCAACATGGTTAAATTATGTCCCTCTATCTCTAAGGTTCCAATAAATACATCCATTGGTGCTTCTCTAAGTATTTTCAAGCTATTTGGGGATTCAATGAGTGGTAATATGGTATAGAGGTATAAAAGAAAGGGTACACTTAATGATGTCAGCCTACCAATGTGATACAATAACTTACTTTCCTGACTAGATGGTATATCTACACTATAATGTATGTTTGGAAACACCAAGAGCACATAATTAAGATATTTTTATATAAAAAGTAGCTTTTTTCACTATCTTACAAACTATGTTAAAAAACACTTTAAGTCACTTATAAATTTTAAGGTTTTATCTAACTTTTAAGTTTTCAACTAACCTTTTAGTTAGATTTGTTATTTATGTTCTTAGAATACTTTACTTGTTAACCAAACCAAAAGCATAAAAAAAATCATTTCATGTAAAATCCATATGGGGATGTCATTAGCATAACCAAAATGTGAGCGTCATCTAGAAACATTAAACTTAGATCCATGGTATAAATTATAAACTTCATAAATGTAAATGACTCTAGAGAGTGTTTATGTGCAATGGATAAAAAGGTAAGATGATAAAGGGAATCCATGGCTAAAACCTATTTTACCTCTAATATTCCCAAAAAGGTTTCCATTTATAAGACTAGAGAAACTTGTGGTTGTAACAAATTTCGCGATAAATTGAGCAATGCATGAAAAATCCCATATCCCTTTACGATATGATGTAGAGCTTTCTAGTTAATTCTATCATAACTTCTAATACTTCATTATTTGCAAAACTAGTTTATCAAAGACTTAATTTAATTAAAGATAAAATATACTTTATTTTACAATCTTTATTAAATCCCTTAGAAAATTATAAACATTTGTTAAAGTTTTGGAATATTTCATTAAAAAATTATTGATCCTTTTTACGGTTTTGATTTCTATCTGAGTTTTGTACCACTTACAGATACCATGATCTATTAAGATCATTCTTCTTTATATATATATATGAAATTCTTGAATTTTTTTATTCTCTTAGACATTTTAAAAATAATGAAATAAGATTATGGAAAAAATCAATTTATATTCCAGTTCATGTTTGTTTGCATTTAAAGTCCAAAATTAACCCTTTAAAATATCTAAAATTTACAAAAATTTGGAGATAAAAACATTTTACTGTTTTTGAGTTAAATGAACTAAAAATGTTTTAATTTCTTGGCCATTATTTTTCAACTAAATTTGCAATATTTAGGCATAACTATCTGCCAAAACTTACTTATTTTTACTTGAAGTTTATATGAACCTCTTGAGATTCAATCTATCCATTCATGAAAATAATGGATCACGACAGTTGATTTGGTCTATCATATAGCAGGTACAACTCCTTATTCTTGTTACATGATATTTTTGATTCTTATGGCTTAATTATTATAGTGTAATTATGAAGCTCAATAACTACTTGTCATAGTTATCTCTTTCTCTTTTCCTTAGTTGTGTTACTCTTTCCCCATGACCATGCAACGTTCTTATTCTTCTCTTACCTATGTCTTGTAAATTTTGACACAAATTTGACCTAAAAATATCTACTAATTCATCCTTATCTCTAATTCTAAATTCTCCTCATTTTATTAGCTATCAGCTAAACCCCTCTTTCTTTTCACCTTCATCAACTAAATTTCTATTCTTATTCTTATTTTCTTTTACTTCATGAGCTCATCCTTCATTTTTCCACCATTAACAAATTTTGATCAACTTTTACAAACCTTATATGTAGCCTTTTTCATGTTTTCCTCTTCTTTCAATATTAAATTACCTCTTCTCACAAGGATTTCAAGGATTAATCATCAAATTCCTAATATTCAACTCTAGGATTCACTTTTTTACTTTAGATATTGTTTCCTTATTTTGTGATAAAAAAAATGTAAGAATGGTTTATTTTATATGTCTTCATATGATTTCTTAAATTATTCAAGGAATTTGGTGGTGGTGTGTTAGTCATGATCTCCTAGATATTTGTGTTAATTTTAAAATCTTGAAAGTTATAATAAGATCCTTTTCACTCATACTTAAACATGGGTGATATATTATATTATTCTTATTAAGATTTCAAGATTTTTTATGTTCTCTATTAGCATGGCATTATGCTTTGTGTACAAAATATGAGTTCAATTATGATATACGATGTGATGAGACTTTGAGAAACATGTTATTTTGATCAAAAAGTCATGAGATGAGATGGTGTACCATGATTCATGAGCTTTGTGCAAATATGGTACACTATGTTTGAAATATAAGTTGAGCATGGCATATATATGATTCAGACAACATGTGCTGAGTAGGATATGTTTAGTTGTTGCTAATTTTAAGCCTTTCATAATGTTCCTTTGTATCTTTAAATGCAATTTATACACTATATGTTATCATTTGGTGAAATATAGCTTAATTTATGTTAATTTCAAGCTTTGAAACCTTTAAGGGACAAATTGGTATTCTACTTAATAATCTATAAGTAAATATTTCAATTTAGCACTTAAAGCTCTTTTCAAGGGTTTTATGGCCTTTAGAGCATTTTGGTCATATCTATGACTAAGCAGGTGGATAGTATGCTAGGTTGGATTTTAGGGACTATATTTGACCATAGAGTTGACTTTAACTAAAGTTTATTTATTTATTTATTTTGGATTTGACTTGGAAGTTGAAACTTTGGAAAGATTTTATGGAATGTGTTTTCTATAGGTAAAATTGCATGTTTGGTGTAATCATAAAACACTTACAATACATTTCATGTAATAGTTGAAACATAATTTTGTGGAGTTTGATTCATCTATAGATGTGTAACAAGAGGCACACGTGCCTTTTATACTATAGGAGATCAGCACACCCTAATAGGGTGATGCACACTCAAGGATTTGGATACCAAGTAAGGAGTAGCCACTTGGCCGGATAACTGTGATGGTGTTGTAGGAGTCCTAACTTATCATTACTTTAGGTGACCAAGATATGAGGATATATGAGTCTCTATGGATTCCCACTAACATTAATGTACATTGGTTGAGCATAGGAAATCTCACATATCTTTAGTTGCTATAGCTATGGACCATGAGTACTGGAGTAAGGAACTAATTTTCTACTATTGAGATGTATTAGTGGAATGCCCCAATTTTTGGACTTGCAGGTGCATGTTAAATTTAGTGGTTAATCATAATTCAAGTGTGTTTAATTATGATTTGGGTTTATGTTTTGGCTTTATTTTAAAAGGAATTAAATTAGGTTTTATTTTTAGAGAAGGTTTGGTTTCTTTAAAAATCAACCAACTAGTTTGGGTCATAAAAATTACATGGCTCATCAACTCTTAGGGTTCTCAGTCTAGAAGAACCAGTTAACAAGTTCTTGATGGATTAGTTAATTGGTGAAAAATAATCCACTACTTATTTCAATCTAAGTGTTTTCTCATTTGGATTTGGTTCAAATATATTCCAATTGATTTTATAACTTGGTGACTATGCTTTAGGATGTTCAAAAATCATTTTTAGGGTTTTTAATCACCCTTGATTCAATTTTTACTTAAACCAAATTAGGTTTAGGGGATAAAATCACCAAAATTTATTGGCAAACCTCATTGTTTCTATATCTTATTCTTCTTTCACCTCTTCTATGGGAACAAATGCTTATCCATGTGATTTGGTTACATATTTTTTTGCTAAGGTTCTTATCTTACTTCATCATCATTTTACCTCTTTTCCTCATTCATTGATAACCAGAACCATTCATATGGTATCAAGGCATGTCATGTATGCACTATTCCTAGGTCAACTAGGATTTTTCCTCTAATCATACCTACATCAATCGGTCTAATGTTTGGGACAAATATTTTTTCATTATTAATCTATTAGAAACTCATTTTCCTCAAATCACTAGAGTCAGTCTCTCTTTTATTCTCTTATCTTCTCTAAGTTTTGAAACTTCTTCAACTCATATCCTTTATTCTACTATATCATAATAAAATAAATTTATTTGAATAATATATAGAGCCTGAATCAATCAAGTTCTAGAAAATATGGGTTATTATAAGTATAGAAGTGAAAGAAATTCATACCTTTGAAATTATCACATGCCTTATTCCATTATTCTTTAAACCTTTGCTACTAATAGGGATATTTCATCCTAAGTAAATTAAGAATTTCATTTTCCATGTCTCTGATAACGTTAATCTAGCATACATAGAAGTTGAGTTCAATAAATTTGGAGATAAACTTTAATATGACAAATTATGGGAGAAAATAGTCTAAATTATTTAGTCCCCCAAGGTGTAGTTTATGAAGGAAATTATGGATTTTCTTATGTAGTTCTTCAATATTATTACTATATACAGATTATACATCTTTAACAACTTGATGAAATTTAGTATGGTTAGTTTAACAAGTATAGATCCTCCTCTATGGTATTCTAACCTTAGTATAATTAGATAATGATAAATTTTAATTATATGGATATAAAATGCATGAGCATTAGGGAAAAAGTGTACCAAAGATTAGATAAATAAGATTTATCTAGCCTTTCCTAAATAGTGAAAATTACGTGTTCGTTATTTGTCTAAGTGCCTTCCACCCTTATAAAACCAAGGTTAATGAGTTCAAAGAGTCTGATATACATTGGAACTCACTTGATGCTAGCTGATTAAACCACTCCCTCATTTTTTTTATCAACTTCTTTAACAATCTCATTAATAACACCAAGATAAATAATTCTAGTAAGAGAGAGCTTTGAGATAATTCGACAACCTACTTCTTTGCTTTTTCCTTGGAAAAATCACAAGCACCTATAAGGTGACAACAAGATGAACTAATATTATCAATAATCAACATCTTAATATGATCACATAGTAATGTCTCTAGTCTAAGACATGATGAAACCACTTGAATTACTTTTGGAAGGAACAATAAAATGGTTATATAAATCAATATTTTTGTAAGAGGAATTGTGATATGATTTAATCTTTTACAAAAATAAGCTTGAAGATTTTCTAACCTTTAGAAATAAATGAAGACTATGAAGTATATCATTTGTAAGCTGACTTTTTCTCTCTTATTGACATTTCCCTTTTTTTTTATCTCCCAAAATACATTATTTTTTTAAAAAAATAATAAGTTAAATTTAAGGGGATAAAAATAGTAATAATGGTTTGTGGGATAATGTTAGATGATGGAAATTTTAAATCATATGATTTAGAGTCACATTCATGGAAATAAGCATTATGACAAAAAAAAAAATGCATGAATTGGTAGACCATTTTAATAAGCCAAAAATTAAATGAGTAGTTTACTAGCTTGGACTTGAATTAAATTGGACAACATGCTTGTTGGAGCTTTTGTTCACCTAAATTATCTATTCATTTTCATAAAGTTTCATGCAAATAAAAAATTATGTGTTTGTTTTCTTTTTTTTTCTTCTACAAATTTTATGAATTGTTGTCTTAATTAAAATTTGTACAAAATCATAACTAACTTGGACTTCTACTATTCACTTCATATTAGAAAGAACATATTTTTAGAAAATATAATACTTAATAAGCTAATAAAACTAATATTAATATTTTATGTAAACATTTCATTGAAAATTAACATATTAACTAATATTTTAAGGATGAAAAATAATGATAAATATAAAAATCAAATTCAACTTGTTTTTTAAAAAATACTCAAAAATAACTCTAAGAAAGAATTTCTTTTTGATATAGATGGAATAAAACAATTTATTTATTTTAAAGTTTACTTCTAAATATAAATTAATAAAAAAAAATATTTTCTAGAGAATTGACATGAGGGAGGAAATAGATAGAGAAGAGAACAAAATGAGAATGGTGGGATAATGGGTAACGGTAAGATATCAGCACAATATTTTAGATGAGTCACCCCTAATTTCCAATTTAAATCACAACATTTATCATAAGCACTTTCATACTCAAACAATAATGGATAAAGAATTAAGAATATGAAATTAAATGTATTTGACACTAATTTATATTGGCTTGTACTTATACAATCAATTTTCACACCAATGAGAACTAAAAAAATAATTTTTTATGAATTTAATAGGATTTTTAGTATTGATATTTTTTCCTAAATCTAATGAGGCATACAAATTTATGATTTTTAATGGAAGAAGAAATAATATTTCTTTGTTTGAAAAGACAAATTTAAATCAAACTGTTAGAACTTATTATGAAAAAATATAAAATTAACTTCCTAATTTGAATAGAAATTTAGACCAAATAATTAGTAAAAATAAGCATAATTCTCTTGTATTTTTTCAACTAAAAGAATGGTGGATGTAAGCAACTTACAAGATGGGGGTAAACTATATTATACATTCAAAAGGACACTAGGGTAGTGTTATCTAAACACACTCTAAATCTTAAGTTAGTAGTGTAAGAAATAAATAGAGTAAAATAAGGTGAAGAGTGAAGAATGGCATAAGTAATTAGATCTTTGAGCTACACAGGAAATGTAGTTGGAAAAAATAACAAAGATCCTCTTAATCAAATGTACAAGCATCAAGTTAAAGTCTAAATGGATATATACAAGGTGAATTTAGGATCAATCATGCCAATTTACTTTTAGATGTGGGGATTCATAATAAAGACTCAACCAAGGTTAGTGTTGGCTAAGGACTTGGTAGATTTGGCTCTTAAAGAAGGATTTAGCCCAAATGAGTTGTACTAGAAGACTTCGTTGAGATAGGACTTGATGGCACTTGACCAAGTTGAGTTCTAATGGATAAATTAGTCAAAATGAGTCATGGTGGATGACTTGGCTAAGATGAATCTTGATGAAGGACTTGATTGGGATGTTTTCTAATGGAGGACTAAGTTGAGTTTTGATGAAGGAATTAGCTATAGTGGATCCTAGTAAAGGATTGGACTAAGATGAGTCCCCAAAAAAGACTAGTTCTATATGAGAAATGTAATCTAATTTGGTAGGGTTATTTGAGTTATACTAAATGATAATAGATTACAATCTAATGGAAGACCATAGTCTTATAGCATAAGTAAATCTAAAATGAGAGAAATGAAAGGGGACTTCTGGATGGTAGGATCTTTTGATGATAAGGATGTGTATTTCTATATGTAGGAGGTATTTCAATATGGAAAATAAACTCCCTTGCTAAGAGATATATTACACTTTGAATGGGATATAAGTATGGAAGAACCAATCCCCTATGCATAGGTTAAAAATAATCTAGAATAAGGATCACTGAACAAGAATATGTCTATAGGTTAAAAAGAATCTAGAATAGGGGTCTTTGAGGGATAAACATCCTAAGAGTGTTAGGGAATATGTCCATGTCATAAAGGACTGAAGACCAAAGAAAAATAGAGAAAAAAGAAGAAGAATGTGAGTTGGTTTTGTTACTGGGTTAATAGATACGCGTAAGTCATGTTAGTCAGCCTAGCTATGTGTTGTCATTTTTTTATGGTGTTTTTTTTTTCTTTAAGTCCAAGTTAAATTCATGATTTATCACTTGTTATAAAACTTATCTTTTTTTATTCTATGGTATTTTGTTACCCTATTTAAGGAAGTTTAGTATAAGTCACTAGCAATCATGGTCAGAGAGAGATAACTATTGTAATTTGAATTTAGGTTTTATTTCTCCTAGAGTGTTTTAGAAAGGAAAAATATTCATTAAACGAAGAGTTATTGATCAAGTAAGATCATAGCGATAAACATTCTTGATAATCTTAGAGGGTAAAAGCATAAGTGAGGAGTGTTCTTGGTTCTCGTACTACTTGATTATGCATACCCTATAGAGCCAAAATATATCAAGACACTTACAAAGTAGAAGAGGATATATTTGGACCTTATAAGGGATGTAAGATCATATAATAGAAAATACCAAAATAGTACCAAGTGAATATCATACCTAACTCTGATAGCTAACCCCAAGTGATACAAGCCGTGACTTAAGATCTTTCACTTTAAGTGATTAATATTTTATTAAATATTTATATCAACAAAAATCAAGGTCCATAGAATATCACTTTGATTAGCATTAACCATTTCCTTTATTGAATCCTGATATTACCCACACACTTGATCCATAGAGGAAGAAAGACCCAATTAATTTAGAGCACAAGGCCCATTAATATGCCATGAAAGCCTAATTGAATAATATGAGGAATTCAAGATAAGTTCCATGCCATGAAAGACCCATTATAGTTATATCTCAACATTAATTATTTTTAAAAAGTTCATTGGTCAAAAATTAAGTCAATGGTCAATGGATGTTAATAGTTGACCGAGTTAATTATTAACCAAAGGTCAACATTTGAACATAAGTCAACCAAGGGTCAAGGATCATTTCAAAAATTCACATATAAGGCTAAAATCAATTAAAAAAATCTTCAGAGAAATAAATTGGCTAAAATGCCCCTAAGGTAAACTAAAGTTATCATAGAATTAAAAGACATGTATTTCATGCTAAAGACCTACACTTACTAATTATTTTCCTTGGATGAGCATTAAGTGTGAATACCAAGTATAAAATACTAAGGTTACTCAATGTATGCAAAATGACCTTTAGTATCTTAATTAAGGTCTCAAAGTCCACTCATTAACTACCACCAAAATATCACACTTCCATTTTGACTTATTTTCTTAAACTAATACTCACTTAGATCCTAACATTTCTAGAATTAAAGTACAATGACCAAAATGTTGATATTCACGCAAAATAACCTTAAGACTTCTAAAATTCATCACTTACTCTAAAAAACTCAAAACCCTAACATATTATCTATCAAAATTTATGTAAAAGACTGATAAACATAATGGCACCCTAAAAAATTGCAAAAATAATATGGAATTCCCATCATGCCCCTTATCGAATTACATCCTAAAACCCTACAAATTAATTTCATCTCCAAATGATCGAATCTTCATACTATATTATACATACAATGGCATAATTAGACACAATTAAAACAACCAAAAAACCGCATAAAATAATGGGGATCAAAATCCATACATATGCTAACATACTCAGTTTACAATTAACATTTATGAAATTTAATGAAACTCCTAAGCATATCATTATACATATATAAACTTGCTTAGCAAAAATTAAAATGGTCATAACATTTCTCAACATAATAAGGCTAAGTGCCAAAATAAGCCATTCCTACCAATTATATCTAAACCAAAAATCACAACATGATTACATACATTTTTTTATCCAGAAAACAAACTTTCTTAGCTCTTATGTTTAAAACTTCAACACATTACATGCTTAAGGGAATAAATATAAACATATATATATATATTAAAATATGAAACACCTAGCACACAAAATTATTTCTAAAGTTCAGTTTGGTTAATCAAATCCTATGTTCCTAGCAAAAGCTAAAATAAAGAATGTAGCAACTTCTCTTCTAATCACTTGGGTCAATAATAAAGAGTTAGATACCAACAATAGAGTATAAAACAAGATTTAATAATAAAGATTAATAAATCTAGAAAGGAAAAGAATGAGGTGAAATAGAGAGATTTATGGGATTAAAATAACCAACAAACAATAGGATGGAAGGGGATAGAATTTATGGTCAACTAGAGCAAAAAATCAAACACAAATGGTGGGGGAAGCACACAAAAAATGCACCAAAATTCAAAGGGAAACAAAGGAGTAAAGGAGGGGTTAGTGTAGGCTATTCTGTAATGAAAAAGAAAAGTAAAATGAAGGGGAGTATAGGCACAATGTAGCAACAACAAGGGTAAGGTCGAGTAGCAACAAAATCACGGCTAATAGCAGCAATGTAAAGCTAACCAATGAGATAAAAGGGGAGGAAAAAGAAGGTGGTAGAATCCATAAAACTAGGGGAAATTAATGGTGAACTTTTCCAAAATTGTAAGAAAGAAGACCAATTAGAAGTCACAACAAAAATTGAGGAAGTAACCTAAATGTCGGCATGAAATTGATTGGAAGTTAGTCATGGAAAAACCTTGAAGCTACTTTACAAGGGGAAATGAAGGATGAAACTTGAATTTAGAGTAGGAAAAAGTGGTTAATTGAAGTATGTAATATAGGTTTCAAAATGCAATAATAATCAAAAATGAGGAGAAGAAACTAGGTAGAAATATGTGTCTAAACATGGGAAAAGATTAGTTGAGAGGACTTGGGAGAAGGGGGTTGATGCATTTTTATTTTGGTTTGAAATGAAAATGGTTTATGCTATGTGAAAGGGATGGGGAATGTTTAATGATTCAACAACACACCCTAACCATTTCAATATCTAACGAGTAGCAGTTGCAGGGAATGGAAATTTTTTTATCAACCACAAGAAAGTACAAAGAGTGTGGAATTGTAAGAGGGTTTGTAGATTTTTAGTGAGAATGCATTATGGCAAGGTTTTTGGTTGATCGAGAGCAACAAAAACTTTATATCTTAGTTTCCAAAATTTAAGGGTTAAATTCCAACTTGGAGAGGAGTAGGATGATTATTTTACAAATTTTTAAATAATTAAACATGTAGAAAGGCTAGAAAATATGAATTTATTAGGAAAAATAGTAAATATATGCTAAAAATTATGAAAATTTAGGTAAAGGTTTGGAATAATTTTAGTAGCCAAATATATAAAAATATTATATATCACAATTTGTTTGAATCCCAAAAAAATTTAAAAGGTTAGAAATAATTAAAAGTGTGTAATCATGTAAGCGAGGTTTTTTTTTTGCAACTTAACGATTTAGAAGAAGCAAATGAATTTTGAATGATTGGATTAAATGAATTAGTTTAGAAAGTTAATAAGTGATTAAAGAGTCATAATTAAATAGGATAATTAGGGTTCAAAATTTGGGGTATTATGAAGAAGTACTTTGGTAGCTAGGAATTACTCTAGTAATTTTTTATATAGCTTTTAATAGATGGAGTTACTAATGGTTGAATTAACATGTTAGTCATGAGAGTTATTATGGTGATTATTTAGTGAGTTAATATAATAGTTACTTGGAGAATTATTATGGCTATTTGCCAAAAATCTAGTAGCTTCATTTATAGGGCCTTATAGCAGATTAGGTTAAATTAATGGAATAGTTATCTAAGATTGATGGTGCCAATCAGGTCTAGTCAATTTTAGCTTGTACATCTATATACATCTAGAATTTTTCAAATCATATTGGTGGTAGAATTTAATATGGATTTGTTGTTGCATTAGTTTTTGTCTTTTTTGGTTGTTATCAATACTAAATTTTATGAATAATTCTTATTAAATATATCATTTTTTATTTATTCAAATTTTCTATCTTCCTCACTTTCATAATTAGCTTAAAGTCATAATTGTCCTCATATTCAACTTTTTTAACTTCCCTCAAGTTAAGATATTGAAAATGAAGGATTTTGGCCAAAGGAAAACAACACAACAAAACAAAATAAAAGGCTAAATTACCTAAGAACTTATGCTAGATTAAGATCAAACCTACTAGTTACCTGGAATGAGTTAACCGATTGATTTGAATTGAAGGTGAGAATAATTTGATCAACTTATTGTTTCAATTTGAGATTAATCTAATAGATAGACTTCAATCTTTTTCAAGTAAGTGAGTGCAAATTACGTTGCACCACTACTGGTATCCACACATAAAAAAATTAGATCATCGAAGATGCGTGCTAGTACCACTAGGAATTCACTCTCAATTTTGTGGAGAACAAAGCTTGATGAATACATAGTTCACCATCCACAAAAGAGAGATCAAGGGGTACTTATTATAAAAACCTTGCTTAGTTTTATAATAAAGCCCTAGCTTTTAATCAAATTAAATCCACCATATGTTTAATCCTTTTACTACCATCGTAGACTTAAAAAGATATTACCCATATTAAGACCTCATCTTACCCAATTTATAGTCCATTTATGATCCAGTTCGATTGGTGTGTGACCTTGTAGGTTCACGTAATGTTGGAAGTGGACTAAAACTCCTTTCAAGCTCACAAATCCTAAGAGTTCTCTAGTAAGACATTATGACCAACCAAATTACATAAATGTAATAAGTTCAACACAACCTATTATAACATGTATATTTATCTTCTTTGTCACACGATATTTAGATTGAACATAAAGCATTGGTTGTGTCATACTTAATTTGTTCAATCACACTCTTTTTCGATCACCAAGTAAGACTAACCTTAAACAAATAACATCTCATTACACATTCCATGCTAATATTAGTTATACTTGTGAAGGGGACCAAATATATCTCTCTTACGTCATGAGAGGGAAAAATCCCATCATGATCATCTATATACCTCTATATGATTGATACCATGCCTAATTATTACCTTTATGATCACCCTTAATAAGAGTAACGCTTGGTAAAGTCAAAACATGATGATCATCATACATATATATACAAAAATCTCAAGTCAAAGAACGATATACTATTTGAAGAATACTGATGACACATAATATTCAAGGCAGTGTCCTCTTATTGGGTTGGTCCAATGCCATATTCCATAACATGTATCTATGTTATTAGTTTGATATCCCGTATTAATGATAGTGGAACATGATCATAAATTAATCAACATCTTAGTCTTATGGTCACTATTATCTTTTAATTAGATGATACAAGACTACGACAATTGTTGAATAATAATCTTTCTATTAGTTAGTAGAGTTCCACAATTTAGTCACATGCTTGATTATCTACATAAATAAATATTACTCAAAAGGATAACAAAATTTGAATAAATAACATCAAATGATCTTGTATTAATAAGAACAATCACAAAATATGCAAATACAAATCATCAACTATGATTGGTTCTACGGCATATTTCCAACATAAACTTGATATGAAGCCAAGCTATGTTTTTTTTCTCAATGTAAGATCAAGTTTAACTTCGGCTCTAGATGAATTTGATCAAGTTTGTTTACTCAACTAAATTGAAGTGATGTTGCACCATATACCCTTATCTTATATCAAAGTCAAACTATATCGAGAAATACCTAATATTTTACATCACATACATTTATATTCACATTTTCATAGATTAAAATTCACACCAAAATTTACTTTGATGGTGCCAATATATTTTTTTCATTCTAATTTGATCCTAAAATATTATTTTCATTTCTCTCTTCTCATATCTTCATCTTATCCTCACCAAAAAAGAAAACATCAATCCTTGTTATTACCACATTTTCTATATATGTCTCATCTCTTCCTTTCTTTTCTTAATATATGCCTTTACATTATAGAAAATCCTATTGTACATCACTAAACGTTGTTAACACCACCCATTACTCCATTAGAAAACTATCACTGCAAATAACACTCTCGGCTTAACCTTCCTTTAACTCCAAATTAGTTGAAATATCCTATAACACCTTCATTTTCAAAACCTAAAAAATTTTTTTTAAAAAAGGCTTTGTAAAAGATAAAATATTTAAATGCATGGTACTACTACTACTACATCTACCACAGAGAAAGGTATAGTCAATACCTAAACTATGTCAAATTCAAGGAAAAAAATAATTCAAACTCCATGATTAGATATTCTCAACACCTAATCCATGGTTGAGATAAACCCGCCCTCCAACAATAAAAATATTTAAGAGAGATTGATAAAGGTTACAAAAGAAATGCCATCACAAAGAAAATAGTACTATATATCCTTAGACTCTAACCGAACGACTTAAGAGCAAAACCAACTACTACCCCCCAATAAGACGTTGAAAACCCAATGTGTTGATAACTGGTCCCTTGAAAAAATCAGATTAGCACATACACCATAACAAAGTACTAAGCAAGCATAACCTCCATTAGAGAACTACAAAATAACATAAAACATGGCATAACACCTACCAACACTCATAAGGGGATAAAAGAAATCCAATTTCATGCAACCTATGTGATATAATAGTATAGATGAAATTAAACCCAAAAAGGATACAGACACCAAAATTTCATTAATCATGAAGGAAAAAGATATTCATAAACACATATCCTAGGCATTGATTATTAAGGAATTATTGCCAATGATTATTTAGATTAAATACTTAACCAATTAATCATTAACATTAAGAAGATATGTAAAAATCATCTAGGGTAAAGCTTGCCAAGAAAAAAACATATCTAAGGTAATGAATGTTAAAGAAGTACTAAACCCAAATATTAAAATCAAATCAACCACATATCTAAGAAATTACCACCAAATAAGTATTACCACCAAGTATTTAAATTAAAAATTTGTCTAAATGATAATTATTATTGAGAAGGGATGTACACATTATTCTAGGGAAAATTTCAAATTAAAAAGAAATCACCTTTTAGGAGAACATTTAAAAGTCAAATTTGCTAGATGTGAAGGACACACTTCACGTGTAAGGAATTTAGGTTTCTATAGTTGATCCTCCATCTTAGAATGTCTTAGAATAATCGTTGGTTGTGTAAACTTCTGGCTTTATCACTTCCCTTCCATCCTTCATCATCATCTAGATCAAGTCAACCGACCAATGATATATTTACCCACCCTAATGTGAATAGTACTACAAACTCACCAATGATTGAAGTGGATAGTATAAATTTTGAATCTCCCCCACCATGTTCAGACCCCTCATCTCAAACACTGTTGACCAAACCACCCTCTTTGCCAAGATTGGGAGGAATTTCCTATGATCTTGTTCCTAAATCTAATGTGAAAAGTATTGTGAATTTGATAACCAAAGAGGTGGTCCATCGAATCCTCAACTCTCTTCACCCATGTTTGGACTCTTTGATTCTATCATTTATGGAACTTATCTCTAATATATCCATACGTTGAACATTAGAAGTATTCTTATAGCATATAACCTATGAGTTAGAGAAATATTATTGCACATAATCAGAGAGAAAAATATTTTATGAACCTCAATGTTACTCCCCCAATCATTATTAATGGTAACACCCTAGATATTGTGAAACCGGAATAGATTACAAAGGAGGAGAATAAAATGTTTAAAACAATGATTCGTATTATTGTTGGTTTTCACCTGTCTCTTTCACAAATGAAGAAATATGTTGAACAAAATTAGAGAAACATCTCTACTGCTCCAATTGTGCTTCATCATGATTAGGACTTTTTATCTATTTCGATTTGATAATGAACAAGATTTTCTTACTATTCTTGATAAACCTTACTTGTCTTTTGGGTTAAGTCCCTGATGCTAAGGCAATACAACCCAAATGTCCCTTTTATTGAAATAAAATGGAAGTGTAAACCACTTTAGATCACTTTACCCAACATTCCCCTTACTCAATGGTCAGGTAATTCATTGATTCATGTTAGGAGCCACTTAGGAAAACCCATATGTGCATATACGGTTATAACGGGGGTTTTCATTCATGGGATATTTGGTGTTTTGAATATTTGTTAAAAAAAGTTTTAGATATTTAAAAAAGTGGATATCCAGAAATAAGCCTCAGATATCCAATACTTCGGATATCAAAATTTTTGGATCAAATAAAAAATAATCCATCAAATATTTGAAACTTTTGAGTGGGCCATAATTGATAAATATTGGATGAAAATTATTCAATCAAAAAATAAAAAATTATTCAAATTTGAACAAATATGATCTAATGATTTGATTTGAGTATTAAGATACATTATATACAATTAGTAATTTCAAATTTTCAATAATAATTAAATATTTAATCAAAAACATAATTAAAAAGTATTAAATTTACCTATAATAAACACTTATTTCAAATTATACACACATACACACACATACGTGATTATATAAAATAAAATTTTATGGAAAATTATTAATGTTTAGATTGTATATATTTTTAATTTATCAGATCAAATATTATTTGTATTCAACGAATTAGATATTCAATTTATTTGATCTTTTATTTATCAAATAAGATATTTGATTTGAAAAAAAAAATTATCAGATCGGTTATTTGATATTTCGGATAAGATCTATTTGGATATCATATCGGATCATTAGATATTGGATAACATGAATAACCCTAGTTATGACCACTAGGAGTAGAATATCCTACCCTTGAATTCTCATTGAGATGGATCTCAGCCTCCCTATGATTGAACACATGACGGTTACTACTACCACAGGTGCTAGTAAGGAAAAACTAAATAATGATTGGAGACCATAGTACTGCTCAAAATGAGATAGATTTAGGCATGACACAAGGGTATACAAAGATTTGCAACCAATTCACAAAGTTTGGAAGCCAGAACAACAACTAAAGGAAAATAATAGCCTCTCCCACAACATCCATATATTGAACAAATGTCGCAACCTTTGAAAATAAGGTTGCACATTCCCCTAACATGATGTGCAACATTGAATCTGACGCGAGTAAGTGTTTTGATATGGGTAAAGGAATATCTTACGAGGTCCCAGAACTTATTACTAATGTTCTGTGACTATCCAAATGAAATTTATAGAAGAAAGGAAATTGATCCTAAACCTACTAGTAATCCAGATCACCCCCGTGAATAAGTTTGCAGCATGGAATATGACAGGAGTAAATGCTTCACTAAAACAAAGAAATTTGTGTAAATATTTAATTTTTATGAAATTTCTTTTAGTTTGTTTATTATAAACTAAAATTAAGGCAAATAGTATTAGTAAATGGAATCAATCCCATCATAATAGTTAGATATTTGTTTTTAAAAAAAATTTATATTTGTTGTACCTTACTGACTTGGATGAATTAGCTTAAATGCTTCATTGTTAGCTGAGTTTATAGCCTACAAATATCCATATTTTGGTGAATTTTGTTTTTAGATTTAACTCTGGTAGAGGTAGGGATACCCTTTGGTTTAATATTACTAAAATAATTAATATTTCCACTTTACCATGGTTGGTTATTGTTGACTACAATATCATCCATACTACTAAGGAGAAGAGTGGTGGGATTCTGCATCATGGTGACATGGAAAATTTTAACTACTATTTGATTGATAATGACCTTGTTCCTATCCCTAATGTAATACCTATATTTACTTGGTGCAATAACCAAGGTTTCCCTTCTCGGGTAACTTACACTCTAGATAGGGGTGGAAAATAAAAAGTGGTTTGAGTCTTTTTGCTTTAGGAAGAGTCATAATTGTTCCAAAGTGTCTTTTTCACCAGTCTTGTCTCAAAGTTTCACTAGGTTACAAAATCAAGAATAGAATTCAACCTTTCAAATAATACAAATTCTAGTCTCATCATCCTTCTTTTATGAAAGTTACTAGAAAAGGGTGGGATCATTAGGTGAATAGTTATCCTCAATTTCGGATTATTCACAAGTTAAAGATCATATAAGCACACCTCAAAGAATTTAGCAAGACTCACTTTGGTCATGTAAATAAGGTTATTGAATAAGAAATACTAGAATGGGAACATGCTTAGGATTTATGACTACATGATCAAAATAATCAATACTTGATTCATCAAGAGAATATGGCTAGATGGAGATTATGGAATAAGAGTTAGGTGCTGAAGAAGTTTATATACCAAAATGAATAAAGATTTATTATGCCACTTTGGGTGATTTAAATAACTCCTTTTTTCATGCAAATTTGAAGGAAATATAGAGTTCAAATGGAATTACTCAAATATATGATTATAATGGTCTTTGCATTCAAATTTGGGAGGGTATTGAAAAAAATATTCACACATTTTACGCTAAGTTAAAACCTCAAATTTTTAGTTTCTCCTTTTTCCTTTTTCTTTCTTTTTTTATTTTTCTTTTCTTTTTCCTTCTTTTTCCCGATTGGGCCAGTCCGCGACCCAATTCTTCTTTCCTTCTTTCATTTTCTTCTTCAGCGATTGGGCCTGCACTCCGCGACCCATTTCTTCTCTCTTTTTTTTATTTCTTTCCCGCGACCTGTTCTCCCTTTTCTTTCCTTTCTTTTTCTTCGACATCCCGACGCTACGTTTTCCCACTTTTCCCCCAAAAATGACGCGTCTCATTTAAATTCACCTCCTTACCGCACCGACCGGCCTAGTTTCTTCCTTTTTTCTTTCTTTTCTTTTTCTTCCAGACCGCCGGTCCAGCCCTTTCTTCCTCCTTCTTCTTTCTTCTTCCTCGACGCCGTCAACCTGCAACAACGCCGCCTGTCCCTGGTTTTTCGCCGCCGGTTACGCCCTTTAACCAGCCTTTGCTCCTCTTTCTCTCCCCCTTACTCGCAAAATAACTTGACCTTCCCCATCTCCCCTATTCTTGAGAGATTTTTCCCTCCTCCCTGGCCTACGCAACCCCCTGTCCCGATTTGAAATTTACCGGCAACCTCACTGTCGGTGAGCTCGAACCAGCCTGCCCTATTCCCACGTCGAACCACAGAACCCTACCATCTCATTTACACTCTATAAATACCCCCATAATAGACTTGTATCGAGCCTTTGATTTCTTACCTAGAACTTTTCCCCTTGTGCTTCGCGGCCCCTTTAGACACCGTTTCCACCGCCATCGGCCAACTACGCCACCCTCTCTTCCCACTAAACACATCCTTGCACCGCCCTCTAACTAACTATGCCTCCCATATCCCTCGATTATTCCTCCACAAGTCACCCCGGGTGTGCAAAGTTTGCTTCCCGATCAGCCCTTCCTTCCACCTCTGCTGCCCTTCGCACCACCCTTAGCCACCTCTTTCGCCACTGTCGCTGCTTCTTTCACCTCTCATTCTGTTCTGTGGATCACCTTCTACCTTCCCTACCTTTATTTTACTTTCCCTTCCTCTCCTCCTCTCTTTCTCTCCTTCTTTCCCATTCGACCACCACCACCGCCGTCGTGCACCACCACCTTTGGCTGCGCTGCCACCCTCATTTTGTCCCTCTCCTTTTGGTAATCCATAATCACCCTTACTTCCACCCTCCTTCCTTTTGGTAAGCCATAATCACCCTTACTTCCACCCTCCTTCCTTTTGGTAAGCCATAATCACCCTTACTTCCACCCTCCTTCTTACTTTGTTCCCAGCCTTCAACTTTTCCCCTTTTCTTCCCTTTTTCCGGCCACCACCATCGCCATCGTGCACCACCGCCGGTGCCGCCTATCACCACCAGTCTAAGGTTGAACCCTAAACCCCCTCAACCCTTTATCCTATTTTTACAAGCCTTATTTTATTTTATTTTATTTCATTTATTTTAATATAAATAGTATTATTATTATTATTTCTATTATTAATATGTATTATTGTTGTTATTATTATTATTATTTTTATTGTTATTATTTATATTGAGGGCCGAGCCCTATTATATTTTTATTTCGATTTTATTATTATTATTCTTATGGTTTCTATTATTATTATTATTATTATTATTATTACTATTTTGAAATTATTATTATTATTACAACTATTTTACTATTAATGTTGCTATTATTGTTATTATTATTATTGTTATGCAATTAGTATTAATATAATTATCATTATTATTATTATTACTTTAAATGTTAATATTATTATTCTCCATAGATTTGAAACCCTATTGTGCCTATTTTGAATTATAGTATTAGTATTATAAATATCAAGTCTTATTATAAATATTATTATTATTATTATTATTATTATTATTATTATTATTATTATTACTATTATTATTATGATTATTATTATTATTATTATTATCATCATCATCATTAGCATATATTCTTATTATTATTATTATTATTTAATAATTTTATTATTTTTCAATGTAGGGTAGAAACCCTACTTCATTTTATCTTTGAATATTATCCTTACTATTATTAATATTATGGTCAGTATTATTTTTGTAATATTATTATTATTTTTATCATTATTATTATTACTAAATTTTATTATTAAAGTTACTATTATTATTATTAGTATTATTTTGGTAAAGGGGTCGAAGCCCTTATTTCACTTTGTTTTCAAATTATGCCCCTTTTCTTATTATTGTTATTTTTATTATTATGGTTATTGTTACTATTGTCTTATTATCATTATTGATATTATTAGTATTATTTCTATTTGCATTATTATTAGTATTATTTCTATTTTCATTATTATTATTATTGGAATTAAATCTTTAAACCCTTATATTATAAATTTTTACAATATTACTATTATTTCTTATACCTTTAGCAAAGTTAGAAATTAGTTAATATTATTTTTATTAATATGTCATTATTTTATCAAAACCCTAAGGAGGTGTAGGAGCGTGCTCTAAGACCAGTGTCGTTTTAGGTAAGAGTGTTATTAAGGCCTATTGTGTGTTGATATGCATTAAATGCCTTGTATGTTATGCATCCTATGTTGTTGTTGTAATTATTTCTTATATGGTATAATGTGGAGTTCAAGCATGTTCTTGTGTTTTTATATGGCATGTGTATTATGTATATGTGGTGATATGTGTTGTGACCCTGTAAGACGTACATGTGAGGATGTTGATGTGATTTGTGTGGGAGAAAGGATGAAAAAGGATAATAGTGGAAATAAGTTGACCAAGGGATGTGAGTTGACCTAAGTATTTTATTAATCCATGAGTAGAAGAATAAAATAGAAAATTTAGGATTTCGTGTGGGAGTACATAATTTATGGTATTATATGGGAGAATCTAATTTATGGTTTTGTATGGGAGAATCTAATTTAGGGTGCTATATGGGAGAATCTAATTTATGGTTTTGCATGGGAAAATCTAATTTATGGTGTTATATGGGAGAATCTAATTTATGGTTTTGTATGGGAGAATCTAATTTATGGTGTTATATAGGAGAATCTAATTTATAGTTTTGTATGGGAGAATCTAATTTATGGTTTATATGGGAGAATCTAATTTATGGTTTGTATGAAAGAATCCAATTTATGGTGTTATACGGAAGAATCTAATTTATGGTTTATATGGGAGAATCTAATTTATGGTGTTATATGAGAAAATCTAATTTATGGTTTATATATGAGAATCTAATTTATGATTTGTATGGGAAAATCTAATTTACGGTGTTATACGGGAGAATCTAATTTATGGTTTGTATGGGAGAATCTAATTTTTGGCGTTATAATGGAGAATCTAATTTATGGTTTTGTATGGAAGAGTCTAATTTATGGTTTTGTTTGGGAGGATCTAATTTAGGGTTTGGTAAGAATGAATCTTTGGTGGTTTTGGATTGAATTTAGGGTTTGGTAGGGATGAATCTTTGGTTTTGTATGGATTGAATTTAGGGTTTGGTATGGATGAATCTTTGGTTTTATATGGTTTGAATCTAGGGTGTGGTATGGATGAATCTTTGGTTTTATGTGGATTCAATTTAGGGTTTTGTATGAAGGAACCTTGGGTTTTGCATGAAAGAATTTAGGGTTTTGTATGAAGGAACCTTGGGTTTTGCATGAAAGAATTTAGGGTTTTGTACGAATGGGTCTAGGGTTTGCATGGATGATGCTAATGTTTTTACGTGGGAGTTTTAGGGTTTGCACAAAAAGTTCGAAAGGTAGCATGGGATGTCTAAAGTTTTCATGGGAGTGAAATTTACGTATGAAAAGTTGATTTAGGATGTAAGGAAGGTAATGTAAGAGTTGTTTGGGTGTTTAAACACTTTGGATGAAAAATAGTACGTGGAGCAATATAAGGGTACGTAGGAGACCAAGCTAGGTTTTGTGTGGACAACTAGGGTTTGTTGTGGCTGCTTAGAGTTTTTGTGATGTCATGTGTATTTGGTGATTATAGTGTAATTATGAGGGTGGAATTTATGATTTGTGAATGTGTGAAGTATAAATGGAATGATTCATGCATGTCCAGGGTAAAAGATTTTGAATAAGATACTTAAGACACTAATAATTTAAAGTGGAAGATTATTGAGCTGGGTCCACACCGATCCACTAGTCAAAAATACTGGTGTGTACTATTGTCCCGCAAGTGACCGATCCACAGGAAAAAAATAGTGTTGCGGACTATTGTCCCACAAGTGACCAGCCCACCGACAATAATAGTGGGGTGACCTTGAGCTCAATAAACACAAACCATAGTTTGCTAAGGTACTTAAAAGATACTAATTACTTACAGTGGAACACCATATGAGCAGGAACCAGACTGATTCACCGGTCAGAAATAGTGGTGTGGACTATTGTCCCGTAAGTGACCGGCCCACCGGCTAAAATAGTGGGGTGTTCTTGTACTTACATGGATTTGATAAAAAGTATGGTGTGAAATGAATTCTGATTAGAGATTAATTAAATAATTAATTTAGACTATAATTAGGCCTTTATGTATTTACCAGAATGATTGTACGGTATCATGTTATCATGATTATGCTCTTTTATTTTATGCATGTTTTATGTGCTTATGTGTTGGCCTTAGTGCTCAGTTACCTTGCTCAGTACGTAGCGTACTGATCACCCTTTTCATGGGTGCTACTCATTCCTATGAGTAGTAGGCCCTTCTGACTTTGTGCAGGTAGGTGAGACATTAGTCGGGGCTGAGTGTTGAACATGTTTTGGCTCTAAGTCTGAGAGAGTCGTTGTCGTATTCACTCTTGATGTGATTCTATTTCCTTTTGTTATTTCTTTTGTATCGATTTTACCCTTTTTGATTCATTTCCTGCATTGGGTATTTTAAATGAACCTTTTATCGGTTGTAAGCTTATTTTCTTTTGGATATGAATTATAAATCTTTACGCGTACTCTAATTTTTAATGTATGATTATTTCTAGTTCTTTTATGAACTCTTGGTTTGAATTTAATGTCAATCTTTTCTTTAGCCTTCACACTTGGTACTGGAACAGTCGAAGAGAACCGGTCTAGTACTAAGTATGGCGGTAACATCCTCAGAACTCACGGGTTTTTAATTTAAATATTTCTATTGTAATTTCTTCCACTTTAAAAAAAAAGTAGTGAATATTGGGGTGTTACAATTAGACCCTCATATATTGAAGTTTTTCTGAGAAACTTCAAACTCTAAAATCAATGATTTTTGGAATCACTAACTTTTGGACATATAACGTTATGCTTCCAAAAACTGTCATGAAATAATTGGACAACTAGTGTAGGAAATTCTTCTAGAGAAATATGGATCCATCGAAGAAGAGAAATCCTATATCTTGGTCAAATATTTGTCTTCCAAATAAAGAAGGTAGATTGGGCCTAAGATAATTTGATGTTCAGAACACATCTTCCTTTACAAAGTATCTATGGGATTTAATTAAGAATAAAGAGAGTTTGTTGGGTGCATGAAATATGCATCAACGATATCTTAGTGTGGGTTGTTCCTATCAACCTTGATCACTCTTGGATGTTGAAGCATATTTTCATAACCAAATATACTAGGGAACGAAATTTGAATAGTTGCACCCATGTTGGTAGATTAAATGTGAGAAGAGTGTATCATTTGATTTGTAGATATACTCACCCTATTGATTGGTATGGATTAGTTTGGAAACACCCTGGCATGCCTCAACATAAACTCACAATTTGGATGGCATGCCAATAAGGGTTCTTCATAAAAAGAAATTGAAATAGTGGCAAGTCATTGATAATGCAACTTGTGCAACATGTTTGCAACAAGATGAGGATATGAGCCATTTGTTTGATATATGTGTGATAGAATATAGGATTTTGTATGGGGTTCCTAACTAGTTATGTCTCCCGTTGTGTTTTAATCTTGACATGGTTGTCTCATGTAAACGATTCAAATCACTACTGCAGAAAGGGTTAAAATTTAGTCTAGAGAACTACTTTTGAATTTATTATTTATAAAATTTGGTGCATCCGAAATCAAACTCTATTGCAACATAAATAGGATGTTCCCAAACTAATCATCAACAGATTGATAGAAAAAGTATACATTTATTTTAATGATGTAAATAACCCTAGAGAAAACAAAAACTTGGCTATTATTGATAGATGGTGTAGATAAGTTTGCTTTGTTGATTTTGGTTTGTTTTATATTTCTTGAATGTGAGAAAGTGACCTATCTACTCTAATGATAATCCTAATTTTTTTAAATAAAACTTTAACTTTTACCAAAAGAACAATCATCCGCATAAAGCCTCATCACTCAAATTATTGAGTATCAATACCCACCTTGGGTTCTTAGATAACCTATAGAGTATAAATGGGCTCTCTTTGACATCAAGGTCCACTAGTACAATTGGGGACCTACATTTGATGCACAATATTCTCATCCCATTTTAAGTTCTCTTTCATTTTAAATAATTATTGTTTTATTAAATTCAACACTTTTATTAACAAATGATAATAAGGTCCCTACATAATTATCTCTGGCAATTTCTATATAATCTACCTTCATCTCAAGGATTATTACAATACCAACCCATAAAGGCTAGCTAATAGATCATAAAGACCATATCCCACCAAGCCATGGAAGGAATAAGGATGATGTAACATCCAAAAAATTACTATTAAATTTTTTTCTCACAAGTGGAAGCAATCATAATAATAATAATAATAAACTATGCCACATCTAGTATAAGTATGGTATATACCTTTTTTGTATCAAATATAATAAAATCAAAACATGTGAAAATAGATGGAAAAATAGAAGACTTTTACAAAAATGAAATTGAAAGAACCCCAAAAGGGGGTGAATAGGGTTTAAGGGAATGTAAATGTCAACTAAAAAATTTAAACATGACTAATAGTGATTAATGAGTGAATTACTCTCTACATCCACTATCAAAAGGTTCTCCTATTTGAATTTTGAATAAGTGATGTGTTTTTCTTTTACAATCATTATTCTATACGTTTATGAGCCTTATAATCTCAACAACCCCCAAAGACATAATTTATAACTTGACCTATTTATCTTCCCTAAACTCTCAACAAGAATTTCTCAAGAATGATAAGTAAATACTCATTAAACCCTTTGCAATGAATTTTGTAAGGGGGTTGTGATTATAATATATTTTTACCAAAAATCAAGATATAAAAGTGTATAACATTGGATGAGATGTAATATGACTAGATGTAATGAGAGATATTACAATTGTAGAGCAATTCTAGCTAATAGAAGTGAGCAATGAATACTTTTCAATGAAAACTTGGGTTTTGAAAGTTATGAGAGTTTTAATGGATTAATTGAATAATTGAGAGAGTAGATGAATTATTGAATAGAAAATGTAAATTAAATTCTATTTAATGAGTGCTATGGGAGTTGATTTATAAGGCTTACCCTCGTCGAGTAGCCATTGGGCACAAATAACCCAAAACTTGTATCTCTAAATAGAAAAAAAAATAGCATTTAATGTTCGCCAGTTGATCGGTTATACAGCTAGTTAATTGGTTATTCAAAACAATGCATTGAATATGTTAAAAATAAGGAAAAAATTTACTATTACACATTCAATTTGATCGATTTTTTAAACTAGTTGGTTGGTTTTGTTTAAATAAATGGTCCTATAAACATATTTGAATAGTACCATAGTATAGTGAACCACATGATGTCTCCCTTAAACCAGTCAATAGGTTTACTCCCTAGGAAAAACCACTTTGCACTTCTCCTCAACCCTTAGCCTATCTGGTCAACCAATTCAATTAGTTTGGTGAAACCTAAAGATGTGTTTAAACAATGTCAAATGGGTTTCTTTAGGAGCAAAACCCATGGAAATGTTGGTCAAACCAACCAACAGATTTCCAAACTAGTTAGTCAATATGATAAAGCTAATTGATGTTTTTCATTAAAGATGAAGGGTTTCTATAGGAGCAACACCGATGGACTGCTTGATTAAATGAGTCAATTCATTTGATGAAACCAATAGATGTGTTTAAATAGAGACAAATTTGTTTTTGCAAAAGTAAAACTATTAGAGTAGTTGGTAAAATTAGTCGATTGGTTTGATAAAAGTAGTCAATGTGTTTAAACAGAGACAAATGGATTTCTGCAGGAGTAAAACCCATGTACTAGATGGTCACACAACTCAATAAATTTTCCAAACCATTCAATATGTTTAATTAAACCAATCAATGTTTTTAAATAGAGACTAATGTGTTTCTATAGGAGTAAAATTCATGGACTAGTTAAGTCAAACAAGTTAATCAATTTTTAATTTAATATATCGATTTTGAACCCATTCAATTTGTTTGTTAGACCAATCAATTTGTTTAATTTTTTATACATTTAATACCTTGGGTTTAAACCAAACTAATAGATCTATCTTGAGACTAATTGACTAGTTTCGGCTTGAACCAAAAAATAAGTTTTAAAAACACTTGAAAAGATTTAGAAATCAAGATCATCAATGAATGCACATAAAGTGAATTCAGGTTTTGTGTTTAAAACTTTGTAAAGAGTTTAAACCAAAATGTGAAATTTCTTAATTTAATTCTTTACAAGAAAACCTAAGACTTAGAAATATAACACTTAAACCCTAAATCTTGGCAGTCTTCATACGATCTTCTCTTGTGTTTTGAAATTTGATTGCTCCTTTAAATTTGTACTTTGAGAAATGATTTGAGTGAGTGTTTTGATTTCTTTGTTGTCAATCACAGTTCACACACACACTTAAGCAAACACATTAACTCTCTAGACTTGTTTGTTATTAGTAAAATGAGGATAAAGACATGGTTTGACCAATGAGATCAACATAAATAATCAAAGAGTTATGGAGATTAAACTATATATAGTGCAATAAATATAGGGAAACAAAAGAAGGGACCGAATAATCTAAAAGAGATATATGTGATCTACAATACACAACATGTGACACCATAGATATCATACAATACGTAAGGCCCATGTAATAACACATTAACATATATGATGATGATGATGATGATAACATGCATACAATAATGAAAGCATGATTATGAGACCTATGATAAGGCATGGAAAACACAAAAAGAATATCACACTATAACACTCATACCCCCATATCATGTAACATAACAACTATAAAATATGTTAAGGTTGACATTCACAATCACTTATCCTCATTTTAAGATTCCATTAAGTAGTACATAGCAGTAACTAGCTTCACACTCATTTTGAGGTCTATTCAAAATCCAAAATTCACGTAATATTAGAAATACCCTTAACACTTAAATTTAAATTAAAATGCATAGAAACTCTAAACATCATTCATAAAATTTAACCCAAAGGTTACACTAATTAATCATATCTTATTTACTAAATAACAAAATAATTTTTTTACCAAAAATTATACAATTTGAATAGAAGGACCAAGATTCCCTTAAACATTCCTAAATACTACAATAATTATAATATTTATAATACACTTGATGCAACTCCAAACCCTATTATATTATGCATGCAATACCACATCTTAAAATCCTTTAAATTTTATTTAAAATTATTTTGATATAAAACAAATTAGTTTTTATTTTTGGAAAATGGGTTGGAATTCAAATAAAAATGTGAATTTCATGTCTACAAGATGCCTATTTGCCAAAATGATTGACCGGTACACTCAGGAACTGGCATTTTTATTCCTTGACAAACCAGATGGCTGGTTTGCCTAAACCCACAGATTCGTTATCCATCAATTTCAAATCCTTCACTATTTTGGCTTTTAATCTCTTTTTAATGTTTTTGAAAACATCTAATAATAAGCATTATGTGCTAATAAGCATATTTTATGCTTTAGGATTTTTTTTCAACATTATTTAGATCATTGTATAATTTTATTTAGCTAAAATCTTCTCCTAAAGCACTGTTATGGTATTCCACACATTCTCTCCTTCACCCTCATTTTCCTATCTCAATCAACAGCAATGGTTTTGTGTTTAACTTTCTACACCCTCTTCCCTGACTTACCAAACCTTATATATATATCTCCCTAATTACACTCTACCTCTCTCACCTCATCACATATTTCTCTTACACTTAGTTGCCCACACTCAACCAAGTCAATATTTTTTCTCTCCTACCTATGGATGTCGAACAAATCCCCTTTATACATCCCATTCCCAATTCATATTCACTACTTACCATCTACACTTGCTCATTCTTCCCCTTCCTTTGTTAAAATAAAAATCCCAAGTAGTATTTCTCCATTTTTCTCCCTTCTCTTTTCTACTAGAAAATAGCAGCTTACCTATTATTTTCTTCTCTTCTTGGTTAACTCTTCTCTCTTCTCCTAATCTTATATTTAACTCTTCCATGTTTCTCTTAAGTAAGGAAGGATTAAGGTTTTGAGAAAGGTTGAAGATCTTAGCTTCCATCTCCTTGAAATTTTGTTTTGAGAGAAATGTTGAGTTATTGTAACACCTCCATTATACTACTTAAAAATTGTATTATGTGGAAGCATTGATTACCAAATTACTGGGTGCTACCTCCACACTTAGCATAAGTCTAGTTCCCTCACCTTTCTTATACCAAGTGCTAAGGCTCAAAACAAAATACAACTAGAATAAAACAACGAAAATGAGAGATAATACATAAATATGAGTTATAAATAATATACTTCATACAACAACAAAAATCAAAATACACTAAGAGATATAAGAGTCCGAAGGAAAACCAATTACAACAAAATAGGTACCCAAAAGTACATCATCAGTTTGTCCTAACTGTCACACCCCAAAAATGTGCTTAATTTAATTCTGCGTCATTAGCACCCTAATTTGATTCTAATCCTAATAAATCCTATATTAGCCTTAACCTACCCTTAATCCCAAAACTTTAACCGATTTCGAAAACATTAACTTTGATAAACCGAAATTTGTAAACTAAAATCAAAACCCGCTAAAACTTCCCCTAATCCTAATTACCTTTGACTAATCTAAAATCACCCTAAACTAATCAATCCTAACTCTTCCTCTTTTCCTTTTCTTTTCCTTTTTCTTTTTCTTTTTCTTTTTCTTTTTCTTTTTCTTTTCTTTCTTTCTTCTCCTTCTCCTACCAACCTCAAACTGCAACTCTTGAATTTGCCCACTTACACCATCACTCACCTCCTTTCTTCTTTCTTCTTCTTCTTCTGCATCCTTATCTCTACAAACCTACATCCCCATGTGCACTACCCATCTCCCCTTGTCATTCTTCTTCTTCTCATGCAACACTTCCATCAACCATCACCACCCTCACCCTTTAGCTATTATCCTACCCTAACCATCCCCTGCAACCACCACCCTCACCGTACAGCTGCACAATCACCACCATCCTTGTCGCACACCAGTACCCTCCTCCCTGTTCTTTTTCTTCTTTCTCGAATCACCACACACGCACACATGAACATATATATATATACCTCACACTCTCCCTATTTCTCTTTGGTTTTACCTCACTCTATTAATATTTTTGCCAAAGAACCATTATCGATCTCCCTCTCCCTTTTCTTTTCCTCCTTCTCCCTTTCTTCTTCTTCTTCTTCTTCTCCTTCCTTTCCCTATTTTAGCTTTTGTACCACTGTCTCCCATCACCGTGCACCAACTCGGCCACCACTTTCCGCCCTTTAGCAAGTGGACCCACCACCAAAGTCACCCCAACCTTCCCCCCTGCCATCACCTGCCCTTTACACCGACCGCTGCCTATTTTCCCTTCTTCTTTCTCTCATGTGTAGCAACATTGCAGTATACACGGTCGTGCAACGCTTACATCCCCTGCTACACAGCCGTGCAATCCTTACACCATCTGACCGTGTAAAAATTTTCCTCTCGACCTCATTCTACACGACCGTGTGAATTTCGCATCGCCTGGCTGTGCATCTTGTTTTCTCTCGACAAAAAGTTTCACTGCCTGCTGCATAGCCGTGCAACCTCTTTCCCTTGGTCATGTATCCCTATTTTCACCCCCAGGCCTCAACCAAATGCCACTAAAATTTAACCATAGCTCCACCACACATTCCTTTACACATCCACACATCTCAAGCTCTCATTTCACTATGGTTATACTTATTTTTACCTCTTTACCTTGATTTTCCTCTTTAGTTTAACTCTTTGAGTCTAACCGTAATTTTATTATTTTCATAGGTGGTATTTCAGTAGCTTTAGAGGATGAAGTATAGGATTTTGCGTGCTTAGAGCCCAGTGTCCCAATTGTTAAGGATACTATTTGATGCTTAGGACTTTTGATGATATTTGCTTGTATGATTATATGTGTTTTTATCGTTGTATTATGCATCATATGTTGATATTGATAATTTGTGCTGATATGAATGTTATGCTGAAAAAAAAATAAGAGTTGGTAAGAGATATTATTATGCTATGATTTGTGACAATAATATCATATTTGTGATAATGCATCTTATAGCATGAAATATGGTTGAAAGATAATAATAATATCACACTTAAGGAAATATATCTATGGTTGAATCTATAGTTGAATGATGATGATATCACACTTGTGGAAATATATCTATGGCCGAATGATATTAATATCACACTTGTGGAAATATATCTATGGTTGAATGATGATGATATCACACTTGTGGAAATATATCTATGGTTGAATGATGATAATATCATACTTGTGGAAATACATCTATGGTTGAATGATGATAATATCATACTTGTGAAATTATATCTTAAGGTATGAATTATGGGTTGATTGATGAGAATGTCATATTTGTGAGAATATAACTTAAGGTATGAAATATAGGTTGAATGAGGATAATGTCATATTTGTGAAATTATATCTTAAGGTATGAAATGTGGGTTGAATGAGTCATGGTAAATGGGCTTAAGGTCTCTCATGAGGTATGATGATTAATGAGGATTTGGAAAAAATAATATGTGTGGAAGGTATAAGATTATATAAAATAAAGGTGTTCATTTTTCTTAAAGGGTAACTTGGTCATTATGGATATTAAGGAAGCTTTGGTAATTTATGTGTTAGGAATTTTGAATTATGATAATAATAACTTGAGTAATATTGTTATTTGGGGTTATAAATGTTAATAGTAAATTTGTGGCAAGCTATCTTGAGATGTTAATATTATTGTTCCATCTTCAGGGTTTAAAGGTTATGATATATGGGATTTATATGTTATTTTCCTAAGTAAAAATGTCATTTATTGCTCATTATTTTTCTAAGATTTAATCTTTTCTCAAGTTTTTCTCTTTTTAATAGATTTGGCAGGATAATTTAAAAATGAAGAAATTCAAAGGAGAAATCAATGGAAAGAGGAAATGAAGCAAAGAACACATCACAAGATATGGAATCAATGGAAGAAAAGACCAAAATGAAGAATACATATCAAATGGAAGCTTGTGTTATAATTTTATAAAGATGTAACGAAGGAACAAGAAACATGGTAACCCCATGTTTTATAACGGCCCGTGTTTTTTAGTCAGCACACAAAATCTTAGTTTTTAAAATTTAGCATTTGGTAGAGAATTCAAGAAAAAACCCAAAAATCCTGTGTTTCCCAACATGGATCGTGTTTTTCTTAAATTCAGTAACTGTTCATGCAAACTTTTCCTTAATATATTTTTTAAGTTCTAAACATTTGAAGTTAGTTCTAGGGAGTTCAAGATTTGCATAATCTCTTTTTCTCTATATTCTCTAGATAGCACATTTAATTCATAATTCCAATTTTCTTTCTCTTCATTGTATTCAATTGAACAATCAACACTCTGCAATTCCAGTCGATAAGTTCTTCTCCATTCCTCTCTTAATTGCAAGTTTTGATTTTTAATTGAATGTAAATAAATTTCCTTTATTGCATTTTTATTTCTCTTACTTTTAGTGTTTCATTGTTAATTTATTTGTAATCATTGATGTTAATTATAGATTGCTGCATTTAATTGTTTGTTATTGCAATTATGAAGATAGCACAGATAGTATAGGGTACGAGAATTTGATGATAGAATTAAGGTTTCGGGTATGACAACATAATTTGAATTCATGATTCTAGATAAAATTTAAGTGAATTAATGGATGGAATTGAATGATCTCGCAACATAGATTAAGAATTTAAACTAATTAGACTGATCACCCATCTAGTTTAGATGTGAATATACACTAGGATAACAGAATTAATACATAATTGTTAATTAACATTTCCATAGTAGCAAAAGATTAATCCTTAATCTTATCTACTAATTCATATAATTTCATGATTCGAGCTTATGTAATTATGGTCATAGTTGAATAATTTCCATTTGTAATGTTGCCATTAATTGAATCTAGTGTTCTTAACCTAGGTTATTAAGTGGTTAGATGATAAATTGAGAGCTTATACAATTTATTAGAATTAAGAGAAAGAAAATAGATGAATTATTATGAGTTTCTAAAGGTCAACGTTAAATCATTTGGAATCATTTTTTTCGCCATGGTGATTTGATATCTTAGTTCCATATTCAATATCTTCCTATCCTTATTCATTAATTAATGAGTAAACTATTTTATTATTTATCCGTAGTATAGAATTTAGTGATAGAAATAAATGTTATTGCATAATTGGGGTTTTAACATTGATTATAGAATTATTGATTATATACCATTCCTTGTGGGTTCGACTCCTTCTTGCCATCTACTACGTATTTGGAAATTAGGATTTATTTATTAAATTTGTTGTGCATATGACAACACATCAGGTTATCTATTGGAATTAGAAATAATGAGAATTTCATGTGAAGTGTTATGACAGGACTTAAGGATTTGGACCTATATTATATGCATATCTATTTAACTTTGTTCTATACCTAAAAATCAATCTTAAATAAGAAACTAATCACTTAAAGTGAAATAGCACTTGATTAGGGCCATGGTGATTATTTTTCCTAAATCTATATATATGTAGTCCCGTTTCACCGGGTAGAATAGTGGCTTAGGAGCGTTCTGCCCCGAGATGATTTTTTTAACATCCATTCCACCAGAAAGAATAGTGGCTCAGGTGTTTTTTCCCTGTTAAGTTTCAAACCGTTCCATCAATTTAAGAACAGTGGGGTTACTACACTCAACGTATATAAAAGAATGAAAATGGATTGTACTTAATAAAAGGATCTAGATCTTAATATGCCTTATGAGATGTTTCATTTACTTGTTTATATTACTTTATTATCTAATATGGAAGCATGTGCTATTTGTATTCCTATTCACTAGTATTATTCCCTTGCTTAGTACATAGCATACTAACCACTCGTTTTATGGGTGTTGCTCATTCTCACGAGTAGACCTGCCCTATTTTGTAGGTAACTGATGATTATTAGCTTGATGTGCTTGCCTTAGGTGAGTACTATATGATTTGGTAAAGGGTATGGTTATCCGGATATCTCTATCTCTCTTTGGACTCTTAGTCCTCTATTTTCACTATTTATTCCCTTCTCTCTATTTCATATCCTGTATCGTGGGGGAATCAAATGCTTCCCACACCTGATTCCTAGGTATAAGGTTAATTTTGCCTTGCACCTAACATGGACTGGGCATAAGGAGCGCATCTTCTATGTTGGATACAGCATGACACCCCTATGTTTTGTGTTTTGGATTTCGCTATTAACTCTTTAAAAAAAACATTTAAGTTGCAAAATATGAGGGTGTTACACTAACTCTTAGACCTAATTCTAATAATGGGACCTCTTCTTAAGGGCTCCACTTATCTTTGACTCCATTATAAGCCTCAAACCACTCCATACCCATCACATATTCATCTACAAAAGTAGTACCAATAAAATTTTATAGTACTGAGTAAATCATAATACCTCACAAGAGGTAGCATACCCACATTGCACATAATCACACACTGCTTCAAAAATCATGCTAAAAAAATCATAATCCATGAGAATAATTAATAATAATAGGATAACGTATACAACATCACTAACTCATACTCAATAGTCAATCATACAAAATAAATTCGTGAAATCATGATGAGCACATTAGCCATATCTAACCAGTCAAATTAATTCCAAACATTAAGGTAGGAACTAAGGCAATTACTAAACTAACAATTTCAAATCAAATCATTTTTATATTATTATATAATATTTACTTCCATTTTTAATTGCTTGAGAGGGATAAAATCAACCTAGGGATATTCAGGTATACTTGATCATATTAGTGCATGAAGGCAACATAATACCTTTACAATATAACCCAGGGACATAGTAGTACGCTTGGTCATACTGGCACATAAAACATAGAGCCCTCCAACCTCGGCAACCTAATCCTTAAGTATAGATAACTCTATAGGGCCCATAGGTTACCAATAGAGTAGACTAGGGTCTTATTAAGGCATAGGAGCTCACTAAAGGACCAAAATCAATGAGGGTTACACCTAAAATCTAGGGCAGCTAATATTATAGAGCAACCATTCATAACTTGAGGTCTTTCATTTTAGGTATTAATATTTTTATGATGTGATCATAAATATCACATACTACATAACAATTCCCATTACTATACTTGAATATTTTCCCTTTTATTTTCAATTATTAAGGTAAGCCTTAAGTTCATTGGTCTAGGTTAAGCCAAATTTAACACCAAGATTAACCTGTCAAAATTCAAAGACCATCCTAAAATCTAATTTTTCACAAAAGATGAAATAGGTCAAAAATCACCAATTGCCCTCGAAACCCTAATTTTGTCATTTTATCTAGTTTTGTACCAAACATCATTATTATGAGAAACTTGTCATGAAAATTCTAAAAGATAATAATTCATATTATTTTAGCATGTAAGTAATCTTTCCAATTTAGCATTTGACTATATTTTCATGTGTTTAGTAAGTTGTGCCCATAAAACCCTAATCATGTGTTTCTAAGGTGTCTTAAATTCCATGTATCATGTATGTATATTTTATATCATGAAACAACATTTAATAGGGTAATTAACACCATGTTGCATGTAAGGAAACATTTCTAACCCTAGAAAATACAAATAGCAATTACCATATTTTAACCCCAATCATGTGTGCATATGCTATGCTATTTATAAGAGCCTTATATACCATGAAATAATGATCATGATATATGCATCAAGCCATTTACACCATCATGTTACAGAGCTAAAAGCCCTAACAGAACCCTAAACATGCATATATAAAGCATCAAATATATTAATCATGCATATAACTTAGCTTAACAACAATTGTGCATACCATTTGTTTAGCATGTTATCATTATATCTTGCATGTCATAATACTTGGAAAGATATAAAAACCTAGCATAATTCTAACTAAAAAACCTATCATGCTAAGATATAATCTTTATTATCTCATGAGTGATAGGATTTATCTAAATTCAAGTTTCCGTAAAAAGTCACAAACTTTCTTCTTCAAGATCCTCAAGGATTATCTAAAAAATTAACACCTAATAGCAAATATATTAGAACTTATTACAAAAAATAAATAACTAAGATTAACTAAAAATACCTAGGGAAATATGTCAGGAAATAACTAGGGAAAAGGAAAATTATGCAAATTGGCAATGCAACAATGATGCAATAATGGAGAAACTTATGCTGCAAGGGCCTAGCATTGTGAGTTTCTCATGCAACTAGGGAGGAGGTAGCGTCCAAAATTCACACAAGTAGGGGAGGACTAGCATGCAAGGTTGACACAGCAAGAGCTTGCCAACATCTTAGCTTGACGTGGCAAGGAGGGGCAGAGTGTTGGAGGCTTATGTAATAAAGGTAAGGGTGTAGTGTTTGGGGTGTTTTTCATAATTTTTATAAGCAACGATAGGCAATCAGCATGATTTTCTCATGCTTCCAAGGAGAAGAAATGTGACTATCTTAAACAGAAAAAGGAGTGGTTGGATGGGGTTGCAACGCTCCCATAAAAGGTTTCAACGATAACGGAAAAATAATGAAGGAGAAAACTAGAGATATGTTCTGAATGAAAGCTCGAGGAATAGAGACTAAGAATAGGCTTTGCTTGGGGTTAATATGTGACACAAAAATAGGAGGATGGATACTTAAATGGAGGGTGGAGTAAAGGGTATCATAGAGCAAAATAAGGGAGAGGAAAATATGGAGGAGAGGGATGCATGGTGTAGGAGGTATGGTGAGTTCACGTTGGGTTAGAGAGCATAAGGCATGGCTATGATCTATTATAGGATAGAGTAATAATTTAGGAAGATTAACCAAGGTAAAACGTCCAATTAGCGAGAGTAAGGTTACCCGGAAAGATAGATATTGGTTAAGGTTCCAACTAAGCTAAAACAATTATTCCAAATTTTAGAAATTTTTAACCGAATTAAATTTATATCTAATATATCATATTAGTAGACATATAATAGAACATTTAACATAAAACACTCTACAATAGTTATTATAACCAATTACACATAATTATCAGTTTATAATTAGGGTTTTTTAAAACGGAGCATTACAATTATACCATTATTCTTCTTCTCACTTCAATTTATTAAATTCTTATTCTCACTTTTTTGAATCTTTATTGTCTTATTAATCAAGGTCATGGTAGAAAGCCATCAATCTAGGAGTATTTTTATGCTAGAAAAATTACTTGGAAGTAAGACATTCTTATCTCTAATATAAATAAGGTATTTTATTATCTGTTGTGGTTTCATGTTCTTGGTAAATTTCAATTATGTGTATGAGTTAATTCAGTTATTCGATTCAAGCATGTGGGTCTCACCTCTAAACTTTTAAGCATGTTCCAAGTATTTTTTATACATGACTTTGTTCATAATACATTATAACATGTACTCATGTGATTCTAAGTGTATAGTATGTCTTTTATGTTTTTTTTATGAAATAGAATCATCCTATAATTAATTTGGGAAATTTGGGTAAAGTTTTATGAGTGGATCATAGTTCTAGATGTTATTTTTCCCTGACATGTTGGTTAGCTTGTTAGATCAATTGACTGGTTGTGTGAACACCCGCTCGGTTTGGAATTCTTGATCACTTTGTTGTGAGAATATTTAATTAGTCTGATTGATCAGTTCCCATGAAATATTAATCAGTTTGCTTTGCCACTAGAGTGGTTTGGTCTTTACATAGACCTATTGACCAGTTTAGCCAAACCATCAATTAGTTTTGATGAACAATCAATTGATGAAACCAACCATTTGACTGGTTTGGCATATTTTATTTTTATTTATCTCATGTCTGGTATGACTAGACCAGTTAACTTATCCTAGGGACTGATTAACTGGTTTGTTTGAGTTCATCATACTTTTTTAATTATTTGGTGATCTTTCTTTGGTAATTCTATCTTAACCTTTCCACATAATCACTATGTTTTAATCATAATTTCAACCATGCCTAATCAAAACTTAATAAGTATCAAAATGATAATATTGTAGTACCTTATTTGAGTTTGGTGTTTCCTTAAAACACCCAATTTGGTGGCTTAAATGCCTTGGTAAGTGTTTTGTGTCAACACCTAAAACACCCAAATATATTGATCTTTGAAATTGAATAATGGAATCATAGAGCCATTTCCCATATGTATGATTATGGTTTGTGCCCTTGAATCTAGTAGCCAAAGTGCGGTCGATGTTGAAGATCCCAAAGAAAAGCCCATTGGCACTAGCATTATTACGGTGGGTGTAGCATACCCTAAATTGAGTGTATTCCCTCTAGCCTAGGCACCCAAGTGTGGTGGATGTTGAAGAACCCTTAGAAAAAGCCTCTTGGCACTAGCATTATTATGGTGAGAGTTGAAGTCCTAGATTCATCCCTGTCTTGGTAATGATGATGGTTTGATTCCAAATAACTTGTTCTGGTGGTGGAGACCCAAAATTTAGCGTATGCCCCTTCATATGGGCACCTAATCTTGGTGGACATTGAAGATCCCTTAGAAAATCCTCTAGCACTAGCATGTAGTGGTGGTGGGAGTTTCAATCTTACACTAGTCCCCATAATGGATAATGACATGTTGTAGCTTGATATGTCATATTTGTATCTACGATATGATGTTTCATGTCCCTATTTCTAAGCATGATGCATACCATGTTATTATATGACCTTAATGTGTAGCATGAACGCTTACTATATTTTAGGTAGTATATTTTTTTAGTACTTCACCATGTTAACACTATATTTGTGTGGTCATTATGATGATCTGACTTCTACTCCAGTGAGTAGAGGAAGATTTTTAGGTTTATCATTCTCAACAAGAGTATGTTGAAGATGATCGTGTGGGTTAGTACTTGATCATTACTTAAGGATTGATATTTATATTTTATTGGTCAAGAGTTAAGATAATTGGCGAGATACATTTTTCCTACTATTTTGGGATATTTTTGCTCCTATAGTTATTCAAATTCTTGGATTTGGTTCTTATAATTGGATCTTACAACCTTTTCTCATCCATATTATTCTCAACTTGATATTATTATTGTTGTATTATTGGTGCATGCATATTTTAGTCCGTTACTCCATTTTGCCTTGCATCAGGCATTTAGTAGGTAATTATCATGCCTCTCTCATGGTTGGTGTAGTATTAACATCCTTCAATTTTATTTTTTTTGCTTCCTGATTGTCTCCAAAACAAATGAAATTTTCTTATTTAAAATTTGGGGTTGTTACAAGTTGTATCAAAGCCTATGGTTTTAAATTCCTGATCTTGCTTTGTGAAAATGATTTTGTTCATCCTTGTATGAAATTTTATAATTTGGTGTAGTTTGTGAGCAAACATTAGTTTGGATTGGGATTAGACCTTAAATTTCCTATTTGAATTAACTTTTAGTCATATGCTACTTCCATGTATACTAACTGCGTAACTAGTAGTTATATTTTCCGAAATGTGGTTTACTATTTTAAGATTTTAATGGATGTGAGTAGACACTTGAGCCCTTTATGGGGATATTTAGGGCCTACATGGAGAGGTAGATTCGACATGAAGAGGCTCTACAACCATCACCCGCACCTCCTTTCCTGATGCCACCACCGAAGGATTGTCTTCACAAGGTTGAGCTTCACCATCCACCAATATTTGAGGGTAAGGAAGACTTAGATGTTTTGGAACACTATATTAGGGACTTAGAGAAGATCTTATTAGCTTATGGCTACTCAAAGGGTAAGCATGTGTAAATAGGAATATTCTACTTGTAGGGACATGCTAAAGGGTAGTGGAGTGGTTAGCAATTGAAAAGAGATACAATAGATCAATGGGAGCTTTTTGTGGCAATGTTAAAGGATCATGTATACCCTACTCACCTAATTATGGCCAAGTATGGTGATTTCATAACTTTACATTAGGGTACTTTTTAAATAGAGGATTACTACAACCATTATCTTTATCTAGTATAATTTTCTCTAGAAGCCAATGCTAATGAACAGATGCAGGTTCATTGATTTCAGTTGGGGATGAGTTTGAGAATTTTTAATATGTTAGTGGGGATTCATGTGTAAAAATTTTAGGCTATGCATGATTATGCCTTAGAGGAGTTGTTGATTGTGTAGGCACATAGTGACAAGGTAGGGGCCAAGTAGAGGTTTGAAGGTGGTCAGGGCCAAGGTGGAGAGAAGTAGTTCCAAACTATAGACAATCACCATTTGAGGTCCACACCGCATTTTCGAGGGCAGTTGAACAAGTAGTCAATGAGGTGATTTTTATGTCAGCAATCTGTCAAGAATCATCTAGAAGCCTATTGCACTAGTTAGTTGGTTAAGTTTCATGGCTATGGTAAGTTAATTCTTCATCAGTTTGAGTGTTGAACTACTAGGGGGAACATTTAACAAGGGTCAACATATTCACAAGGTACCATGGCTCAAATGCCGCAAACTTAGAGGGCTCAACCAATAGAAAATGGAGCTAGCAAGATTTCTATGTAGTAGAGGATTTAGAGGCCCCATGATTTTAAACCACAACAAGCTTCAAGTAGTACTACAAGGCCACCTCCAAGTAGTTGCCTGAATGTGATGAGTTAAAAGGAGGTTAACCTACTAGCAGACATCAACACGGGCACATTTACACTTTCTTCCTTTACTACCTATATATTATTTAACTTGGTTCTTTTTCATTCTTTTGTTTCTATTGCTTTCATAGATAGGGAAGCTATGGTTCCTTCTCATAGGATAGAAACTTCTGTTATGGTCCAATATGGGGATAAACATCCATGCAGTAAGTTATATAGGGATGTGGTGTAACACCCCCATATTCACTACTGAAAAATTTCGTTTAAATTGAAAGGTTTCGCGGAAGCATACTAATTAAAACCATGATCTTGGGGGTATTATCGCCACACTTAGTACCGGACCGGTTCACTCCTACCGTGCCGATACCAAGTGCTAAGGCTAGATCAAGAAAATCGTGAAGCAAAAACCACCAAGGCATAAGTGCATAGTCAACATAAAATGTCCATGAAAAACAAGGTGCCAACAGTAGTTAAAATATCGTTAGGATTACAAATTAAGAGTTCCACTCCAAAATACGAGCATAATACAAATATGACTAAAAACAAGACAAACGAAAACGAGGATAACAAGAAGTTCGGCCGGCTCACTCTCGACCCCAACCAAGGTAGGCTCAACACTCGGCCCCACCCGATGCCTCATAGGTATCGTAGGCATCGGAAACAAGATCTCCTACTTGCACAAGGTCAGAAAGGCCCTCTACTCGTGGGAATAAGCAGCACCCATGAAACAGATGATTAGTACGCTACGTACTGAGTAAGATAACAGACGAGTTAAGGCCGACACAACGTACAACATATTATACAAGCACAACAGATATGGGACATGGAATACATAGATGGTGCAAGCCAGTAATAATCCACTCGGACCTTTCTTGTTCTTAACCTAGACAATTAGTCATTTTACAGTATAGACTTTATTAATCCATGCGAGTACGGGAGCCCCACTATTATAGCCGGTGGATCGGTCACTTATAGGGCAGAACGCACCTAACCACTATTATATGCCGGTGGATCGGTCTCCAGGGCACAACGCTCCTGGCCACTATTATGCTGGTGGATCGGTCTGGCCCCGACTCTCATGGTGTTCCACTGTAAATATATAGTATATTTCCCATGATTTACTTACAATATACTGTTTGGTTTGCTGAGCTCAGGATCTCCCACTATTATAGCCAGTGGATCGGTCACTTATAGGGCAGAATGCACCTAACCACTATTATACGCCGGTGGATCGGTCTCCAGGGCACCCCGGCACCTGGCCACTATTATGCCGGTGGATTGGTCTGGGCCCGGCTCAATAATCTTACTCTTTAAGTAGTTAATGTCTTATTCATGTATTATTAAATAAGGTTCCACCCTTGACATGCATGTCTACTACTCTCTACTTCTTCCCTTCGAGGAGGCCCGTCCCATTTCTTGAGACTGTTCTCCCCTTCTCACGCCCGATGTCCATCCCCTCTTACTCTTATACATAAGGAAACGTAGTAAAGGCACACTCTCCCGAGAATGTGGGCTAACCCTAACACAACGATATCGGTCCCGCATGTCCTCACCCCTCTAGGGCTCCTCCTTGGAAAACCCTAATTTGGGCCTATATGGCCCAACTCTTTCTTACTCATCCTAACTTTACTTTGTTCCTTGTCTTGCATCCCGTCTCTACTAAGAAATTCCTAAAATATATCCCTTTATTCCCCAACTCTGCATGTGACCGTCAAACCCTAGTTGGCCACACCAAACCCTAGCACTTTACTTCCTCCCCAAGTAACCTCCCCTCTTTGCCCCAAAACCTCTTCTCTCATTTAGAAGCCCATACTCATCCTTCATACAAGTGGACTCTCACTCTCAACCCCATACTCCACCCTTCCTTAATCGCCTTTACCATTGTACCCTTCAAATTCCTCATTTTCCCCCAAAACCCTAATTGGGTCCCTTAGATACCCTTACATCCGCCTACGTACTATTTTACATCAAAGTCTCCAATGGACCCATCACTTTGACATTATCTCATTTGCGCCCTAAATCAACTTTCCTCATGTAAGATTCATCCCCATGCGTAATCCAAATACACCATGCAAACTCCCCAACACCCACTTACACGCAAAACCCTAATAAGGTATCTTACGCACCGACTTACGTACTATTTTTCATACCAAGTCACCAACCACTCCAAGACTCCCCCAAACTCTCAATTACAACCCAAATCAACTTTCCACATGTAAGGATCGTGCCCATGCAAGGTCTAGTCCCCCCCATGCAACTCCCCAAACATCCACTTTTCGTTGTTCGTTTATTAACATTTCATGCTACCAAAACCCTAACATGCATGTCCTAGAGGGCCATCATCAACATCAACATTAAACATGGAACATGTCATACATGTATAACATAAGGCACACACAACATACCTAATGATCCACGCTACGCTACACAAAACAGGTTATTCATAACACATGCATAATACACATCAACATGGCATGCTCATCATTCACCCACACATTACATCACACATAGCACAAGGTCATAGCTTCGTCCTTACCTAGGTAGGCACCGGGCTTGGAGCACGCTCCTCTAGCTCCTTAGGGCTCGGATCGGGGTCACCTATGAAAAGGGGAAAAAGCTAAGTATTAGTTTCCCTTATAAATACTATCAACCCTTATTCTAGTTTAAGGTTAGGGTTCTTATCCCTAGTAGGGGCGTTGTACAAAACTAGGGTTTTTGCTCTAAATTATTATGCTAAGTATTACTCATTGATATATCTTTAGTTTCAAAACTCATTGTTACACTTATATCATTAGACCCGTTAGTTCCATCTTTATAACATTAGTGTTTGCTAGACATAGTAAAATAGTGATAATAATAGTAATAATAAAACTACTAATAGTGATACTTATGTTGCCAGTACTAGAACCATAGCACTTCTAAGATTAAGTCAAAAAGTGGTGCTAGTGTTAAAATACTAATACAATGGTTGTAATATCAACAAGTTAAAACACTCCTAGAGATAGTAATGATAAAAGTCATATTTTGAATAAATAGTATAAGGGCTCCCATAGTTTGTCACCCTAATAGAATTAGCATATGGGTAATAGTAATAATAGAAATGACACTAATGTTAAAGGTATTAGGTATGGTAAAACAATATTACATAGTTACAATACTTCACATAAGGTTGGGTTAAATAGTAAGAACACTAATAGTGGTAGTAATCTTAGCGATAGCATTAATAAAAATAATAACACCAACACTAATGGTTAAGTATGTTGAAAGCTAGGGTTTTGGGAGAGATTATGGCTTGTAAGAAAATAACACCTTTAGGATACAGAAATTAATAATGGTAATAACAATAATAATAGTAATAATAATAATAGTATTAGGAATGTTAATAATGAAGATAATGATACTAACCCTAAGTTAAGTATAATAGGGGTTAGGGTTGGAAGGGGTGATAGTATGATAACATTAAGGATAATAATAGAAATGGTATTAGTTAATAAGCTAACAATAATAATAATAATAATAATAAGTATAATAATACTAATATTAGTTAAAAACTACTATAGGTGGCATAAGAAAAGGGTTTTAGGGTTCAGATGAGTGGAATACCACCTAAGGACAGTGGTGGTCCGGTGGCGGCGATGGAGGAGGAGAAGAGAGAAAAGATGGAGGCGGTGGTTAGATGGGAGGAGGAAAAAGGAAAGTTAAGTGTGCGGGAGGAGACAGCAGGGAGAGGGAAATGAGGGTGGTGGCATGAGAGGGGCGGCGGTGCGCGATGGTGGACGCGGAGGCCGAAGGAGGATGAAGGTGGTGGAAGGTGGTGGAGGTTGGTGGGGAAGGAGGTATGGGGTAAGGAGGGTATGGGCAGGTAGGGGAGGACCTGCTGATCACTTTGGGAGGTGGAAGGAGGGTTGATCGCGGTGGGGATGGCGGCGGTGGCTGGAAGAAAGGTTTTGCAGCAGTGAACTTTGCACGGCTAGGGCGGCACGTGCAGGGCAAGGCAGAGAGCGGCGGTGGTTTGGTTTTGTCGAGGAAGGTACAGGGGTGTTTTTGGTGGCCAGCGGTGGCGGCGGCGGAAACCTCGTCTATTTTTCAGGCGACAGAGAGGTAGAGTTTCGGGGTAAAAATTGCAGCACTGGTTATGGATGTTGATGGGAAAAATTAGGGGGAAGAAAACGACGAAGGAGGAGAGGACAAAGCCAGGTCACGGCAGTACGCCGTCCGGTGGCGATCAGCGCAGGCCTACAAATTCTTTTGTAGGGATTTTGGCTCGACATGGCGAAGAAGGAAAGGAGGCAGGGCCTGGGTAGTGTAGGACGGATAGGTTGGGACAGTTTGGGAAAGAAAAGGATGAAAAAGGACGGGAAGGACGGCCGGACGGAGATGTTGTCGGTGTTGCAGCGTCGCGGCGTTTATAGGCGTGAGGAAGAAGACGACAGTGGGGAGGGTTGGACCGACGGTCCAGGGAAAAGAAAGAAAGGGGAGAAACTGGCCGGTTGGCAACGGTTATAAGGCTCATTAATCGCGACGCGGCGCTTCGACAGATCGAAGGGCAAAACGCTGCGTCGCACTCGAGCATCGGCCAGCGAACTACGCTGGGCCACGGGGGAAGGAGAAAGGAAAAGAAAAGAAGGGCTGGGCCACGGGGAAAGGCCCAACTGAGGGGGAAAAGGAAAAAGGAAAAGAAAGAAAGGAAAAGGAGGGAAAAGAAAAAGAAAATGGTTTATTTAGGGTTTTGGATTTTGCATAAGTTATTTAGAATATTTTTGGATTGTTTAGAATATTAGTATTTAGAAAATATTAAATAAATTCCTTTCTTGCTTAGTTTAGACTATTTTAGATAAATTTCCTTAACCTCCATACTAATTAGGAAAAATACCCAAATTTTCTTCCAATTAAATTCTTTATTATTTTCCTCTTAATTTACCTTAATTAATTCTCTACATTTTAATAATGAATTTATATATTTGATTTTCCTACTAATTCCTTATTTGGCCATAATTTCATAAATTAGGATTTTGGGATATTTCATGTGGCCTCAGCTATTGGTGGATTTGAACTACTGATAGACCTCATAGAGATTGAGCTTCATGATTTCAATGTGATTATGGGAATGGATATGCTCTCGATATATCGGGTTATGATTGATTGAGCACAAGAGCATGTGGTCCTCAAGCGACAAAAGGGTTCTAGGGTCTACTATCGGAGATGCAAGCCTAAGCCCTTAGTGAGGATGGTGTCTGCGATTGTACTTGGTACATTAATAAGGAAGGGATACCCACTCTACTTTTATAGAGTTAAGTTCTTGGGTGTTGAGGAGCCTTTAATTGAGGATGTCACATTGATACAAAAGTTTCTTGACGTATTTTTTGATGATATCCAATATATGTCGCTAGTATGTTAGATAGACTCTATGACAGATCTTCTACTAGGGATGGATCCTATGTCGAAGGCACCCTATTGTATAGCACCGATTGAGATTACAAAGTTTCCTGCACAGTTGGATGAGTTATTAGAGAAGGGATACATCTAACCAAGTGTAGCGCCTTAAGGAGCACCATTCATTTTTGTTAGGAAGAAGAATGGTGGTTTGAGGCCCTACATCAATTACCGAGGATTGAACCGAGTCACAGTGAAGAACTGCTATCATTTACCTCATACTAACAACTTATTTGATAAGCTACATAGGAAAAAATTGTTCTTGAAGATAGATCTCAAATCTAGGTATCATTATTTGAGGATTGTTGAGAGGGACATACCAAAGACAACTTTTTAGATGAGATATAACCATTGCAACTTCCCTTTGATGTCCTTAAGAGTCACAAATACATCAGCACTATTCATGGCCCTCATGAACCTCATCTTTTAGTATCACCTAAAACTTCATTTACTCTATAACTCATGAGGAGCACTAGTAGCATTTGAGACAAACCTCGGCATTGTTGAGGACACATCAACTGTAAGTCAAACTCTCAAAGTTTGAGTTTTTGCTTGATGAGGACTTTCCTAGGCCATGTAATCTCAAAGGATGGTGTGTCAGAGGATCCTTCGAAGATACATGTAGTATCAGAGTGGGCAGGACCAACCAATGTCACAAAGATACACTATTTTTTTGGATTAGCAGGCTAATATATGCACTTTGTCCATGACTTTTCTAATATTGCTTGTCCTTTTACTCCCCTGTTGAAGAAGACAATGTGATTTCATTGGGATGATAAGTGCACTAAGGCTTTTATGGAGCTAAAGAGGAGGTTAATCGTTGGGTACGAAGGGGTTTGGGGTGTATAATGACACATCCAAGCATGTTTTATAGTGTGTATTGATACAGCATAGGAGATTAGTGGCATATGCATTGAGTCAATTAAAGGAACATGAACAGAACTATACAGCACACAACCTTGAGCTAGACACATTAGTTTTTACCTTGAAGATCTAGAGACATTACTTATATAGAGTGTAGTGTAAATTCTTCATAAACTATGAGAGCCTCAAGTACATATCCACCCAAAAAGAGCTGAATATGAGATAGTGGAGATGGATAGAGTTGGTTAAGAACTATGATTTGGAGTTAACCTACCATAAGGGTAAGGACAATGTCATAGTAGATTCTCTTAGTAGAAACACTTCACATTCTCTGGTTTCATTGGTTGTTTCATATTAGATTTGGCATAAGCTTCAAGACATGGACATAGATATCATTAGGTTAGAAGATCTCGAGATGAGGATGAGCACTCTCATAATTGTGCCAACCATATTTGATGACACCTAAGATAATCTGTTAGGATATTTCAAGCTTGAATATATCGGATGAGCTATAGTAGATAAAAAAGTAGTGGTGTTTCATATGTTTAAGGATGGAAATATCCACTTTTAAGGTAGGTAGTGTGTTCCCCAAAGTTGTGGGGAACTTAAGAAGATGATTATGGAGAAAGGTCATCATGCATCTTATTCTATCCATCCTAGAAGGGATAAGTTGTACAAGAACCCAAAGTAGATCTACTATTGTCCCCATATGAAGTGAGAGGTTGCAAACTTCGTGGCTAGGTGTTTGAACTATTAAAATGTTAAGATCGAGCACAAGCATCCAACGGGGTTGGTTTAACCATTAGAGATTCCTAAATGGAAGTGAGATGGAATTTTAATGGACTTTGTGGTTATGTTATTGAGGACACATAGAGGTTTGGATTTGATCTAGGTTGCAATTTATTGATTGACCAAGTCGGTAGCATTTAAATTGATGAAGTTGACCTAGAGTACGAAGCAAATGGTAAGTGCTAATCAAAATCATGTAGTACGATACCATAGGGTATCTAATGAAATTATGTTGGAGAAAGATTCTAGATTTTTATCACACTTCTAACAGAGATTACAAGAATTTTTTGGGAGACAACTTAATACAAGCACTGCTTTCCATCCAACTACAGATAGTCAAACTAAGCACACTATTTAGACCTTATTGGATATGTTTTAAGAGTGTGTGCTCAAGTTTTAGAGTATTTGGGAGGATAATCTAGACATGATAAAGTTTTCCAACAATAGTAATCATTATGCAAGCATAAAAATGGCACCTTCCAAGGCAATCTATAGACGCAAGTGTTGTAGCCCTTTGTGCTGGAGTGAATCAAGTGAGGTAGTGGTGTTGGGACAGAAGATGATAGAGGACACTACCAAGAGAATAAGCTGATTTGAGATAGGATGAAGCCTTTCCAAAATAGGCAAAAGAGTTATGCAAACCCATGAAGGAGGATAGATGGGTACGAGGTGGGTGACTGAGTCATTTTGAAGGCCTCGCCTACCAAGGGAGTGATGTGTTTTGGTCGGAAGGGAAAGCTTAGCCTGAGGTACAGTAGGCCATAAAATATTTTGGACTGAGTTAGAGAGATTGCTTATCAATTTGCCTTGCCTATTGAAATTTTACGTGTACACAATGTTTTCCACATCTCACAATTAAGGAAATATGTGCCATATCCATCGCACACCATCCGACTAGAGAATATCAAGCTTGACGATGCATTGAAGATCTTATGGTCACACCATGGAACTGAGGAAGCTACTTGGGATTCTAAGTAGGAAATCAAGATGAAGTGTTATGAAAATTTCCCTTAGGTACATTACATGGGTAACACTGCCTCTTTTAAATGGGCAGTACCCTTCTCTCATATATTAACTCATATTTTTTATTTTAATTTTGCTTGATGGCTTAAAGTTTTGACATGTTTTAAGTTTATAACAATGTTTTCTCTTGTGGACTTTAGGGATGACATCTCTATTAAGGAGTTAGTTTCCTACTTTCCCATCCTAAAACTCTTCAAATTGAATTTAAAATTATGTTGATAGAAAATAAATTAGTTTTAGTTTTGGAAAGGGATTAAAACTTGAATAAAAATATGAAATTTAGGTTACCAACCAATCGGTTGCCCAAAAAATTGTTCGACTAGTTTTCTTAGGAACTGACATTTCTATTCTGCAATAAAATAACCAAATGGTTTGCCCAAATCCATCGAATAATTATTTTGCAATTTCATATTCTTTTTTGTTGTGGCTCTGAATCTTTTACGAATGTGATGAACACATATTTTTAACTATTTTATACCCTTTTAATTTAAACTTTTAGTTATTTATTTGAATAATATGTGAGTTTATTTATATTATTTTAATTATTTTATTAATTCATAAGAATCTCATATATTTAATTAATTTAGATTTTAAAGTTAATTTTCGTATGATTCTGACAACTTATTATATTTTTAACATAGCCCTCATGTACAAATTTAGATTTAGGTAATTCAATTTTTGGTGTAGAGACAAAAAAAAAGATATACAAGTTCTATTTCTAATGATTTTTCCTAAATCTTATTATATATGGATAAAATTTTAACATACACTTTCAGTTGAAAATATATTCAAAAGTAAAGAATTTTTTGAAATAATCAAAAAAAGCTAATTAATATATACTTAATTTTATTTTGTAAGTATTAATTGAAAATATATACATGGGGTCAGAAATCAAAAAAATGAAGATAAGAAAATAGATGGCATGGAAGGAGGGTTGGTACGTGTGCCAAAAAAGAAAAAAAAAAGAAGCACACAAAGGGGTCTAGAAAAAGTGCCAAGGTGTTGGAAGTGCTCAAAAAAAGGTGAAAGAGTAAAAAAGAAACAAACAAAAAAAAAAGAGAGAAAAAGCATGGATATAGATAGAAAAGGGATGCATAAATATATAGAGAAGAAAACGAAAAAAAAATAGGTGGTGGTAAAGAGTAGAAAGAGAAAAGCAAAATAAATAAATAAAGTAAGTCATAGAGTAAAGAAAAAAAAAGAGAGAAAACCATAAATATATCAACATACAATGCACAAAAAATAATAGAGATTAGAGTAGTGGGGCACAAAGAAAAGAAGCAAGTAGCAAAGACAAAGCACAAATCACGATAAAAGAAGAAAAAGAAGATCAAGGCATGGTGAGTGCCTGGAGCTAGATCCATTCAATACCATCGATCATCCAAGTATAATATTATTTTTTTGGTTCTAATTTCAAATCTAAAGTTTTTTAATTTTATACTCTAATTTTCTCATGTTTAATATTTTATGTATAATTTATATTCTTTAATTAATTTAATTATTTTTATTTTAATTAATATCAAGTTATAATTTTATTTTACCAGCGATATAAAGAAACCCTATTCTTTATACTAATAATTAATTGATTAATAGATTACTCTATGTGTTTTATGTTATTAATCTATAGTGTGCCTAATTAATAGGCTCATAATCTTAAATTAGCATTTGACTAGTTGAGAAAAGATGCGAGAGATAATTCTCCACTTTACTTCCACTAGCAAAAATAGGAATTATATAGGTTGTGAGAGTAGTTACATAATTTTTACAACAATATGGAAAGATAAGTAATTAATTGAACCTAAATCACTATCTTTTATTAATTAATTGAACCTAAAAAATCATCTTTATTGAAATCATTTGACTATAGATAGTGGGAATGATAATTGGCAATAGAATTGCATAGCCCTACAAAATTTGTTAGTTAAATATTATTGTTGATACAAAGCTAGTAATTGAAAATATCAAGTAATTAATTAATAGGTTATTATAATTAGATAGTGGTGGGTCCTTATTCCTTGATAACTTTTATTAATTTATTTTACCTTTATTAGATTTTGTTTGATTATATTTTAGCTTAATTTAGTTTATTTGAACTTAGTTTAGAATAAGTTGTTTCTTTATTTGATTTTGATCACCTAAGTCTGATTAGATGATTAGAGCCATTGTATTATTATTTAGTTTATATGGGAATGATTATCTGATACTCATTGTTCCTTATATTAATTGTGACGGCTATACTTATCGATAAGTATATTTGGCTTACATCAAATTTTTGTCATTGTAGCCAAACCCATCAACTAACTATCTTGCAATTTCATATCCCTTTTTGTTTTAGCTCTAAATCTCTTTTCACGATTTATAAAAACTTATAATTGGAAGTTATTCATGCTAATAACCGTATTTTGGTGTTTTGAGATGTTTTTTTACATTATTTAGATCATTCTATGATTTTATTTAGCTAAAATATCCCTTAAAAGCACTTTTGATGTATTCCACACTGTCTCTCATTCACCATCACTTTCCTCACTCCTCTAGTAGTCAAGGCTACGTGTTAGACTTTCTATGCCCTCTTCCCTAACTTACAAACCCTCTGTAATGACTCTCCCTAATTAAACTCTACCTCTCTTACCTCATGATGTATTTCTTGGACACTTAGCTTTCCACTCTCAACCAAGTTAGTCTTTTCTCTCTCTCCCACTTATGGATCTTGACTATTTCTCCTCTATACACGCTATTCCTAATTCATTTTTTGTCATTACTATCTGCACTTACTCAACCTCTCCCTTCCTTTATGAAAAAAAAAATCCTAAGTAGTGAGCCTTTCTCCACTTTTTTGTTGAAAAATAGAAGCTTGCATTTATTTTTCTTCTCTTATTAATTAATTATTATCTCTCATCTCTTTTACTAATCTTAGATTTAACTCTCCCATGTTTCTCTTAAGTAAGGAAATTCTTCTTCTTCTTCTTCTTCTTCTTCTTCTTCTTCTTCTTCTTCTTCTATTTAATTAAGTTTTATAAAATTAGTTTTAATTATTTTGATTCTTGATTCTCTTAGGAATTGAAGTATTGGTAGAGAACCATCAAATTAGTAGAAATTTTGTTCTAAAAAAATTATTTGGAGGTAAGGAATTATTATCTCTAATAAGAATAAGTACTTTTCTTGCCTTTTGTGGTTAATTGTCTTGGTATTTTTATGTGATGTGTATGATTTAATTGAGTTATTGGATTCATGTATATGGTAAAGTTTTCACCTCTGAAGTTTTAAACATGTTCCAAGTATTTTGATATTATGCATGGTTTTGGTAGATCTGAGCATGATTTTGTTAATTATCAATTATACTATAAACCCATGTGACTCTAAGTGTTTATTATGTATTTTTCATTTGTTTTATGAAATAGAAATATGCTAGGATTAATTTGGAAAATATGGGTAAATTTTGATAAGTGGATCATGGGTTTAAGTGTTGTTTCACCTGGATTGATCAATCAATTTGTTGGATTGATCAACTGGTTGTGTGAAAAGATTCTCAGTTTGGAATTCTTGATTGGCTATTTGTGATAAAATTTGATTAGTTTGATGAACTAGTCGAATGGTTCCTATGAACATTCAATTAATTTACCAGATCCATTGACTAGTTGCTTTGTGACTAGGGTAGTTTGGTCTCTATTTAAACCCATTGACCAGATTGTCCAACCCATCAATTGGTTCCTATGAATAGTCCATATGTGGAACCAACCAACCAACTAGTTTTGATGGTTTTTTTTTATCTCAGGTCTGGTATGACCAGAACAGTCAACTGGTTATAGCGATTAATAGAATGGTCTGCCTGAGTCCACCATGTTTACTTGATTATTTTTTTTTATTTATTTATGACTTCTATCTTAATATATCCATATAATTACAACATTTTGATCAGGATTTCAAAAATTCCTAACAAACATTTAATGAGTATCAAAATGATAATAGTTTAGTGCTTTCTTTGGTTGAGTCCAGTGTTCCCTTAAAACACCTAATATGATGGCTTGTATGCCTTAGGTAGTATTTGGTGTCAACACCTAAAACACCCAACTGAATTTATCTTTGAAATTTAAAACACCTACCCTATATACATACTTAGAGTTTAGTTATCTTTTGTGCCCTTCAACTTAGGCACCAAAGTGTGGTGGATGTTGAAGATCTTTGAGAAAATCCCCTTAGCACTAGCGTTATTGCGGTGGGTGTAGTAAACCATAAATTGAATGTATGTAATCTAGCCTAGGTACCCAAGTGTAATGGGTGTTCAAGATCCCTAAGAAAAACCCCTTGGCACTAGTGTTATTGTGGTGGGATTGGCAGTCTTGTGTTTATCCCATTATTGGATATAGATGATGGTTTGATTCCAAAAAAAAAATTTCAAGTGGTGTAGACCCAAAATATAGCATATTCCCATTCACCTAGGAGCCCAGGTTCAAGGATGTTGAAGATCCCTTAAAAAATTCCCCTATTACTAGCATGTAGGGGTGCTAAGAGTTGTAGTCCTACTCTAGTCCCCGTCATAGATAATAACACATTATGGCTTGTTCTAGAAACTCATTTATGTATACTCTATATGCCTTGTTATATCATATGAGTATCTATGGTCTAATGTGCCATGTTCCATGTTCCTCTTACTAAACATGTTGTATTCCATGTTATTATGTAACCTCAATGTGCAACATGAGCCCTTATCATGCTTTAAGTAATATGTTTTACGAGTAATTATAGTCATTGTGATTATCTGACTTCTATTGTGGTGAGTAGAGGATGATTTATAGGGTTATGATTATTAGTGAGAGTATGCTGAGGAGAATGACATTGGCTAGTATCCAGTTATTACTTGGGGATTGAGATTTATATTGTATTGTTTAAGAGTTAGGCTAAATAGATATATGTGTTTTACCCACTCTACCGGGATGTTTTTGTTCCTTTGATTATTTAAAATCTTAGCTTTGGCTATAGTATATGGATCTTGCAACCTTTTTCTCATCTATATTAGTATCAATGTTAAAATATTGATAAAATCAAAGAGAGATAATATAACAATATAGAGAAGAAGAGAGAATGTGAATTTTGATTCTCATTTAAACGTTTGAATTCACTCTTCCCATTACAATTCACAATATCCCATATATATAGTACACATACTTATTACATCCATTAAAGAAGGAGTTATAGAATATAAAATAATATGGGGGATATATAGAGTTGAGGGATTGGAATCATAATGAGAAAAGCTATTGCAATTGAGGATACTAATGGGAGTAGTAAACCTATGATTTAATACAATACAAATTCATAACGTATACATCCATAATATATAAATAGGATATTTATAAAACTCTCTCATGTATGTAAATCTTCCAATCTTTACAATACTCCCCCTTAAAATTACATCTCTAAAATATTGCCTTATTAAAAACCTTGCCAGGAAAATCTAGTGTGACAAAACCATGGCTAAGGAAAAAAAGTACAGTTTTCTCCCTCAACTTAGTATGCATCTTTCATGTCATATTAGGCATGATTGTGTTTATATATATAAGCACACTTTAATAGTACTTACATGTTAAAATTACACCATTAAAAACCCTATCGGGGACAAAAATCTAACTTTTGTACAAAGACATGTGTTACCAAATTGACTTTTAAATTATTTCTTTACGAACACCCACTTATAGTCAATTAGTATGACACCTTCAAGTGTTGTACTTCTTATCCATACAAATCATACTCATTAAGAAGATACATTTGACTATTCCAACTCAATGATAATTTATCCAATGATATTCCATAATGATTTGAGAATAATTATCACTTTTATCCATTATAAGTTATAGTTTTTTAGGTAAAGACTTCATCAATGTCGACCTCATACTATCTTACACTAATGTAAGGATAATTAATTGATGTTACGTTCATTGGTGGAATTTATTCTCAGATTCTACCCATATGAATGTATCAACTCATTATGGCAATTTTTCTATCCTTCTAAGGATTATAACTCCTCTTACGAAAGTTTTACTCTTTGAATTAGAACTTCTAAATTATAGTGTTGGGTTTGTTCTACCGGATAATAATACTGGCTTGGGTGAGTTGGTCCTAACAGGTGCTTTAGATTGTTTCTTTGGTTTAAGAATGGTGGGATCCCTAAACTTAATATAAATAAAAGAGTGAAATTTTTTATATCCAATAAAGAGGCCTAGATTAGTGATTACCTTATGATATTTTATGTGTTTTTTATGTATATTTATCCTCTATTATGAATGTATGTATGTATTTTATTTTATTTTTTATATCTGACTTGACAATATTGTCACTTTACTCAATATGTAACACATAGACCATCATTTTTATAAGTATTGCCCATTCCCATGAGCAGATGACCATATTGACTGTGTGAAGTTCGATGAGGACTAATTGGATGGTTTTTCTGCTCATGATGCTTTGTATGGGACATAGTGATGTTTTGTATTAGGGATTGGGTGTAGAGTCATGTTCTCCAAATGATATTTTTACCTGAATACCTTTTATGACTCTCAACTTCATGGTGTCCCTTTTGTTTTTATTTTGATATTATACTCAGAGTTAATCTCAAAACTTATATTTATGTTTATAAAGCTACTCTCATTTCTATTGACTCTCTTTCAACTTTAATGGTTTTTGCCTTGTGATTCATGTAATGATGGTATGGTAATCAAGACTTACATCGATTATGGCGGTAACACCTAGTATTTTGGTTATAAGCTTTCATTGTAAAATAAAATTTTTCAATGGTAAAATTTGGGGTGTTACATTACTATTTACTTAGATTCATTATTCACACTCAATTAATATTCTAAGGATCATGGGTTAATTTTAATATACCAAAATTTATTTAATATTAATTCTGAGTAATTAATATCTTAACTAAGCCCTAAATCTATGTGATTACTATTTTCATCTTACCCAAATTCCCTCATCTAAATTTTTAACCTAATTCTAATTATAACCCTATACTTATTTTCTTTTCTCCTTCTCTTTTTCTACTTCCCGTTTTCTTCTTCTCCTTCACGGCTTCCTTATTCTTATTTTTACTTCTTTCCCTACGTGATTCCCTATTTTACTAACTAAATCCCTTCCACAACTCTTAAAACCTAAACCTACCTATCCTACCTTCATCATCACCACCATTACCTCACGCATATCAAGGTGTGTATTTTGTTAAAAATTTATGCCCCAACCCTCTTCCAGATCATGTTGCACCCATAACCCATATTTTACCTTCTATGTTGATTCTCAACCATTTTCACCACCTCTTCTCTATATATACCCCTCCTCTCTCTCTCTCTCTCTCTCTCCTCTCCTCATTTAATGCCTCGCCAACCTCTCCCAAGACCCCCTTTTTATTCTACATACTTAGATGTGTTTCTTCCATCGATTATCATCATTTTTACCCATCAAAGCTCTATAAATTTATTCTCACCTCACGCTACGTAGTAACTACAATGTGAGCATCTCACATTACTCATCCTTGGAATTGTTAAAACCTCACACAACTAACCCTTGGCAGCGTCAAAATATCACTCAAATCTTTCCTCATCTATGGTACTCCTTCAGAAAATAACACACTCCTCACCTACCTTAGCCTAGATGTGTCAACCCTTGACACCACCACCCTCCAAGCTACTTCATTCCCTCATGCCACCACCATCCTAGCTGCACACTTCTCCATGCTATCACTCTCCAAGGAGCGTCATAATTTGATGTTGCACCACCCCAAGTAACGGCACCAACCCACGCCACTCCACCTCTTCATCTTCACCACCGCATGTAGTGCCCCCTATCTAGGTGAATCCCCCATGTTGTACCCCCTATTATTGCACCAAGTTCTACCACAGCTAGTTTGATCCTTGTGTGACTTAGTTTACTTCTATTTTGTTCCATTTTCCTCCTTCCTTTTTGTTATCCTATACTTGGTTTTATTATTAAGTTATAATTGTGTATTATTCTAATTTCTTAGGTTATTTTTTGGAGGTCTAAGAGGAGGTGGGTATGGCTTATGCGTGCTTAGAGACTGGAGACATTTTTGGTAAGGATACAAGTTGTAGTTAGGGATTTATTTTGAATGTTGTGTATGATTGTGTGTGTATTATCATGCTGTCGTGATTATGTTGATAATTTCATGTTGTTATTTTTATGATGTGATAATGTGGTATCATATGATAGAAAGTGAATAAGATGAGAAAGCATGTGCTTATACCATATTGTTACGATAATGTCATATTGTTATGGTATTGTAATGTAGGTTTTATGAAGTATGGTAAGTGTAGAATGACTATAGTTAATTTTCAGGGGTGTGTAATAAATTAAGGGTCAGAAAATAATGATATTGGACTTAGAGAGTTTTTATGGAAAAGATGGGCATTTTGGCATCCTCAAAAATATTTTGGTCAATATGGGTTTAATATAAAAACTTTGATGTTTTAAAATATTAAATGGTTTAAAATATTCTAAGTATATCATGTGGAATGTTTGGAACAATTATGAATGGCCTAAGTCCAATAAAATAAAGTTTTTGCTTAAATTGGAAATAGCAACCTTAGAGATGGGTTATTATTTCATGTTTAAGGCATTGGAATTAAACCTTTATTTTTGGATATGTTATTAATATTAGAATTTTAGAAATTTATATTAAATTTTGTGATTATATGTTTATTATGGAAGATGTTATACCTAACTTGTGAAATTAAGGTTTCATAAGATATGTAATTAGTAACTCTAAAGATAGGGTTGTTAACGCATGTGTAAGATATTAGAGTTAAACCTTAATTTTTAGATATGTTGATAATAATAATATTTTAGGAAGCTTTGATAAAATTGGTGGATAAATGAGTAAGATGGAAGGAGTTATGCTTTTAATGTGAAAATAGGGCTTCTTAAGGAAAATGTGATTTTTTCCTTAGGGAATGTTCTGATCTTTGTGTGCTTGTATTTTATGTGTTTTGGATTATAATGTTAAGCTAGATTATGTGTATTTCTTATCTATATGTATGTTTTCATCATGGCATTGAGATAAATAAGCGAGGATAAGATATTAATCACTTAAAGTGAAAGATCACGTGAGTTAGGACCAAGATGTTGAGTTAGTTCCACCACTTTAATAATAGTGGTCGAGCATATTTTATCCTAGAAGGTGCTTCAGACAATTCTATCAGTTTAAGAATAGTGGGTAGGAGTTTCTTACCTTGGTAGGTGTTGAATCTATTCATTCTGCTAAATAATAGTGGATAGTCGCATGTTGTCCTAGGATATGTCAAAGTTTGTTCTACCAAATTAAGAATAGTGGGGTTCTAAGCTCAATATAAATAAATTTATGGATTCTAATATTATCTAATGCTAGAAATCTGAACTCTATTATTCTTTTGAATCGTATCATGTTTAAGCTTTCTGCATAATGAGTCCTTTACATGATCTTATGTAATTGTACCTTTGCCTGACTATATTGTCACCTTATTAAGTACATATCATACTAATCATCCTTCTCATGGGCACTAGTGATTCCCATGAACAAAGGGCCCATATATTTTTTGTGTAGGTCAATGAGGACTCACTAGATGACTTTACTGCTTATGATACTTTATTTGTAGATAAGTGATTATTATGCATTTGGGTTATGTGTAGAGTCATGATATTTGGTTATTTTCTTTTGTTAAAATACCTTTTTGGACTCTTAATTCCATGATATCCCTTTTGATATATTTTGATATTGCACTCTGAGTTAATCTCCAAGCTCTTATCTATATTGATGAAAGATTCTTTCATTTTCTATTTATCATATTTTATGTTCTAATGGTTTTGCCTTATAATTGATATAAGGATAGTATGGTAAGATAGGCTTATGTTGATTACGATGACAACATTTGTTTATGTTGATATCACGCTTATGCTAAAATAAAATATTTTAATAGTAAATTTTTAGGTGTTACATCAATGGTCAAGGGTTAATGGTTAACCATTGACTCTAAAATAAACTAAAATCCAATTAGAAGTAAATATATTATATTTTGATTAACTATCCTAAAAACATGATTAATTATAAGTTTAACATTAATTAGGGTATTTAAGGTTTCATTACTCAAGAACACGTGAATAATATCAAAAACACAAAGAAAATCACTAATAACACAAATAATATCTAAACCTTCCAAACTTTCAATCAAAAATTAGAACATCAAAACATTCACAAATCAAATCATGCGATATATGAAAAATCATCTACTAAATACAACCTATAACATAGTATGATCAAATGAAGCAAACACATCAACAGAGAAAAAATCACACCAAGGGCCAAAACCCCCTTTTATGGCAATACATGGTGTAAACCAAATCAAGCACAATTAAACATGTTAAACATCAATGTTTCTATCTACTTATAGTAATACTATATTTACCTAGCTTATGCTCCAAGGAAAAGAGGAAAAGATTAAAGGTTGAAGAAGATTAAGGTTTTCTCCTAATCCTTGAGGATTCTTCTTCTTTTTCTTAGTTAAAATACCAAGGGATTAATTATTGGATCAAAAGAGAAGACAAATGGTGGAGTAAGGGTAGTTGTGATGGTGGCACAAGGTGTTGATGGTTGATGGACGTGTGTACTAACCTTCGTAGAGAAAGGGAGGAGTTGAAGGTTAAAGAAGATGAAAAGATCAAATGGGTAAGAAATTAGATAATTAGGGGGTAACTTAATTAGTTGCATAAGGATATAATGGTGAAAGAATAAAGGTAGGATATTATGGTGGGGTGTGTGCGGAAAGCTGTGAGCTAATCTTGACCCTTCATTTAGCTTGGATTGACACATGGAAAGCTAGGATATAGTCCCATCATATTATAATACGTAAAAGAAATAAAATGAGTGCTTCAGTAGTAATTAAAGCAAAAATGACTAAATAAATTTAAAAATCATAAAAGTAATAGATTAATATGTTCAAATTATTTCTAGCTTATTAATGTTGAAATATAGTGATTAGAAATATTGAAAAATAGTTGAACAAAGTGACAAAAATACTTTTATTTTTGTAGAGATCTTCTATTAGGGTTTTGAAAAGGCTTAGAAGACCCATAAAAATTCAAATAAATCAAAAACTAATGAATCAGAATGATCTAAAAGAAGCTTTATAGCCAAAAGTGATGCAAAAAAAATATCACATAAACAAACTTGTGAGAAAGTGTTAAGAAACATAAATGAAATATTTCAAAAATGAAGTAAAGGTTTTTATCCCATCAAAGGGTGTAATAAATGTACAAAATAAAACAGTTTTATTTTAATTAAAGTAAATTCTTAATAACTCCGGTCTTCGAGAACCAGGATGTTGCGAAAGGGCTAAGTGGAGGTAAGTTTATTTAGGGATTAACCCATGTAAGACAGGAAGAAAAACTACAATAAAAAGAAACAAAGTCGACCCAATCAACAACAGCTAATTTTTAAAGTCAGTAACAACAAATTTTCAAAGCCTTAGGAGTAGAGAAAGGAGAAGGAAGAGACGCCAAGGATTCAAGGGAGAAATGGGTAGCTGAAGGGGGTATGAACTACACGGAACGAAACCAAGCAAAAATCAAGATTGAAGGAGACAAGAATATGCGGTAATGGAATCTCAAATTGTTAAGAAAATCAATTATAGCTCGAGATAGTAGCAGCAGGTCGAACGGCAGTAAAAACGAGTAGTAGTAGTTTGGGGATTCTAGATAGGGCACAAAAACAAGGGATAATCAAGGGTAATGGATAGTATGTGAAGGGGCAAGGTTGGAAGGAATAAATCCATTAAAAAAGAACATGAAAAGCTGAAGGGGAACAAGCATTAATAGAGGCACAAAGCTGGAAAGAAATCAACAATAGCCGAAGTCAAGCATGAGCAGTAGTAGATTTCGGGCACCGAAAACTCGTGAACAAGCATTATTGGTGTATCGGAAGGCATAGCATATGCACCGAGACCTACGGCGCCGAGAATTCGTTGTTATGATATGGGAGATTATTTGCATGGTGGGGTTAGACGTAGATCCCAAAATCTACTCTTGTCTTGTGTCGACAACATCAGATACACCAAACCGATTGACTAGTTCTCCGTCCTTCCTTTTTACGGTCGAAGCGGAGTTTGTCGATTCAGAAGAAGGTGGGCAGACCTGATTGGTGCTTTAGATGGGAGCAGAGAAATAGTAATAGTTCAATGATCATATATCAGACCAACACAATTTCAGAAGACGAGCAAATACAGCAAGAATGGCAAATAATAAACTATTTTGTTCTGTCAATCTGAAGGTTAAAATAAACCAGTTTAATTTGTGACATAATATAATCGCACCCTGTAATTAATACAAAACAAGGGTTTAATCAGCTGTATGTACAGCCTTTTCTCTTTTACGTAGTTATGTTACTACCCCTCCACTTTTACTCAGACCACCTTGGCGGTGGATCAAATATTTGAATTCGCCATTTTAATTTTTTGCATGACAGAGGGGAGCAAGCAGGCAAGCAACACAGTGGGTTTCATTTGCGAATAAAATACTAAAACGAAGGGTAATGATAACGGGTGAGAGAGTACGGGGAAAAGTAGAAGCTCGTGCTTGAAAACTTATCAAAAAAAATTACTTTTTTTGTAGTCAATCAAGGGCCCAGTGATGCGCCGACCGCATGCGGAGAAGCAGTTCCTTTTGTATTCTTTTTATATAAAAAAAAAACAATTAATTTTACACGATCGCTTCTGTAATGATACTTTCAAATAATTTATATAACTATTTTTTATTTTATTTTTTGCAACTTTACTAATTTGTGGCCTCGTCGTTGATTTCCTACACTTCCAAAAAAAAACTATCGGAAAAACAGGGATGATGAGAACAAAATAGCCCAACAACAGCTACATACGTGCACTACATCATCGAGCAGGTAACATAAGAGCGGCTAAAACTAGGTAGCTAATTAATGATGCATGAACCAATCAATCAATCAATCGATCAAGCAGATGAAAGATTACAACTCAATATCTGTAATCCTCGTCGTCAAACGCCATTCCCTTCATAGAGTGTCTCCTCCTTACTAATCTCGCTTCTCTGTTAGCCTGCACGTAATTCAGAAAGTAATTAAGAACAACGTGAACAAAGTAGTAGTAAGCGTTCGATCGGTAAGAACAACAAGAGTTCCAAAAAAAAAAAAAGGACGCTTCGCAGAGAACGGGAGCGACTGACTAGGGGTCTTTCATTCAGGCACTCACCTTGCTCATAAGCCTTTCGAACGCTTCGGGGCCGTTCTCTTCGATGTATGCCTCGGCCGCGGCCAGAACACCGTCGTGCCTGCTGAATATGTTCTTCTTCCTGGGTATGTACCAGATGGTGCTGGCAGCCGTGGGCGCCTGGACTCGCGGCGGGTTCCAGTAAAACGGCCGGATGAAGCTCTGATACACGTAGGCAGCTCCGTTGAATTGAGGGAGGACGAGCCAGCACGTTGCAAATAGCTTGGCGTACGCCCATATTGGGAACCTGCGTCAGTCATGTTCAGTGTTCAAATAAACCAAGTAATTTTTTAAAAAAAAAAAACTATAAAATTAATAATAATCATAAGCGATGAGGCTTAGTTAACGTAGGTTAGATTACCACTCGAGGACTTTGGCGAAAGTGAGCTCGAACAGTTGGATCAAGGAATATAAAACCCAGTATGTCAGCCATTGTTGATCCTCCGCTCGAGAACCGCTCTCTATGGCTTTAACCGAAGCATAGCTTCAAAAATCATACGCCCATCAAACACAACAAATAAGTTAAAGAAACAACAACTTTTAGAGCTACTACACAGTCGAGTATGATTCCCGCCATCAGTAGGGGTCGGTCTGCTACCGATGCAACGCAAAACGGAAAGAAAAAGGAGGAGGAAAACATGGGAGGAGAAAGGAGAACTCACAGAGGATAAACTAGAGCAACCAGTGGCCTAGAAATTCACACACACACATACACCCAAAAAAAAAAAAAACAAAGAAAAAAGGTCGCATTAGGGAGGCAAACATGAAGAATCAGAAAGATAATTAAAGCACAAAAATGAAGTATATACCGTCTACTTTAGAATTAAGGAACATACACAGCAAGAACGTCAAAATTCCTTGCCAGAACGCTGAGGAAATCCCCATTATTGCCAGACCCCATTTTTTTATTTTTTCGGTTTAATAATTCGGGCGGCGGGCGTATAGCTAGAAAAAACAGGGATGGATTTTCTGTATTTGGCTCTCTCTTACTCTCTACAGCAAGCTAGCCGGCGTGAAGCCTCCTAAGGAAAGGAAAGACAAGTACTGCTACGTACCGCGCACTCAATGCGTCTGCTTAATTTGTTCCTTTGATTGTGTTAAACAAACCCCAGTAGCCCTACTAACGAGTTTTGAATTAACTATTATTATTATTATTATTAAGAGCAAAAAATAAAAAAAATGATTATGGTGGCAAGAAAGGAGGAACGAGGCTGTCAAAAAGGTAAACATAGTTGTTCTGGAAAAATGTGAGCGAACGCGTTCGGTGGTGGGACAATGTAGTGGAAAAAAACAACCCTACATGAGTGACTCTTCCACCTCTTTGGATTCCTCCAAAACGAGGCACCGAATCAGGGTTCTCATCAAGTATGTCCCTAGCTAGGTTTGTCGGGAACTCGGAAAATTACATTTTTATTTTTTTTTCCTTCTTTCCCTTACGGTTCTAGTCCAGTGATAAAATAAGACTGACCGGTGCGGTGGTTGTGCAATGAAAGCAACTCGTTCACGGTCGGACACCATCTTCTTCGGAGACTAAAAATCGTAAACATGCCCGGAGTAATTAATACAGTCGCAATAACCAAATAAAGGGAAACGGAGGAGCACAAATCCTTAGCAATGGTTTTATGTAGCTAGAGCGAACTGAAGATAATCAAATTAAGCAGCAAATAATCAAATTCTGAAAGAAAGGAAAATAAAATAACGTGCAGGGCCTCATCAATTGTTCGTCCATGCAAACTGAAGGACGCAGACGAGCAAATCGCTTGCGTCGACTGTCGCCAAATTTACTATTATTTTAGAACATAATAAATATTTTTTTTATATTATAATTGTATTTTTAAATAAAAATTAATATAGTAATTAATATATAAAAAATAAATATTGATTAATCTAAAATAATTTCATTTTTTATACAAAATTTTTCTAACTAAAAAAAATTATGACAGGAATGGAATGCTATCGTCCGTGCGGACGTATCCTAGTTGGTTGGGACATGGCTGTTGGAAAGGAGTGGCCAACGGTTCGATTCCTTCGGGGGATAAGCTGCAGTGTAGGAGTTTCAACCCTCCGTTTGTGGGGATGACTCCTTGTGGGCGTCCCGGATCTCGGACCACCATGTGTTCAGCCGTTGGACCACCGTAATTTACCTTCTCCAACAAAGTCGTCGGGTAGGCGATCGGGGGCCATGGGGAAGAGAAATTTCGCCTTTTGACAAGGAGGAATGGAATGCTATCATTTCATTATTGCAAGGCCTGACATATTGATACCTATGACAAAAATTCGGAGTTATGACGGTGGGGCCTTCGGTGTTGTAAGACAACATCCAAATTGCAAAAGCAATTCACTAGTTATCCTATCTACTCCCTCTCCTTTTAATTAAATGTAATTTTTAAATTTTAATTATTGTCATAAATATATAATATTTTATATTTATAAGGTAAATTTTAAATTATTTTTTTATTTCATCATTTAGTATTAATTATTCCATAATATTTTATATTTTTATCTCTTTCTATTTCTAACAATAATTTTTTTTAATGGTATCTTAATATGAATACTTTAGTTGTTTGGATCATTTTATATATATATATATATTAGAAGATAAAACGATGCTTTTATACAACTAGATGCATTACCTTTTTGGCGAAGAAAATGAACAAATTTCGTCCATTCGAAAGAAGGTGGACAAAACTAAATGGAGCCAAACAAATATCATGGTAATATTAAATTAGCACAAGTACTACAAATTACGTAAATAAAAGAATATTTTATAGCAAAATAAATAATGAGCTACATTTTTTTATTGGAGAGGACTTATATATTGTTGTGCATCGCAACACCTCAAAAAAAAAATAGATGCCCAACATGATCGATATCTTGAGAAGGGTAAATTAGTTTATGCAAACCTAGGGAAAAACCAATTGTCATATGCAATAATTTATCCACACATTTATTCGTTTGACGGAAAACATAGAATAATCTAATATCAACTTCCACTTGAAGTATATTTCTATACTCCAAAATGAGCCCTTCACTTCAGCAAAGTACCCCATTGAGTTACCTCTTATGATGTTGATGGCAACTTTCAAGTCCAACTACAAAATCACTTTATACATACCCATATTCCTAAGGATAACCATGCCTTGGTAGATCACCCACACTTCTAATGATAGTGCGTCCATGCCTCCAATGTTGAAGACGAAACCGAACAACCATCTCCCCAACTAGTCTCGCACAATCCCTCCTACACTTTCCTAGGATGAAGACCTCAACACAAACCCATCAACATTCAACTTAACAAAATCGTAATGTAGTGGAGACCAACCAACTTGCATGACGTGCCTCCTATTTACACCCTTGATAAAATCGAGATGACACCAAGAAGGCTTCATTTCTTTAGCTCAAAAGAGGATAAAACTCTTAGTGTTTCATGGTCTTGGTTTGGCTTCAAAGACCCTTCGGCATCTCCACTTCCAAATCAACCAACAAACCATGGCAAAAATGATGTGCCAAGATATCTAGAACACCTCATCACGCCTATTACTTAAATTGGATTCCAACCAATCCAAGAATTAACCTTGGAAAAAGCTAGCTCGATTGTTTTGAGTCATAAGATCCTCTCAAATTGATCTTGCAAAAGGGAAATCATGTAAGAGGTGCTCGATGGGTCCTCATGAATACCACAAAAGAGGAAAAATTGTGCACTCAGAGAAACTGTGTTAAGCTCATTGCTCATTAGTGGGCAACCAATCAAAGGTCGCTCTCTAAAGGAACAAGCATGTGCCTTCCACTATATGAGTCTTCCAAACAATCTTCCTGTGAAGTGTTGCCCCCCGGGTTGAAGTTCAACATAACCTTGTAGTGAGATGTAGAAGAATACTACCCCCTATTGCAGTAAGCCTCTAGGCTAACTTATCTGAAATAGCATAGAAATTTAAACAACATATGCCATTAGTTCTTAGAACTATGGTACTAGGAAGTTGTAATAGTTAAGCATGGAAGTTAAAATGATAAAAATAAAGGGTGTTACCTCTAACATATTTATACCAAGTACTAAGGCTAAAAGCATTACTCCGCTTAAATTAATAACATGATTACAAGAAGTAGAATAGAGTGGAAAAACATGTAAGTATCATGCTAAATAAAAGCAACACCAAAAGTTACAAAACTCAACAAAAGTACAAGAGGATATAAGGGTCCAAATACAACTAGAATCAAGATAACAAAAAGGGCACAAGATAGTCCTAAATAATCAATCCAAAATTCTAGCCTGTGACTAAACTCATAAGTTGACCTACAAAGACCAATGCACATTGAATAAGTAGGGGCCTACAAAAGAAACTCTTTAGTACAAAGATATTGAATAAAATATTATACCAAACCAATATGAAAAACCAGTATGGAACACATATAAGGCATTACAACCATACATACCAAAAAACATTGAAGTATAAAATCATCAACTGGAATACGATAATCACTCATATAACCAAATACCACCAATGGCATATATTTCTTGTACTCATATATCTAGAACAAAATGAAACATACCAATCGAACGCCAAAGGATGCTCTTTAAAGTGTAATTAGAACTAGCATCAACCTCAAAACCAAAACAATAACAACATATCACATATTTTATTATCAATACCAATAAATCCCATAACATTACAAGTAGGCTCACAGGCATAAGACCAATAAAAATCTATAACATCACAGGTAGGAACAAAGACTAATAATGAACCATAAGTAGGCACAAATGTTTCTATCGACCAATCTAATAATCCAACAATTGTGTTTATTTTTATTTACTCGAGAGGGTATCAAATCAACTCAGAGACACTAGAGTATTCTGATCATACTAACAACCAAGGCAACATAATATCCAATCGACTATCAACCTGAAGACACAAAGGTACTCTAATAGCACTAGTACATGAATGTAACACAATAACCTACTGACAATGACACATAATTCATAAGTACGTATATTGTCTATCAGTCCGCAAAGTTAAATAGAGTAAGATATAGAGAATAAAGGCACACTAGACGAAATTCATAATCATCTATGGGTTAAACCACATCTTTAGGGTAGCAACCCCTAAAGAGTTACTATTTTCGATCTCTAGGTATTTCACTTTAAATATTAGTATTTTAGTAAGGCGACCACAAAATCAAAATCAAACACGTATATTTGGTTTCCATACTTAACCATTTGTAATCATTTCCCATTTAAATAATATAACCATAAACAAGAACATTAACAAGGTCAATCATAAAAATATACTAAGGACATTCTAGAATCAATTATTCACATTTGGGAGTATTAAGTAAAAAATGATCAAAGTGCCCTTGAGGTCAAAATTACTACATTATCATCCCTTTTAATCACTAATTCCATTTTATTTATTTTATTTAGTTTCCATGAAATAGATAAAATACAATATTTAAATTAATTTATCATGTAAATATATTATTAGATATGCCAAAAGACCATTTTGTCCATATTCATGATTCGGCACATAAAATTCTAATATACGTATTTAATACATCCATAATCACATAACATCATGCTCAATGTTAAATAACACATATTAGGCATACTTTTTAGGATAAATATCATAATACACATAAAATGGCCAAATTGCTCCTCAAGCACATAACAATAATTATTATACCTAAGCATGATCAACCTATCTTTTACGCATACATGTCATACATAATAATTTCCCACCATTAAAATCATTTTAGCCATACATTAGTACCCTAAATATTCTATAAGATGGTATGCTTCCTTTTCCTAATTTTCTTGGTAACAATAAAAAGTATATAATTACAATTTAACAAATCATATTTAGCATATTTCATACACAGAAATCCTAATGTACTATTATGCAATATCTATCATTTGATTAGAGTATAAGGGTTACCTTTTTTAGCAAACCACAAATAATCGATATCCTACTATAAATTTATAAGGCACCGCTAATCAAACTTTCATACCTAAAAATAATACCACAATTACCAAATTAATATTTAAAAAATAAAATAGTAATTATAATTTTAAAATATTAACTATCCAAAATTATCAAATCACCCTTACTTATTAAAAATAGGTACTAAAAAATTTAGGAGGAGAAAATTCCTTATGCTACATGGGCAACGTGAGTTTAGGGCGCACGAGGGGGTACGTGCGTTGGGTGGTCGAGATGGTTGTTGGAGGAGGTTGTTGTAACATCCCCAAACTTCACTACTGAAAAATGGTTTTATTAAAATAATTAGCGGAAGCAAAATAACAAAACCATGAATTCTGGGAATATTACCGCCACACATAGTACCAGAACAGTTCAATCCTACCGTTCCTGTACTAAGTGCTAAGGCTAAAAGAGAAGAATACAACTTACGAGAAACTCAAACATATTTAAATCAGAACATATTTAAATCAGAGTAGCGTAGTAAACAATTTACGAGAATAAAATCCACTAGTGGTGGTTACAAACAACAATTACATTGAAACCGGGAATTTAAAGAGAAAGAGGACAACCCTAAGATTTTCCGGATAGTTCCTTACGCTCTTTCCCGGGATCCCACTTGAATAACACCTGAAAAGGACCTACAAGGGACACTGTCCATTGAATAGGCAGGGGCCCCATGAATGGAACCCTTCAATACTACGGTACTGAGTAATCCTTTAAAACATACTTAAAGATGGGCCCACAATGTAACACATGATATGTCACTATACTCATACATAACGACAGATGTAAACATAATATTTAGATCCATACATTCACATATTTGACAAGTCAATCAGATATTAATGGTGCGTACATAATATTCACTTTCGTACATTTGCATACTTAACAAGTCAATCAAATATTAATAGGTCATAGTGAACGTTTGATACTTTTAGGGCCTTAAAGCCATTAGTCCATCATTAATCAATCATCTCGGATTATAAATATCCATGTGAGTCGGGAACCCCACTATTATTTTTCTGTGGACCGGTCAAGTAGAGCAAAATGCTCCTGGCCACTATTATTCGCCGGTGGATCGGTCTAGCCCCGACTCACATGGTGTTCCAATATAAGTACTTAGTGTCTTTCCTATGTCTTAGCTTTATTATGTTTGGTTTGTTGAGCATGGAATCCCCTACTATTATGTCTTAGCTTTATGATCGAAAATCATGCAAGGAAAAATGCTTCTACCCACTATTATTCGTCGGTGGACTGATCTCCAGGGCACCCCAACTCTTGGCCACTATTATTAGCTGGTGGATCGGTCTAGGTCCAGATCAACAATCTTCCTCTTTAAGTGATTAGTGTCTTATTTGAAAGTATGTCACCCTTGACATGCATGTCACCGACCTCTACTTCTATCCTACCGAGAGGACTCGTCCCATATCTTGAGACATTTGCTCCTCTTATCATACCTTGACACCCATTCCTCCTTACATCTACCCATAACAAAGACCTAACTCCTAAGGGTGTGGGTTGAGACCCATCACCTTATAATATTCAAATTCTCTCACTACCACTCCCTAGGGTTTTCCTTTGAAACCCTAATCAGACCTATGTGGCCCAACCTTTCTTTTATCATCCCACACCTCATCTCATTTAGATTTGATCCAAATCCCATCACTCTACTTACCAATCATACATGTGACCTTAAAACCCTAATTGGCCGCTCAAACCCTAACACCTTTCTTACATAAGGATCATCCCATGCAAATCCTAGAAATCTTCCATGCAAGAGTTGCATCACTCATTCATTTTATTTAAGTCTCCTTTTTTTTCATCCACTCATGGATCATGGGTCATTTAGTTCATTCCTACCTATGTTAGCCAACTTACTTCCCCTTGGTTATCTTCCTTTCCCATTTTTCCTTTTTCATCCTTCCATCCCACATTACCACATTAAATATCCTAGCATGCATGTCCTAGAGGGTCACATCACATAACGTCGTACGCACAACAAATATAATCATCATTCACATGCCATAAGGAAGTCACCTAAGCATATATTCACTCCAAGTTGTGCTATAAATGATTAATCATTAAGCATAAAGTACACAATATAACATAATATATAGCACACAAGGCATGTAACCCACATATAGTTGTTCTTCGCCACACCCTTACTCTGTTTAGGTTACCAAGCTATCTCTCACACTTATTAGGTCACCACTCACCCTTCATAATTGTTACACTTATCATAATTCCCATTTGGCTGGTTAGATTACCGAATTACCCTTCTCCTTTGTTATAATTGCTAAATTGCCCCTTTAGTTGAATAAATTACCAAACTACCCGTCTACATTATTATAATTACCAATTTGCCCTTTAGTTGGTTAAATTACCAAATTACCTTCTCCATTATCAAAATTACTAAATTACCCTTTAGATGGTTAAATTACCAAATTGCCCTTCTCTTCCAAATTTACCATAATACCCCTTTTACTTACAAATTACCATTTTATCCATTTACTTACAAAATTACCATTTTACCCCCCTTTACTTACAAAATTACCATTTTACCCCCCTTTACTTACAAAATTACCATTTTACCCTTTTCACTTATAAATTATCATTTTTCCCTTTTACATACAAAATTACCGTTTTACCCCTTTAATTATGAAATTACCATTTTATCCTTTAATTACAAAATTACCATTTTGCCCTTAAATTACAAAATTACCATTTTACCCATTTACCTCCAAAATGACCATTTTACCCTTTACTTCCAAAATTACCGATTTACCCTTTTTACTTTTAAATAACCATTTTCCCTTGAATTACAAAATTACCATTTTACCCCTTTACCTCCAAAATTACCTTTTTACCCTTTTCATTCATGAATTACCATTTTGCCCTTATTACACCACTTATATTAAATTATTATTACTACACGAAATATTAATATTAATACCCCATTCTCATTATCCCACTCCACAACTATTATATTTAGTATAATACTCATTAACACCCATACATTTTAGGCCATATTCTTGCACAAGACATATTACTAAAATACCCCTAGGGCTCACAATAATATTAACCATGCATTAAAGATCACAATAGCATAATACGACATGGATAAATACTTAACATTTTTATTAATAACCAAAATCTTACCTTAATAAATATCTCCATACATAGCATATAATCTAACATGCTTCCATTTTATCAATCAACACAAAAAACTACATATATTATATTAAATAACATATATCAAGCATAATAACATATTAAAAAGCCTAATCTGCTAACAAACGTTTATCCATACGTTTAAGTGGGGTTTAATGGATACCTTAATTTTCGTAAAAATAAACCTTACCGGTATTCCGATTAAAAGTTCAAGCTTTGATTAGTAAAACTAATACATAAAAATAATATAAATATGTATTACATCAGAATTAAGAAAACCAAAGGCATAAGACTTTATAATACTTAATTAATGAAATAATTAACTTAAAATATTATTATACCTTAATACTTATTAAATAAAAAAAACCCAAGGCATGCAACATCCCATACTACTCATGTAGCATGAGATGCATGCAAAGGAACAAGGGGAAGAGGCTCAAAATGGCAAGAATGAGAGGAGGGAGTGGTGTTCTTGGGTTAGGGATTTGGGGCTAGGAAAGAAGGTGGATGGGGGAGGATTTAAGGCAAAGGAAGGGTGCATAGATGGAAAGGGGGTGTAGGTGGTGGTCAGGGATGGGTTGACAGCGGCGGCAGCAGCAGCGAGGCTACTAAGGTGGCTGCCAAAATGGAGGAGCTGAGAAGGAAGGAAAATAGAGGGAGAAAATGGCAAGCATAATAGGAGGGGAGATGGGAGGAGAAGAAAGGAAGAGAAAGAAGGTCGGGAAAGGGCATGGGAGGCTTGAAAAATGACAAAATGAGGTTAGAAGGGAAGAAGAAAAAGAAGAGGAAGAGAAAGGAGGGGATAGGGGGCTCGGTAAGGCGGCGGTAGGGTGGTAAGGGCATGGGAGTTATAGGGAGAAGGAAGGGGAAAGGAGGGGAATGGCAGGGCATGGGCGAGGGGAGAGAGAGATGGTGGGGCCGAGGTGAGGTAGGAAAAATGGCGAGAGAGAGAGAGAGAGAGAGATAGGGAGAGCAGTAGGGGGAGGAGGGTTGCAGGTGGGGTGGCCGGAGATGGCGGAGGTGGTCGGGTGCAGTGTCGAAGAAAGGAAGAAGAAGAAAGAAAGGAGGGGGAGGTTGGTGCGTGCGTGCAGGCCAGAGAAGGGGAAGAGGGGAGTGGATCGGCCCGGTGGGGGGAGAAAGGAAAGAAAAGAAAGAAAGGAGGTAGGTCGGGCTCGCTCGGGGGAGGAAGGAAGAAAAGAAGAGGGAGTTGGGCCGAGGGAAAGAAAAGGGAAGGAGGGGAGGAGGGAGAGATGGGCTAGCGGCCCAATGCGCAAGGGGGAGGGAGGCAGGCCAAGGTCTGGCAGCCCGAAGAAAGAAAAAGGAAAAAGAAAGAAAGGAGAAAAAGGAGAAAAGGAAAAGGAAAAAAGGAAAAAGGAAAAAGGGAAGGGAAAATTGGATAAAATAAAATAATTTAATTTATAAAATAATAAAATATAATATTTTTGGGTAATAAATTTATTTAATAATTTAATTTAATATAATTAAATATATGAGTTTAAAAAGTATAATTTTAATAAAATAATGTTTTGAAAAATTATTTAAAAAAATAATTTGATAAAATAATAAAATATTTATTTTAATTTACTAAACATTTATATCCAATTTTATATAATAAAAAATTTATAAAATAATTAGATTAAATAGATTTAAAAGCTAATTTATCCCAAATAAAAGTTATTTAATAAATTATAAGCCTTTTAAAAATTTTGAGGGATTAAAGTTGTTGGCTTGGGTTGTAAGTGACGACCGAGGGTGCACAGCGGTGGCTGGAGGTAACGATGAAGCTGGGAAGTTTAATGTGCAGTTGGGAAAAGCTTCAATGAAAGTTAACTGAGTTGTAGGCTTGGTCAAGGAGGAAAGGTAAGGGTGGTGTTAGTCGAGGGAGAGTTAGTGAGGTGGTGTTAGTTTAAGCTTATTGACAAGCACCTTGGTAATGATATTCACTGAAACATTGATAAGGCTAATTGGCCTAAAGTCTCCAACCTTTTCTGGGTTCTCCATTTTTAGTATTAGCTTCACAACTATCTCATTACTTTTGAAATGCCCCGAAAATTCCTAATTTTAAATAGTATATTTAAATGAGGTCTTATTATAAAATTTAATTAAGTATAATACTTTATTTAAAATAAAAGGAAATTAATTAGGGCAAATCAAGAATAAATTTATAAGTATTTTAATTATGAGGAATTTGGGGTATTTTAGCTAACTAAAGATTTTAATTTGGGAATTAATTAAATAAATTATTTTATTTATAATAAGAATGAGAAAATAGTTTTAATTTAATAATAATTTTATAAATAATTGAATTGGAGGAATTTAGGGTTTTTTGATAATTAAAATGGAATTTATGGAAAATCTTTTAAAAATCCTAATTTAGCCTAAAAAGGGATTTAAATATTATTTTATTTAAATATTATTATTTTTAAATATCCTAAATATTCAGATTAATTTAATTGGCCCTAATCTAATTATTTTTCTCCTTTCCTTTTTCCCTTTTTCTTTTTCTTTCTTCCTTTTTCCTTTTCTTTTTCTTTCTTTTTCTTCTTTTCCTTTTTCCTCTTCTTCTCGCCGAACAGGGTTAGCCCGCGGCCCAGTTCCCCTTTTTTCTTTTCTTCTTCTTCTTTGGCACTACCCAGCCCGCGCCGTCGCCCTTCTTCCGTCCTCGGAGCGCTGCGTTTCGCCCGTTTTACGCTCGAACCTCGTCGTTTCATTTAATGATACCCTCGACCGCGCGCGAACCGGACCGGTTCTTCCCCTTTTCTTTTCTTTTCCCGGCCGACCGGTCCCCCTCCTCTTCTTCTTCCTTCTTCCTCCTTTCTCCTCCGTCGACGCCGCTGCAACTCCCTCCCCGTCAATGGCTTCTCCTGCTACGGTGAATAATACCGGCCGTTTCTTGTCTCATTTCCTTCCTCTTAACTCTAGGAATAAATTGGCATAATTTTCGTGCGTTAAATCTCGGCTGTTTCCTCTCCCCAGCCCCGCAAAAATTCGAAGCAAACCAAACGTCGACCGATCAATTACTGCCACCAGCCACCCAAATTCTTGCATTTAAAACTTCCATGTCGACCTCCAGCTCCTCATTATCCATTCCAACATCTATAAATAGCCTAGTTGAAGGAATTTTGAAGATTTTTCTTCCCCGAAACCCTCGGCCCGAGCTACCGCCACCCCAACTTCAGACGCCTCTTCCGCCGCCTTCAGCCAACCTTAGCACCACCTAAACACTTCATTCTCTTCCATGAAATTTACTCTAATTAACTAAACTATTTTCATCTCTCGATTCTTCTTGTACGAGCCTAAATAATCATGCAAAGTTAAATGCTCGTTTCGCCAAAATTTTGACCCTGAAGCCTTAAACCGCCTTCCACTACCGTGCGCCGCCACCTTTGGCTGCACCACCACCATCATTTTGTCCCTCTCCTCCTGGGCAACAATAAACATCTCTTATATCACCTTAATTCTCCATATCTTTTTTCCAACATCCATCTTTTTCTATGTTCTTCTATTTTTCCAGCCACCCCCGCCGCCGCCGTGAACCACCGCCGGTGCCATCTATCCCCACCAGCTTAAGGTTGAACCCTAGACCCTCTCAACCATTTTCCATATTATTATAAGCCTTGATTTAATTTATTTCAATTATTTGCATATAAATACCATTATTATTATTCTTAATATGTTTTATTATTAATTGATGTAAAATTTATGCTGAATTGTACTTGCAGGGGGAGAGTGGTAATAAAATAATTTTATTGTTAGTTTCGAAGTTTAAGTTATTAATTGAATTATTATAGGATTATTATCATTATTATTATTATTATTATTATTATTATTGTTGTTGTTATTATTATTATTAGAATAAGTATTATTAGCGTTTTATTATTTATTCTGGAAAATCTTATGCCCTAACTTTGTATTAACATTTGCACTTATTTATTTGAGTATTATTATTTCTACTGTTCTTATAACCATTAATAATAATAGTATCATTATCTTTATTATTTTAATATTATTATATATGTTATTAATTTTATTATTAATATTAAATAAATGGTAAGTAATTAGTTATTTGAAAACTTATATGTTATTGTTATTGTTATTATTATTATTGTTGTTGTTATTATTATTTATATTCTCATTGATAGTAGTTTTATTAATTTTGATATTATTATATTAGTATCATTATTATTATTAGGGTAAAGTCTTTAACCCTATATTATGAAGGGTTATAATATCTCTATTATTTTTATGTCTTTAGCAAAGTTAGAATTTTGTTAAGGTTATTTTATTAGTATGTTATTATTCGGTCAAAGTTTTAAGGAGGCGTAGGAACGTGTTCCAAGACTGGTGTCATTTCAGGTAAGGGGTGCTAAGGCCTTTTATGTGCTAATGTGCATTGTGTGTCTCGTATTCTATGTTTATGATTATTAATTATGCCGTATATGATATGACGTGGAGTTGAAGTATGTTTTCGTATGACATGTGTATTATTTGTGTATGACCCTGTAAGACATGCATGTGAGGATGTTGATATGATTTTATGTGGGAGAAAGGATGAAAAAGGAGGATGGGGAAAGAAATTGACTAAGGGAAGTAAGTTGACCTAATTTTATGAATTTATAAGGAATAATCGGATGCATGATTTTATTTGAAAGAATGTAATTTATGGTGTTATATGGGAGAATCGAATTATTGTTTGTTTGGGAGAATCTAATTTATGATTTTAATTGGGAGAATCTAATTTATGATTTGTCTTGTGAAACCCAATTTATGGTTTTATATGGGGAAGTTTAATTTATGGTTGGTATGATTTTATGTGAGAGAATTTAATATATGGTTTGTATGAAAGAATCTAATTTGTGGTTATGAAAGGGGAGAATCTAATCAATTGTATTATGTGGAAAAATCTTTGGGTTTTATATGATTTGAATCTTTGTGTTGGTATGGATTGAATTTATGGTTTTGTGTGAATGAATCTTTTGGTTGTATATGGTTTGAACTTAGGGTTTGGTAAGGATGGATACTTAGTTTGGTATGGATGAATCTTTGGGTTTTATATGGTTTGAATCTAGGGTTTGGTATGAATGAATCTTTGGGTTATGTGGATTGAATTTAGGGTTTTGTATGATGAGATTTTGGGTTTTGTATAATGGTTAATGGTTGTATGGTGGTATTAGGGTTTGCATGGAAGTTAATAATTGCATGGGATGTGTAAAGTTTGTATGAGAGTGAAGTTTATGTATGGAACGCTGATTTGGGATTTGAGGAAAGTAATGTAAGTGTTGTTTTGGGTGATCAAACATTTGAAGGGAAAATAGTGCGTGGAACATTATATGGGTACGTAGGAAACCGAGCTAGGGTTCATGTGGATGATTAGGGTTTGGTGCAACTGCTTAGGGTTTTTGTCGTATCAAGTATATTTGGTGATTAAAGGGTAATTGTGATTTGTGATGTGTGTTGATTCATGCATGACCAGGGTGAAATCTTTGAATAAAATATTTAAGATATTAATCACTTAAAGCGAAAGATTATTGAGCCGGGTCCAACCGATCCACCGGTTAGGAATAGTGGTTAGGGTTATTACCCTATGTGAGATCGGTCCACCGGCAAATAATAGTGGTGTGGACTTTGTCTCGCAAGTGTCCGGTCCACCGGCGAATAATAGTGGGGGACTCGAGCTCAATAAAAACGAACCCGAGTTTGTTAAAGACACTTAAAAGATATTAATTACTTACAGTGGAACCACATGTGAGCAAGAGCCAGACCGGTCCACCGGCAAATAATAGTGGTGTGGACTTTGTTCCGCAAGTGACCGATCCACCGGCGAATAATAGTGGTGTGGACTTTGTCCCGCAAGTGACCGGCCCACCGGCAATAATAGTGGGGTGTCCCTGTACTTACATGGATTGATAAAAGGGCATGGTGTGAATCGGATTCTACTAAGAGATTAATTAAACAGTTAATCTGAATTATTCATAGGCCTTTGTATGTTTACCTGAATTGTTCATATACCTTTATATTGCTATGTTGGATTATGCCTGTTATTAATCTGCATGGATTGTGTGCTTATGTGTCGGCCTTAGTGCTCGGTTACCTTACTCAGTACGTAGCGTACTGATCACCCCTTTTATGGGTGCTGCTCATTCCCACGAGTAGTATACCCTTCTGATTTGTGCAGGTGGGTGAGATATCCGGTGGGACTATGTGTTGAGTTGTGTTTGGCTCAAGTTCGAGAGTGTCGTGGCTGTATTTCAGCCTTTATGTAATTTTATTTTCTACTATTATTTCTTTGTATTGGAGTATTTATCCTCTTTGATTTCGTACTCTGATTTCTATTTTATTACATTTATAAACGTTTATGCGTACTCTGATTTTAATGTATGATCTTTTGAGTTCTTTTATGAACCGCTGGTTTGAGTTAATGTAAATCTTTTCTTAGCCTTAGCACTTGGTACTGGAACGGTCGAAGAGAACTGGTCTGGTACTAAGTGTGGCGGTAACATTTCCAGAATTCACGAGTTTTAAGTATTTCTATTTTAATTGCTTCCGCTTTAAAAAAAAATTAGTGAATTTTGGGGTGTTACAACTTTCTACTAGTATCATCCCCAAACACATTACTTCTTTAACCCAATCAAATACCTATCATCCCATGATATCCTATGATTTTTATAAATAAATAAAAAAGGAGAGAAATTGTCAATATAGCAAGCTTTGAATGGACCTATGTTAAAAGCTGCAGAACAAACCTATTCTAGATCTAAATTATTTATAAAGAAAGGCCTAATCCTCCTCAAAAATCAAGAGGAAACATGTAGGCGTGAAGTCATATTGTAGTTTATGAGGACATCCTTACATAAGAACGAGTAAAGTCGTTATATAGGAAAAAAAAGTACTCCTAATCATTCTCCATCTAGTGACCACCATCATAAAAAAGACACAATTGTTTGTTCCATCCCCGGTTAACTAGAGTAGGGAGGTGAAAGAACCAAGTATTCTGCTCCCCCTCGATAAAGTCCTCGTTGTATCTTTGTTTCCAATAAATTTCTTCTTGCAATAATATTTCATCATATTCCTCCCTTAATTTATGCTCAAATTTTTGTAGATAGTAATTTGGACCCCTTTCTAAAGTATTATGTATCTCTTTCAACCAATGCAACTATTTTTATTTTTGTATTCCAAACATCCAAAGACATCCCTATAATATCTCTGAAAATTTTGTTGGAGATGATTGATGTTATCCAAGAAGTGTTGATCTAATTTCCAAGCCTAACATTGGAAGTTCATAAAGTTGTAATGAGTCAACCACGCATTCTCTTACTTGAAAGAGGACCTATTTGTGGCATGAATCTTCTTATAGAATTGGGGATTCGGATGTATGAAGATGATGAAAGAATCGGTGGATGCAATAGAAGAAGGAGAAAGAGGATATTCAAGCAATAATTGATAAAGAATTCAACAATAAGATTAAACTTTGAATGTCACCCTATCTAAGATTACTCCAAGTATTCTTAGTTAGGATTATTCAATCACAAAAAGAGAGGAATAGCCAATTTCAATACTTGTATTAGATTTCAAATCATTCAACCATACATTAAAAGTGTCGACACTCATGCTTTAGATAGGAAGTCATACATTGCTAACTAGTACACTAATATAACCAAATGACACACACACGACTAACTAGCACATAAAATAGTGTTAACAATGTAGCTATAACCTATATAATTTATGAATCAACGAAGACTATTACAAACAAAGAAAGCTAATTAGTACATAAAAACAACTAACAAGAACCCTACTCAAAACAAGGATGATGACTAGAATTTTAACTGTGTCTCTTAACTTGTGGAGTTGACTTTCATGTATAATAGCCTGTAACACACGAAATCTTACATATGTTAACATCTTAAGTGGCTTGATCTTTTTCCTACAAATATATTACATACCTGCAAGAATGACTTAAAGTAAACTCATTAGGGTTATCATATTATTAATATCATTATCAAAGACATGTAATGTGATTGGTTATATAATCAAGTATGCCAAATATTTATCATCTTAAGGATCTACTGAGGCTCTTGCATTAATTTGACTTCATCCAATATGAAACTGGATCTAGATAAATCAATATGGGGAGGTGATCTGATGAGTGTTGAAAAGATGACAAACCACAACATGTGGGTAACGCATGCACCATTGAGGGTTGGCATAAACCTAATCTAAATGTTATTACATACACTTACCCCATCTCCCAAGAATCAGACCAAGTGAACCATGACCTTGAATAAACCTAAGTGGATCAAGTTGCAATTTGCCATAGCCTCTACTAGTTTTTGCATTCTTGAGTTATAGGTGCAAATTCCTCCCATTTTGTCATATAAAGAATCCACTTGATTAAATTCACCAGCAACCATTGATGAAATATCAAGCGTCAAGGCAATGCTTTTAAAAGTACACCAAATTTATCCTTAAGAGTATGATCAAGACTAGAATAAACTAAAGACAAATTCCACAATTCCCCTTGTAAGGGTGGACTAGCACATTTAAGACTTGTAAGCCACATAACAAGAATTTAACTCTTACTCTTTTATTAATCCAAAGCAACCATATTCCTACAGAAAAGCTATGTGCGTCTACCCTCATAGAATAGGAGTAGCCATGTGAAGAGATCAATTTGTGAGCCCTATCCCCACTTATTCTCGGTTCCAATAAAACAAAAATGCAAGATTTGTGTCTTTACACTAAATCACCTAAATGACTGATACATTCTTCATTCGGTGCACCCCTCATATTTGTGTCTTTAGTGAGGACATTTATTTGTTGTGGGATATCTCCATCCTCGGACTCAGAGGAAGAAGAGGAAGATTGTAAAGTAAGTTCATCAATCTGGAGGCCAAATTCACAAAGGTCATCGTTTTGAGAAGCATCATTAAAAGATTTGATGAGGAGATTTCGTATCTTTCCTAATATTTCTTTGTCAAGGTTTAGTTCACGGATTTGTGTGTTAAGTCGACAGAATATGAAAACATGGCATTTTCTCCCACATTTATAATAGGTAATATTCCTATTGGAGGATGTTTGGAAAGAACATTGGGGTTGTTTTTCCTTAGGCTGAGATTTTTTATAGTAAGAAAGTTGTTGTGTACTGTGTGGAGTAGGAATTTGCTTCTTTGACATATCTTTGCGATGGTATTTGGAACGATAATTTATTTTGCAAAATCCATTACATGTTTTAGGTTTATTTTCCATACCTAAAATGTCAAATTGTTTACAAAAAGAACATTGTTCTTGCCTAATCTTATTCATATTCCATTTTAAATGCCTTTAAAGCTTAAGATCTTGGCAGATCTTAAGTCCTTCTTTTTTTTTATTAAGGCTAGTCAATTCCCCATAGGTAAACCAGGAGTAGGGAATTTGGTTACCATGTGTTTCCTTAATTTTGTTATGAACTCTTTATCCAAGAAGAGGAGGAAGGCCCACGAGAAACTTTTCTTTCTAAAAAGGTTGGTTAGAATCGTCTCCGAGTATAACACGATGAGGAAAGTATTTTTGTATCATTGGAAGTCACTGAGGTGTCTGGAACAAAGATTTGAAAGGAGTCCAGCATTCTTGTATTTGAGATATGACGGATCTCCAACAAAATGGAGGGAGATTGCCAGAATTTGGGAGGCAACTACATATTGACAGACATCATCATTTTTGAAAATGACATTGTTGTCTTCATCTATCCTGATAACGTCAAAATGGAGTTTTGCTCCTCAGATGTGAGATGAAAATCCCACCATCCTTTGAGTTAGCTAGAGAACTCTACAATGAGTGATTTTGTTATGGCTTTGTCAGAAGTACCAGATTGGGTTTTGTAAGCATTTATGGCCATGGTCATTTGTTGAAGAAGATTAATGATATGATATTCTGACATACCATCAATATTCCATTTATAAAGAGATAAGGATTTATAATTTGGTTAGATAATTTTGTCACGTCTAGTCTATGGCTAAGGTCAGGAGTAGTGCTTCTAGGGATAAGGGTCCTAGAAGAGGAGGGATGTTCATGAAAGCATGAAGGGGTTGGGTTTTTTCAAAGCCCAATATCACCCTCTTCCAAATACATATTAAGTTATTAGGTTACTACCTCTTATAGGGTACTATTATTCCAATTAAAAAGTCTCTTGATTTCGCATCAAAATTTCCTAACAAAATTCTAGACCAAAAAAAAATACAAAGGTTCCTTGGAAGCATACATTATGTATTAGATTTATGTTCAAAAGTTAATAGATTAGCAAAACCTTTCCACGATCGACTTAATAAAACCCCACCTCCATAGACATAAGAACATACCCAAATTGTCAAACACATCAAGACCCACGTCAAAAATATACTGTATCTTCATCTTGCATATCCAAAACTCCCGAAGATCGTCAAAACTAATACCTCTGACATCGGCTATGGTGACATCCTTAAACAAGTTCAAAATCAATGAGAACAAATTGTTCAATTCACCTCTGATCACTAGAATGATACTTAGAAAAATTACTCCACCATAAAAAAGGAATTCATTTCCATTAATTTTACATTCAAAAATTCCAGTAATATCTCCTTAACTAAAAATTCCTTTTTAGAATAGACTACAAATCTCCGAAAAAAGTCATACAAAAGGACATCCAAAATATTACTTCAAAACAAATATTTGTCATATGACAAGCTATTCGCTTGGTCTTTGATTATAATTTAGAGTTCATCAAAGGAGATTCAAACTCTATCCCTGATTTTTGAACTAAAGAATTTCTCCAAGCACAACGTTAATATGACTCCCAAAAAGAAAGGAAAACAACCTATCTTCAAACCGCTATCACGAAATCCCATCAAAACATGGTACGATGCCACAAGTAAAGAAGAGGAAGATGCCTCTTCCTCACAGATCTCCCCTTCTAATACACAACAAGAGGTACAGAACTGGATAGAAACCCTTACAAGATTACCTGAATCATTCTCAACATTACAACAAATATTACGGAGCATCCTGTCTCCTTCTACATGTATAATTTCTTCCCCTATTTTGCAAATCGATGAGGGTTCTTCGTTTCAAAAAAATCATTCTCCAAAATTGATTTCAAAATCTTCTTCTGCCTATAAAATAAAAACTTAGGACTCATTGTTGGACATCAATTTTCCCCACAAACAGATTGTAATTGCCTTGTAATCCCCTCTCCCCAAAATATATTGTATTATCTTCTTAAATTTTGTAGAACTCATGTGGTGAGCATCATCAACAAAATCTTCTTATATTCTCCCGACTTTAAATGATATATATATATATATATATATATATATATAGTTTGTAAACAAGGAAAAATATTTTCACAGAGAACAACATTAATGAACATTAACCGTGCGTTCAGTATATCTGAATCCCGTGCGTGGGTCACCGACAAAGATAGCAATAAACGATAAAGGAAGCCAGAGAAACCAGAGCTGCGGGTTCTGACAGAATGGGCTAATGAAGTTGTCATACAACCTGGCAGCTCCTTTGAATGGAGGTAGTACTAGCCAGCACATTGCAAATAGTTTGGCATATGCCCATATTGGAAACCTGTATCATATCATGTTAACAACGATCGACAAAGGAAAAATAAATAAATATCCCAAATTAAGGAACTAAAACTACAAATGACCGTAAGAGATGATGCTTAATCAAATTAAACTACCGCTGGAGTAGGTTGGCTAAAGTGATCTCGAATAGTTGGATCAAGCCATATAAAACCCAGTATGTCAGCCATTGTCGATGATCCTCAGTTCGAGAACCGCTCTCTATGGCTTTAATTGAAGCATAGCTTTGAAGAATACACATATTGAACAGAAAAATAAGTTATAAACAGCAACAACGACGGCGACGACAACGTAGGGAGTTACAGTGGAGAAAGGAGAACTTACAGAGGATAAACTAGAGCAACCAATGGCCTGGAAATCGACGCAAAAAGATCGCGTTAGGGCAAAGATGAAGAATCAGAAAGCTAATTAAAGCACAAGTATAGACCATCTGCTTCAGAATCAAGGAACATACAGAGCAAGGACATCAAAATTTGTTGCCAGAACATACAAAGATGGATTATCTGTATCTGGTTTTCTCTTTATCTGTATAGCTAGCCACTAGCCAGTGTGAAGCATTCGGAACGGAAAGGACAGTACTACGTACAGCGCACCCAATCCATCTGCTTCATTTGTTCCTTTGATTGTGTTAAACCTTAGTAGTCCTACTAATGAGTTTTGAATTAATTATTATTACTAAGAGCAAACAAATGATAATGGTGGCAAGAAAGGAGGAACGAGGCTGTCGAAAAGGTGAACGTAGGTGTTCTGGAAAAACGTGACCGAACGCGTTTGGTGGGACAATGAAGCAGAAAAAAAAAAACACTGCACGAGTGATTCTTTGGATTCCTCCAGAATTGAGGCACCGAATCATGGTTCTCGTCTCGTCTAGTGTATGGCTAGCTAGGTTTGTCGGGAACTTGGAAATTCACGTTTTTTTCCCACTACAATTCTAGTCTACTCATGCCATCAAAAAAATTCTAGTCTAGTGATAAAAAATAAAAAATAAATAAATAACTGAAGAAGGGAGATATATCTCCGGAAGCCAAGTCTAGTGATAAAAAAAATAAAAATAAATAAATAATTAAACTGAAGAAGGGAGATACCTCTTCGTAATCCAGCCGTTAAGGTTGGAATTACGGGGACTAAAGGTTTTAAGTTTGGATTTCCATCGATTTGATTTTTTTTTTTATCTCCGGTGATTTTAATTTTTAATATGGTGATTTGTATTAAATTTTACATATTTTTTCATAAACAAAAAAAAGGTGAAAGATGATAGAAATAAATATTTTAGGATAAAGTTGGACGTGGGGAAAAGGAAAAGAAAGACTGCTTAATTACTTCCTACATAAATAAAATTGCAGAGTTTAGTATCTGTTTGTAGTCCCGCGTATTGAATTCACTCACAAAATCATTTTCCTCAAACGTAAATTTGTGGAGGTCGTTTTAGCCACTATAGTTTGTCCTCGTTAAAATTTATTATTAACAAAAAAAAGAGTGGTTGCTTAAAGAAATTTTAAAGACTTAAAAATTGCTATAGAAATTTCATCTTAAAATATTATTAGAGATAAAAATATCTTTTCCACCCTAGATTTTCATGGGCAGATACTTTTTTATTGAAAATACTATTAGGGACGTCATATTCTATAAAAAATTTGGGAAAAATTTTTCTGTCCAATTTTATTTTTATTTAGCCAATTATTTTTAAAAATACTATTAGAGATGACACATATCATCACCAATAGTGCTAATAGAGGTTATAGGAATGACATATTTGCAAAAAAAAATTTGGCCGAATTTTTTTATAGAAAATATTATTAACGATGACATATTTGGTGAAAATATTGACAGAAATATTGGAGCGAGTTCAGTCAAAGTTATATTATTAGCATCAACACATCATCACTAATAACTCCTTCGTTGTCTCTAATTGATCACTTGCTTTAAACGCTAAATTATTTTTCTTCTTATTAGCAACGAGAATTCAAATATTAGTAAGAATAAATGTCATCGGTAATAGTCTTATAAAACCGTTGGTCGCACATTTCATTTTTCCTGGTTGTTTCTTTCTTCTATCTTGTCCTCTTCGAATTCTCTCATCACTCTCCTAGCCAATCGTGATTCCAGAGGTAAACTTTACCTTTAAATTTTATTTTTTTATTAATTTTTTTTGTTTATGTCATGCATTATCATTATTACTTTGATTTTAATTATTTTAGAGGCTTTGTGTTTTTCTTCCATTTCCAATTTTCACCGCCGCCTACCACCTCCTCCACCATGTCCTTGGGTTTTACTCTCTAATTCATTTTATTTATTTATTTAGATAATTAGTTGAATAATAATGTTATAATTTAATTTCTTAATTTATGAAAAATTTACAGGTTGTTGGAGCATCATTGAACTGCTTCTAATGTAGACTCGTCGTCGCTGCCGCCTACCTCCACCACTTATAAGTTTTTTTTTTTTTAAATTTTGTAATTATTGTGTGTGTGTGTGTGTGTGTGTATAAATGTTAGTATATATTATTATTATTGTAACACTCCAATTTTTACTACTGAAAATTTTTGTTTGCAGCAAAAATAACTAAGTAAAAATAGTGGGGGTTACCACCGTGATCGATATAATTCTGGTTTATGCGACCGTCTTTACATCAATAATAAGGCTATAAGTCTCAAAGTAATACAACAAAATTAGAATCAAAAGTGCATTTATAGTACAAAACCTGAGTTTGGAGTATTACTCCCAATTTTATAATACTAAGATACAAAAAGGAGATACCGTGGATCAAGAGTCAAAAAGGGGTATCCAGTTTCATACATAACCCGGATAACAGATACTCTCCACTCGACCCCGATATAAATGGAGTCACTCATCCCCACATGAGGCATCATAGGCCACAAAGTCATCTACCCTATCCTCTAAAACCTGCACAAAAGATCCAGCACCTTCTACTCATGGGAATGAGCAGCACCCATAAAATGGGTGGTCAATACGCTACGTACTGAGTAAGGGAACAATACTATCAAAATAGGAATACAAGTAACACATGCTTTCATATTAAATGATAAAGGAATACAACAAAGTAAATGATCATCTCATAAGGCATATTACGATCCAGATCCTTTTATTAAGTATACTCCATTTTTATTTTTTTTATACACGATGAGTGTAGGAACTCTACTATTATTAAACCGGTGGAACGATCTAAAACTTCTCGGGGACAACACACCTAAACCACTATTCTTTTCAAGGGAATAGAGGTGATAAAATTTTCTCGGGGTAGAACGCTCCCGAGCTACTATTCTACCAGATGAAATAGAAATAAATCATCTCCTCAAGGCAGAACACTCCCGAGCCACTATTCTACCCGGTGGAACGAAAATAAATCACCATGGTCCTAACTCACGCATACTTCCACTTTAAATCATTAGTATCTTTTCCATAGGTTGTCAGGATATGTTTTATATCACGATGAGCAGGCGCCCCACTATTCTCAACAGGTGGAATGGTTTGAAACTTCTCAGGAACAACACACCCGAGCCACTATTCTTTCTGATAGAACGAAGATTAAAAACATCATCTTTGTGTAGAATGCTCCTGAATCACTATTCTACCCGGTGGAACGGAAATACATATATATAAATTTAGGAAAAATAATCACCATGGCCCTACTCATGTGCTCTTTCACTTTAAGTGATTAGTATCTTATTTAATGGTTGATTCTCAGGCATAGAACACAGTCGAATAGATATGCATGCAATATAGGTCCAAACCCTTAAGTCTTGTCAAACCTTAATTACACTTCCTTTAGGGTTTATTCTTCCATATTAGTTTTTCTGCTCACATTATATTATGTCATCACCCAAATCCCATCATTAGTATCATACCCAAAAAGTGAACCTAATTTCCATGAGTTTACTTTAGTAATATCATCCTGATATCTATATTAATCTCCAAAGTATCCAAGCCCAAATCCCATAGAATTATCATAACACTTCACATGAAATTTTCATCATTTCTAAATCCAATAGATACTCTCTAATCCTTGAAAATGGAATAATAACATTAACATCTCAAGATGACTTGCCCTAAATTTACTATTAAACATTTATTAACCCCAAATAACAATAATATTCCCATGAATTACTCAAGTTGCTATTGTCATAATTTTAAGTCTCCTAACACATAAATTACTAAAAATTCCTTAATATCCCACAATGACCAAGTTATCCTTTAAGCACAATTAACACCTTTATTTTTATAAAATCTTATACCTTCCATACATATTTTTTTTCCAAGTCCTCATTCATCATCATACCTCATGAGAGACCTTAAGCCCATTTACCACAACTCACTCAACCCAAATTTCATTTCTTAAGTTATCAATTTCACCAATATGACATTATTATTATTCAATCCATAATTTATACCTAAAGTTATATTTTCACAAATATGTCATTCTCATCATTCAACCCATATTTCATACCTCAAAATATAATTTCACAAATATACAATTGTCATCATCCCGCCCTTATTTCATACCTTAAAATATATTTTCACAAATATGACATTCTCATCATTCAACCAAGATTTCATACCATGAATATACTTCCACAAGTGTGATATTGTCTTCATTCAACCATAAATATATTTCCATAAGTATGATATTAACAATATCTAACCCATATTTCATGCTATAAGATGCATTCTCACAAATATTATATCATTGTCTCAATCATAACATAATGGTGTCTCTTACAACTCTTATATTCTTTCAACATAACATCACAAATTATCAATATCAACATATGTTACATATTATAGCAGCAAAATCATGAAAAATACATTTAGTCATACAACAGTTATCATCAAAAGTCCTAAGCATCAAATAATATCCTTACCAACTAGGACACCAGGCTCTAAGCATGCAAAATCCTAGACTTCTTTCTCCGAAGCTATTAGAAAACCACCTACGAAAGATAATAAAATTACGGTTAGGCTCAAAGAGTTAAACCGAAGGAAAAATTAAGGTAAAGAGGAAAAAAGTAGCTATAAACATAATCCAATGAGAGCTTGAGATGTGTGGATGTGTTAGGAATGTGTGGTGGGGCTATGATAGAAATTTGGTGGTGTTTGGTCGAGGTTTGAGGGTGAAAATAGGGATTCAAGGCCAAAGGAATGTGGTTACATGGCTTTGTGGAAGGCAATGCACCTTCTGGTCAAGAGAAAACAAAATGCACGACCATGTAGAATCAAACCGAGAGGAAAATTTTTGTATGGTCAGACGGTGCAGGGGTTGCATGGATGTGTAGCAGGGATTTTAAGCGTTGCATGGCTGTGCAGCAGGTCGTGCACACTGCAACGCTGTAACACATGAGAGGGAGAAAGAGGAAAAAGAGGCGGCAGTCGGCGGCGATGACCGACGATAGCGAGGGGGAAGGTTGGGAGACCTTGGTGTTTAGTCCACCGGTCAAAGGGCAGCGAGTGGTGGCTGAGGTGGTGCACGGTAGAGGAAGATGGTGGTGTAAAAGCCAAAACATGGAAAGGAAGAGGAGGAGGAGGAGGAGGAGGAGGAGGAGGAAGAAGAAGAAGAAGAAGAAGAAGAAGAAGAAGAAGAAGAAAGGGAGAAGAAGGAAAGGAGAAGGGTGAGGGAGCTTCGTTAATGGCTCTTGGCATAAAATATCAGTAGAGTGAGGCAAAACCAAAGAGAAATAGGGAGAGTGTGAGGGGTGTGTGTGTGTGGGGGTGTCTGTGTGGGTGTGTATGTTGTGTGGTATGGTTCGGGGAGTGCGATGGGGAGAACGGTGATGGTGTAGCTGCAAGTTGATGATGAAGGTGATGGTTGTAGAGGATGGCTAAGGTAGGGTAGTAGCTGCAAGGTGAGAGTGGTGATAGTTGATGGAAGAGTTGCGTAAAGGTAGAAAGGATAAGAGGATGCAGGGTGATAGGGTGGTGCGCAGGGTGCAGGTCTACAAGGATGGGAGAAGGAAAAAAAGAAGAAGGAAGGTGATCGGTGATGGATGATGGTGCAGAAAGGTGATGGGTGGTGGTGCAAGTGGATAGTGCAAGTGGGGGTGCAAGTGGGTGGTGCAAGTGGAGGTGCATGAGTTGCAGCAAAGGGGTTGGCAGGAGAAGAAGAAGAAGGAAAAAAAAGAAAAGGAAAAAGGAAAAGAGAAAGGGTTGAGGAGATTAATTTAGGATGATTTTAGATTAGTTAAGGGTAATTAGGATTAGAAGAAATTTTAGCAAATTTGATTTCGGTTTACGAATTACGATTTATCAAAGTTAAGGTTTTCGGAATCGCTTAATGTTTCGGGATTAAGGATCGGTTAAGGCTAATATAGGATTTATTAGGATTAGAATCAAATTAGGTGCTAATGATGTTGGATTATCTTAAGCAAATTTTTGGGGTATTACAATTATATAAATGTTGGAGGAGATAATTATTATATATATATATAAATGTTAAATGTAATTATAATTTTGTTGATGTATGTGTTGTGATTAAATGTATCTATAATGGTAATTGTGTATGTATGTTGGTAATTGTAATTAAATAATGTATTATTAAAAGGTTATAATAATTGTGGTGATAATTATATATCTAAGTTGTAATTATGATTAAATAATTTATTATGTATGTGGTATAACAATTGTGGTGGTAATTGTGTTTACACGTTATTGTGATTAAATATATGTATTGGGATTAAATAAATTATTATTAAAAATATATAATAATTATAATAATGAATTATTATTAGCTTTAGATAAAATATTATTAACTAATATGTAGAGTAATAATATAACAATACTTTGAGATAATAAATTATTAATATGATAATCAATTACTATATATAGTTGTGATAATAACATAAATATTTTGAAGTAACTAATTTTTCTTTTTATAGGGTTTGTACATCAATGAATTGTGGATATAAATGACACAGACATAATGCTCTGGGTGTGTTTCTCCTCCATCAATCTAAGTTCAACCTTCCAATGATCAACTCCAACTTCAATCTATCGATGGTCAGCCCCAACATCAAGTTCAACCTATAGCATTCATATGCTCATCCCCACCACCAGGTTCAACCTTTTGGACATTTTTATTTTCTATATAATATAAACAATTTCTAACATTATAAATACAATTTCAATGTTTAGAATGTTACTTATTTATAAATATTTATATGTTATGTTATATAATTGTAACACCCTGAAATTTTGTAACCTTTATTTTTGGGTGTTTAGCCCTTTTATTTAAAACCAACCTTTAAACCTTAGCCTAATTATTTTTATTTATAACCTTTAACTTGTAACCCGAATAAATTCCTAAATATTATTACCAATTATTTTACCTCTTTCCTTTTTATTAAACATATCCTAAAATGGATTATTTTACTTAGGTTATTTTCCTACCCAATACCCTAGTCTATCCAAATGAAGCCTAAAAATAAATACTTTCATTTCTAGCATACCCTACCATTTTTACCCCTACTCTACCCTTACCATGCCTCAAAAATATCTACCCCTAACACTCTCCTAAAATCCCTCCCTTCCTCACAGTAAGCCTATACCCCTAACCTATCAAACCGTCCCTTTCCCTCACTCCACTCACCTCACATGTAAGTATATACATACAGACACACAAATGCTTGTACTCAATCCAACTTCCCTAATAGCATAACCCTCCTTTCCCCTCTGTGTTACCCTCAACCAAACACTACCCATACCCAACTCCTTCTCTTGATCCCAGCCTTCCCTCAACCAAACAATGCTAGCCTCTATATATTTCCTTGCTCACACATCCACCACGTATCACCTTCCAGCCAGCAAGCACGCACACATTACCACCACCCTCCCATGTGTGCACAAAATCTTCATTTCCTCAACTAAATAGCCAAGCATCACCTTATTCCTCTTTCCATTATCCTCAATCCCCTTGCCCTTCTTGTCTTTTTTTGGCTTGCTTGCGAACCACCGGCCTCTTCCTCCTTTCTCCTTTCCTAGCCACCACCATCCTAGTAGATCCACCACAACCACCATCAACCAGCAAGCCGGCCACCCCTTCTTCTTCTTCTTTTCCTCCTCCTCCTCCTCCTCCTTCTTCTTCTTCTTCCTTCTCCCCTGCCACCTATGTTTTTCTTCTTATCCTTCCCTATGACAATTTTTTCTAATCCCTACCCCAATCTTCAACTGCTTTTCCTATAGTAAAATCCCTAAGCAACGATATTTTTTTCCATTACATTCCCCTCCACTTCGGTAGCTCCCACTATAGCCAACCACCGCCCTATTTGATTATCTCTGCCTCTGTCTTCCTTTCTCTCCTTCCTACACTGCACTGAATGAGTCATCCTCCACACAACTTCCCTCTAACATCCATCACACCAGCGACCACCACCCCTCACCGATGCTTCCCCTTTCTTCATCTCCCTTTATCCTCCTTTTCCTCCCAATCTGGTTGTTTGTTTCTATGGCACAACCATATCTTTGCCACATAACCTATTGTGCTCCCTCCTACGCATGTCTCTAGGATCACCAACCTCCACTTTTTGTGCCTCCTCCCTTGAACTTTCTATGCATCTCTCGACCTTCCTCACCATCATGCGCTCTAGCCTTCTTACACCTCCCTTTCCACCAGCCTTCTACACCATCCCAACACCTCCTCATGTGCTACTCACGCTACCCATGGAGTGTGAGAAGAAGTGTTTTGGATTTAAAAATTTTGGTACCTGTTATTAATATGTAAGGGTATTTTAGTAGTTTTTTAAATATAAATATTATATTATTGTAATTTATTTGTTAAATATTAATTTGGTAATTTTGGTACTATTTTTAGGCATGAAAGTTGATTGGCGGGATCTTATAGTATTTAGTAGGATATTGATATTTTACATTTTTCTAGAATTGATGTAACTTTTATACTCTCCTAAAATGATAAATTTTACATGATAGTACCTTAAGATTTTTGTACCTAAAATAAGTTAAGTATGATTCATTAGGTTATAATAATGTGTCATCTATTATATTCTAAAAATTAGTAAAAAGAGCATGTATATGTAAAACATTTCTGGTGCAAAAGTATGGTAAAAATGATCTTTTATGATTATGTATGAAGTTTATGTGTAAAACGATTGGTTGAACATGCTTAGGTAAATTTATGGAATAATAATTATGGATGTACTCCCTAGGGGCAATTTGGTCATATTACATGTGAAATGATATCTATCTTGACAACATGTCTAATGTGTATTATACGGTGTTAAGCATGAGATTATGTGATCATAGATGTATTAGATATGCAAAGGTAACTCGACTTGTACCAAATGTGGTACTAACACCCTTCATTTTTATTATTTTAGCTTCCATGCTTAACTTTGTAAATGAATTTTTTTAAGTTTGAAAAATCGGAGTGTTACAATAATATTATATATTTTATGAAATTAAAAAATAAAATGAAGTGATATTTTATTTTTCATTTCTAAAAAGGATATAAACCCATAGAGGTAGTTTAAAAAAAGTCATTTCTAATAGCCTTTTTAGGGAGGACACATTTTTTTTATATAATTTCTAGCTAAGATTTAATTTTTTTTAGAATATTATCAAAAATTTGTCTCTCAAATCCCTAAAAGTCAAGGGGTTTTCTCAATTTTTTGACCAAGATTTAAATTTTTTGAATTTTGTTTTTCAAAAAGTCATCCTTAAAAAAGGTATTAGGGATGACAATGTTGTTGCTAAAAGTATCAATGGTGATGGTCATTATTTTATCCCAATTTTGTCTTCTAGATATAAAATATTAGGGATGGTAAATATCATTACAAAAACCTATTTTCCTAGCAGTGTAACAAGTTGATATCATTTTGTCTAATGAAGTATCCCTAAAGCTTCATTTTATTTCCAAAAATGAAAGCTACTCATTATAGAACAAAATTCGCACTACAACAAAAATACAAATAGACAACAATTTATGTACGACTGTTGTAACCCATCTAGTAAACAATGGAGTGGTTTTGGAAAATGGATGGTAGTGCAAAGAGATATAGACGACAATTTTAATATAATAGTCGTCTATTATGTCTCATAAAAGGGACATTTTACAAAATACTATAGATGATGGTCTATAACTAACTGAATTTTTTTAAGGAAAATGATAGTAATGCAAAAAAACTATAGATATCGGTTTTAATATAATAATAGTTTTTATAATGTCTCCTAAAGGGGACACTTTACAAAAAACTATAGATAATAGGGATTTTTTAAGTCGTTGTCTATAGTTCAATCTATTTTTTTTAGGGGTATAGATGGTTGTTTTACGTTGTAACCAATATCTACTCTCTCTTTATTTTTCCTTCTTCCTTCAACTTAAACTAGAACAATTTTTACTTACATCCATTTATTTGAACACAAAAGAGAGAAATTTTGATCGTGCGAAGAACCTCCACCATTTCTACAACCTCAAATCTTCTTCTCTGATCATAATCATCATCTTTTCCTCTTCCTTTTGTCATTTTGTTGTTCTTCATAATTTATGTATGCATTTTTCTTCTTCATTCGTATGTAATGTTGCAAAAAAACCTCTAGTTCTTTGTTCTGTTTCCTTGAAATATGCTTGCTCAATTTTACTATTCAATATGGTATATACCTTTTATTTAAAAGTGGTTTTGAGTTTTTCTTAGAGTGTTGTTTACTATTTTGTGGCTTTAGAAGTTTATAGTTTTCATTTTTCCTTCTTTTATGGTATATATTTTTTGCATGCTTTGTTATTTGGTTGGTTACTACTATTGTATAAGTAAGGAGGGAACAATATTGGTTACTACTAGTTAGTTGGTTAGTTATATGTTCTATTACAATATTGTTACTGATTCGAGTGTTGTTTACTATCATATAGTTGTAGAATTTTATAGTGGTTTTTTTGCTTGTTATGTGGTAAACTGATAAAGAAGATTTTTATAGAATTTTACAATGGTTTCTGTAATGATAGCTAGGTGTGTGTTAGAATTTTAAATATGGTAAGAGAATATAGGTTTTGGAATTTTGATTTCTTGTTTGTGTGAAAATAGAAAAAATGATAAATGCCTTATCAAAATTCAAAAAATTGGTTTCATTAATGTTTAATTTCATGCAGTTAGTATAGCATTTCAAGATGATCAAGTAGGAAAAGGAGTTAAAGCTAAGAGAGGAAGGGTTTAGATGAAGATTGTATCTAAGTTAAGGTGCAAGGGACTTAGATATATAATTGATGAATTTAATAATTAAAGGGTGTCAACCAGATAAAATGGGACATATGGTGTAAGTTATGTGAATGCTAGAGCTCATGCAATGGTTCCCATTATGAGACCTAACTCGAGAAATGTACATAATGAGATAAAGAAGAATATATGGGCCAATATAAATGTATAATGAACATTTATATATCATTATTTAAATTATATATAATAATATTTATTACACTTGTGATGTAGAGTGGTTTCAATGTGCGTAAACGTTATAAGAAGGTTATTCTTCAAAAGTATGTTAAATATCAAAAAGACTCTAACTTTGATTTAGCATGTCTTTACATGGTTTCTAAATATGGAAATTACCAATTACAACCACCAATAGATTATCAAGGCATGATCACACCCCAATAATGGACTAAGTTTGTTGAGTTGAAAAAGTCAGATGAAAATAAGGTATGTAATAGCTTATATTATATATTACGCCTTAAATAATACTTATAATCATATATACATTGATTTTTTTTTGTAAATTATATGTCATCATTGATAGAAAAAGAGACAAAATGTAAAATAAAATGTTTACCCTCACAAAAACATGTGGTTGTCTGCGGACAAGAGTGTTAGCTAGTGGCTGAAAGGACCTCTTCACTCAAGATTTGAGGACCAAGAAGCATGATGGTTAATTCAAAGGGTTATCACATGGTGGCACCTTTTTAAGTACTTTTGATGGTTTCCTAACTTCCACACTTCAACGGAAGAGGTTAACCATCTAAGAAATAAAGTTGATACTTTAAGATCAAGCCATGTAGAATTAATTGCCAACCAACAAAGGATTAAGAAGCAAATGTTAAAGTTCATAAATGAAAGAACATCCAGCTTGCCAGTTGACATGATTGTGTCCACTCTTACTCCTATGTCCCCTAGTATTAGACCTATCTCTGAAGTACCTAAGGCAATATACATTACATTTAATTATTTTCTTATATGAAGTGTATCTACATTTGAGATATAAAAAATTAATAAAACTCTTGAATATATGATGAATATATATGTGATGTCAAGATATTGAAGGAATGAGTTATTATCACCCAAGAAACTACTCATGTCTTTGAGGAGAAATTATTGGAGTATGACATAGTTTGAGTGACTCTAAATAACATTTACGTTGATTTTTCTTCTTTAAAGCTACCCTTTTTGAATGAACTTAAGAATGATCTCCTATACTTTTAATGAAATCCCCTTAGATGGCTATGTCAATTAATTATCCTCAAAGGTGCAATAATATTATTAATAATTAGAATTGAATAAATTAGTTTCTTAATTATTGTCCATTAACCTCTTTATATTCTTGTTGATTAGGATGGTAAAATTTTATGGAGGAATTTAAGTACTAAGGAGCAACAAGAGAAGGGATTAGAGGAGGCAAGAAACCTATTGTATGCAAATCACAATACACCTCCTATCAACTATCAAGCATTACCCTATAGGATGATTGTAACAACCCTAAAATTCACTACTGAAAAATTTCATTTTATTAAAAGATGCAGTGGAAGTAAAGAAAAAAATTGTTAATTTCAGGGATATTACCACCACACTCAATACCAAACCCGTTCACTCCTATGTACCAAGTACTAAGGCTAAAAGGGATAAAATACAATTTGCTAGGAACTCAAACCATATTGAAATCAGAATAGCACAATAAACATTTTACAAGGATAGAACCCTCAATTGGTGGTTACAAGAATACATATTACATTTAAACTAGGAGTTAAAAAGAGAAAGAGGTAAAACCATAAAATTTCTAGATAATCCTTACGTTTTTTCCCATTACCCACTTGAATAACACCTAAAACGAACCTGCAAGGGACACTGCCCATTGAATAGGTAGGGGCGCACGGATGGAACCCTTCAGTACTATGGTACTGAGTAACCCTTTAAACCACACTAAAAAGTAGGCCCGTAATATAACACATGATTCCAAACTATATACACATATAATAAGAAATGCATACACAACATCCACACACTTAGCAAGTCCATCACATATTAATATATCATAACGTGAAATCAATACTTTTGGGCCTTTAGCCAATAATCAATCATTATTCAATCATCTCTCGAATTATAACCATGTGAGTATGGGAACCCCATTATTATAGCCAGTGGACCATAAACATATAGGGCAGAACACTCATGACCACTATTATTTGCCGGTGGATCGGTCTCTAGGATAGAAGGCTCTTAGCCACTATTATTCGCCAGTGGACCGGTCTGGGCCCGACTCACATCGTATTCCACTATAAATGATTAGTATTTTCCATGATTCATTCACATCTATTGGATTTATTGAGCTTGAGACCCCCACTATTATAGCCGGTGGACCGGATTACATATATACATCTTCTAGGGAAAAACACTCCTAGGCCACTATTATATCCGGTGGACCGGTACTTATAATATAATTCATTTGGATTCAGCTCATTAGTCTTTCACTTTCACGATTAGTATTTTCCATTTTAATCATCACAACAACTCCATTTATTTGCTTCGAAGGGGAGATCAAGATCCTAGAGACACAAAGGTATACCAGTCGTACTAGTGCATGCAAGCTACTCGGTATCCTACAACCATCAACCCAAGGGTGCAAAGGTACCCTAGTTGTGCTGGTGCATACAAGCTACTCAGTACCCTACCAACAAGGACACATAATCCATAAGTATGCATACCCCCTAAATAGGTCCGTAGAGCTAGATAAAGTAAGATATAGGGCCTGGTTAGGGCACAAAGGTACACCAGCAAATACCAAAATAATCGTGGGCTAAACTATGTCTTTAGGGTAGTGACCCCTAAAGAGCCACCATTCCCGATCTCGAGGTCTTTCACTTTAATTATTAATGTCTTAATTAAGGTGATCATGCAAAACACAACAACTAGATACTTATTCACTTTCAATTGTTTTTTATATCATTAGGTACTCCTTATGCATACAATTATCCAAGATAACTTAGAGGAATCATTATGGCCATGATTATCTCATCCAATCCTATTTTAGGATCCGTTCTCGTGATACTTACTGATTGTCAATTACCTTTATCTTACTATTCAATGTTACTTGAGTCTTATTATGAAACTCTATTATCCCATTAACATATTAGATACGAGATACTGATTTACCCCTTTCATCTTGACAAAATTACCAAATTACCCCTTACTTGTAAAATTATTAAGTCATCCCTTATTACTTGCCAATTTACCATCTTACCCTCCATATTGCAAAATTACCAAATTACTCCTTACTTGGGTTAGGTTACCAAGTTATCTTCCACACTTATTAAATTACCTCACCCTTCATACTTGTTATACTTATAAAATTTTCTATTTGGTTGGTTAGATTACCAAATTGCCCTTCTTCATTATTATAATTACCAAATTGCCCTTCTCCATTTTATAATTACCACATTGTCCTCTCCATTATTATAATTACCAAATTACCCTTTAGTTGGTTAAATTACCAATTTACCCTTCTCTATTATTAAATTACCAAAATGCCCTTCCTTGCACCAAATTACCATTTTACCCTTCTACTTTATTAAATACCATTTCACCCTTCCTTTTTACTAATTTACCATTTTACCCTTCTACTTTATTAAACTACTATTTCACCCTTCGTTCATACCAAATTACCATTTTTCTCTTTTACTTTATTAAATTATCATTTTAGCCTTCCTTTATGCCAAATTACCATTTTACCCTTTTATTTTATTAAATCACCATTTTGGCCTTCTTCTTTATTAAGTTACCAAAATGCCATTCCTTTTCACCAAATCACCAATTCACCCTATTACTTACAAAATTACCATATTACCTTTTTACTTACAACATTACTATATTACCCATTTGCTTACAAAACTACTATATTACCCTTTTACTTACAAAATAACCATTTTGTCCCTTTCAAAATTACCATACTACCCTTTTCCATTATATTTAATCCACCAAGATACTTTCTCACATCCAAGACTCACCAAGTTATCACCACTTCATGTAAAATTACTAAAATGCCCTTCTTACTTGTCCATTTCCATTTTCCCCCTTTACTCTTATAATTTACTATTTTTCCCTTATTACACCAATTTTACTAAAATGTCCTCACTACATAAAATATTAATATTAATGCTCCATATTCATCATCCAACTCCACCAACTATTATTATTTATCATAATACTCATTAGTACCCACACTTATTTAGGCCACACTCTTACATAGGAAATATTACTAAAATGCCCCTAGGGCTCATGATAACAATATTTATACATCAATGATCACAATAACATAACATATCATAGATAAGTAATTAACAATTTTATCAATAACAAAGCTCCTTCCTTAAGTATTATTTCTACACATAACTCATAACTTAGCATGCTTTCCTTTTTTATCAATCAATACAAGCAACTAAATATATTATACTTAACAACATATAGCATGCATATAAACATATTAAAATCCTAATGTGCTAGCATATGTTTATCCATACGTTTATGTAAGGTTTAACGGTTACCTTATTTCCCGCAAAAATCGAACATTACCATTACCTTGGTTAAAGATTTAAGATTTGATTAACAAAATCAATACCTAAAAATAATATCCATAATTATCATATTAGAAATAGGAAAACCAAAAAATAAAACTTAATCAAAACTTAATTAATGATACACTTTATTTAACCATTAATGTACCTTAAGCTATTAGCCAAAATCATGAAATAGGGCAGCAAACTCACTCTGCTCATGCATCGTGAGTTGCATGCAAAACAACAAGGAAGGAGGGGGTTGAAGACGGTGGAAGAAAGGGAGGGGTTGTTTTCAGGTTTGGGTTTTGGGGATAGGAAAGAGGGCAGGTGGGGGAGAGTTACAGAAAGGGATGGGTGCAAGGGTAGAGTGGGGGTGTAGGTGATGGTCAAGAATGGGTGATCGGGGGCCGAAGGAGGGGTAGCAGGGCTAGGAAGGGGGTTGCAGGAGTGGTAGAGGAGGAGAAGGAAATAAAAGTGAGGAGGAAAAGGAGAGACTTCAACAATGGTTTCGACGAAAAGAGGTAAAGGGTGGTAGGGGAGGTTGTAGGGAGTGGGTTGCTGACTTGGGGGCAGCGAAAAGGTAATAGACGGAGGAGGAGCAAGGTGGTTATCGAGAAGGGAGAAAAAGAAGAGGAGAGGAAGAAGGGTTGTAGGGGGCTCAAGGGGGTGGCGTGGTGGTGCATGGTGGAAGTAGGAGGTGGCAGGAGGTGGTGCATGGGTTTGGTATGGCGGTGGTAGTGACAGAATAGGGTGGCGGAGAAAATCTAGGGAAGTGAATAAATGAGAAGAAATAGGAGAAAAATAGGTCAAGAGAGGGAGAATGAAGAGTCAAATGGGGCATAAATCAGGTCGATGAGGAGAAGAAAAATGAGAGGGACAAGAGGGGAGTAGGTGTGGCCGATCGGGGTAGTTACAAGTGGCAGGTGGGTGTCCAGATGTAGGGAGAGGGAAGGGGAAGAAGAGAAAGAATAAGGCATGAGTGGTTGGGGGTGCAGGGTTGGTTTGGTCCAAAAAGGGGAAGAAAAGGACGGGGAGAGAGAGGGAGAGAGGTAGAGTTGTAGGGAAGCAAGTGGTGGTAGGTTGCGGTGCAAGAGGAGCAGGCATGGCTCTTGGTGGTCGAGGATGGAGGAAGAAGAAGGGAAAAAGAAGAAAAGAAAGAGTAGGCCAGCCAAGCGAGGGAGGAAAGAAGAATGGGCTGGTCCGGTCAGGGGAAAAAGGAAGGAAAAGAAAAGAAGGAGAGGGAAGTGGGCTGGGGTAGATGAGGTTATGCGGGAGAAGGAGGAGAGGGAAGAAATGGGCCAGCGGCCCAAAACGTAACGGGGGTGAGCAGGCCACAAGCCTAGCAACCGAAATGAGAAGAAAAAGGAAAAAGAAGAACAAGTAGAAAGAAAAGGAGAAAGGAAAAAAGAAAAGGGAAAAAGGGGAAAATAAGATAAAATAAATTATGGAATAATAGAATGTAATATTTTTTATAGATAAATAAATTTAATAATTTAATATATTGGTTTAAAAGGGATAAATTTAGTAAAATATTAGTTTGAAAAATTATTTAAATAAAATGAGTATGATAAAATAAAAAAAATATTTATTTTAATTCATTGAATATTTATATCCAATTTTATATACTCAAAAATCCATAAAATAATTAAATTAAATAAATTTAAAGGCTAATTTAACCCAAATAAAAATTATTTATTAAATTATAGGTTTTTAAAATTTTGGGGGATTACAATGATGATGTATTTCGACTAGGTCTTTGAAAATCAAGATTTGAGCAAAGAAGTTGAATTATCACTATAATTGTTTTTCAATAACTATGAAGTCAATGTATATGTAGAAGTTAAGGATTTAGTCTATTTATTAGCTAGAGACCAATTACAAGTCTAACATATAAAGACATATATAAGGTATAATTTCATTCAATTTTAATATATAGCTATATTCAAAAATATTACTTAAAATTTTAAATTATTACTAACACATAGTTACATAATTATTTCTTTATAGGTTTTTAAAAGATAGAATTATAAGAGAAGAGAATGACCATTTGTATGGATTATTATGTCCCCAAGTGATAGCCTATAGGTGCCTCAAACAACATATAGGATATATGGTCCAAAAGACTAGGGTTAATCTGCCACAATTTATTTTCCCTTCTTTTCTTTTAGTTAGGTTATGATCATTTTACGTCAATTGAGAAATATGGCATGTTGGTTTGACCCCTTTGGAGAAATATGTCATGGTGTTCCACAAAAGGTTATTGATAGGTAATTAATTTATTTTAAGCTTTAATAATGTTTTTTCATGAGTTACTAATTATATTATATAATTAATATATCATTTTACATCAATTAAGTCATTTAACAAATATATAAAGAAATAAAAAGACAAAAATAAATTAAACCAATGAGCTTACATGAAGGTGTATAAGTAATTATTTTTTTTAAAAAAATCTATGTTTTAATGTTTATTGTTTAATATACTTCTAAAAAAATTATTATGTGCATTTAATTAATGTAGTTCCAAAATAAAGAGGTAATTACAGTTGTGGCTATTTTGTTATAAAATATATGAGAGATGACATATAATACCCCAATTTTTATCTAATCTTAATCCCAAGTAATTAATAGCCTAACCAAATCCTAATATTTATTTTAAGAAATTTATATTTTAACCTAAACCTAATCCTAGATGATTAACATTTTAATGTTATCTAAATTCCTTAATCATGATTTTAAACTTAAGCCTAACCATAATTACACACTTATTTTTCTTTTTCCATTTATTTACCCTTTTATTTTTCCTTTTTTTTCTTCTTCTCCTACCCATTTTCCATCTTCTCTATAACCTAGCGCGTGTTTTCTTCTCAGCCCCAACCAAACACACCTATCAAATTACCAAAGCCTAACAATCCCAACCATCATCTCCCGCAAATGTTGGGATATGTCTCACTGAAATTTTTTTCCAAGCTTTTATCCTCTAATCGTGCATTTCCCTTCATTCATGCACATGAATTTACCATTCCTCCTCGTGCATGCTTTATCCTCTATTTTTCACCATGCTCTACAATTGTATATGTATACCCCAAAGCTCTCTACCTCATTTAATGCCCACCTAACTCACTCACTCGTTCCATTCCCTTCGAGCATCGCAACCTCAAATGCCACCACCTTCTCCTTCTTTCCTACCTTATGCACACCTCCATTCATCATCAACATCACTTGCCTCCACTAACCATCAAGCACCGCCATTTCCCTATAAAACCAACCAACACTATCTCCCCATCATATCCCAACCACCACCACCCTAGGCCATTCCTTTTCCTTTTCCCATTGTACTCTATTTCATTTAACATTGAGGCACCCCTAACATGCCCCAACCATGCCTCTCTCACATGACTTCATGCACAGCCTGTGGGATCCTTTTCTTCTCACCCCATTCGTTTTGCACATAGTCATGCACACCCTTATCCCCTCACCCATGTGCATATCACCCTCTTGATCTATGCATGCACATTATGCAAACCTGTACCCTTTGATGTTTCCCTTGGCATAGTTGTGCTCCTATATAGAGCCACCTTAGCACCACCATACTGCTTCACAGCATGAGCTTTTCGATTTTTTTTGGTTATCACCATTCCCACCCTCATTTACCTTAAATTTCCCTTGATGATATTCTAGTGATCTTAGAGGAGGCAAGTTAGGCTTACATGTATAGAGACTAGTGTACTTTTAGGCAAGGGCACATGTCATAGTCATGGCTTTTATGTGCAATGTATATTTTTGAATGTAATATCATGTTGGTAATATTGTATGGACAATGTTGTTATGATAATGTTATTATATGATATTTTGTAAGTGACAAGCTTGTGAAAGTATGCATTTGTGCATATTGTTGGGTCGCATGAATCATTCCATTAGTTTAAGAATAGTGTCAAGTGTATTTTTCCCTAGGAAGTGTTTCCGTCTGAGGTCTTAAACTCAACATAAATAATAATAGGTTTGAGGTTATACCTACTAATGGAATTGTGGAATCATTATTATCTTACATTATATATTATTGCGTTCACTCATTCTCCTATATGATTTATGTATTTGTACCATTTATCAACTATATTTCCACCTTACTTGATACATAACATACCGATCATCATTTTCATGGGTGCTGCTCATTTCCACAAGCAAATCTGTCTTATTTTGAAGGTGATTTCTCATTTCTCTTTTAGTGTGAGTGAGTGTTAATCAAATTGGTATAAGGCGTGGATATCCTAATATCTCTATCTCTCTATAGACTCTTAGTCCTCTGTTTTCACTTTACATATTTCCTTATATCTATTTCGTATCCTATATCATGGTGGAATCAAGTGGTTCCCACACTTGATTCCGAAGTATAAGGTAACTTTTGCCTTATGCCCGACATATAATAGGTATAAGGAGTGCCTTTTTTCTATTGAATGTGGCGTGGCACCCATACATTTTTTATTTTGGCATTTACAATTAACACTTTAAAATGAAAATTTTAAGTCCCTAAATTTGGAGGCATTACATTAACATTTTAAGATAATTTATTTTATTTTATTTTATTTAATTATTTAAAGCATAATTTATTGTAGAATATAAGTAAGAGTAGGGGTAATTATAATTTTTTTTGAAGTAACATATCACATCATTGATATCTCTTATTCAAATCAACATATACTTGATTGGATTTGTTTGATAAATTAAATTCTAAAATTCCTTTTAAGAAAAGTTCTCAAATAGAGATGAAATTATTTGATTTATATTGATACTTTTTTTTATGGATGTGAACCTATACTTGTTTATTTTACATGGCTCCCAATCCAATGGGTCTCATAGGGTTATACCCATCTTCAATCATGGTATATTACTAGAGTAAATGAATCATAAATGGGTGTTAAGAATCTTTTTTAAATGAAAGAAAAATTACTAATCAATTTATCTAAAAATTTAAAGCAAATTGATATGTGATAGAATGTTCAACAAAACTACATATTGCATTTTTATGTCAATATACCACAATACAATTTTCAGTCTTTAATTGATAAACTACTCTAATGGATCTTAAATGGATATTGGATCCAGTATAAGTCTAAACTATAGGACCCCAATTGAAACTCGGTTTATCACCCCAAAATTTACTACCAAAAGTTTTTATTTTGTAGAAGTATAATAATAAAATAATAGGTGTTACCATGCATTCAATATAGAAAAAGTATATCCTATACCAAATCTATGTAAGATGCAAGGCTAAAAAGAGTAAATTTCAACTAGAGATCATGTATGACAATGATCTGAGGTTACAAGATTACAAAAGAGATATAATAAAATAGAAGAGCAACAAAAGAGTTACATACATATAGCTAGAGTAATAAAAGTTTAGGAGAAGTCTGAGCAACTAAAGCACTACACCACAACACAAAACATTTCTCTATCACAAGCATCACTTTAAAGCACTAATATCAACAACACTTGCAAAATAAGGTGGCAAACTACTCATGAGAATGAGCAAGTACCTATAAGATGGACATGCTAGTACTTGCATATTGAGTAATACTATTAATTCAAAAAACATAACAAGATGTGCACAACATACATACAACATGGTGATCACATAAGAATATGTGTAGTATAATAATAATGACTTCATGCAATATTGAGTAATATAATTTTTCTAGATACATAGTACGATACATAAAAATCATGGTATAATAACAATAGAGCATGTGATAACATATGATATGATCACATTTGTAACACAAGATAGAACTTAGAGTACAAGCTATGTTATTATCTTTAATCAATGGTCACACAACTTATTTTTTATTCACATTGAGTGCCATGAACAATTAATAGCATAAACCTCCTTCCAAGGCATGTCACACTTAAGGACCGCCATTTTCAGTTCGGTGGAAAAAATTTACAACATAAAGTTCCTTCCAGGGAAATATGCTCTTAGGGATCATAAAATTAGATACATAATCCTTTAATACACATACCCTCTCTTGGCCGATGAAATAAACTAGTATAGAGTAAACCTAGGGCACTCAGGTTTTGACGAAACTAGGATATCAATACTTATTGTAATTTTTCTTAATCTTGACTTAGGTGTTCTTTCACTTTGATCTTAATCTTTTATTCAAATGATATTATTCAAACACTTAACAACAAGGGGCTACAAAAATCTTAACACTTATATCATTACTATACATTTATCACTTATGTGAATTCATTCCAATGATTATGTTTTTAACATGCTAATAAGATTATGCTAGTGTGGGATAAGGAAACTCCGCATAAAAAAACAAGTGGAAGAGCATAAGAACAATAAACCAAAACCTAATGACAACCAAAATTAATCAAACAAGCCACTAACTAAAAGGTTTCTCATAAATAAGCCTTTAAGGTCATATTGAAACCAAACATGGCCTTAAAATGTTATTTTATGGATGAAAAGATCAAGAAATCTTTATTAATCCCAATTCTTTACTTAAGTCATTTAGTGATCAATTACCTCATTAAGTTACCAGGTATATATCATATACTTAAGTGAAATATGTGATTGAGTGGTTATGATTTAATTAGGTAATCTAACGAAGAAGTAGAATCTTGTCTGCATGGGAAAGAGTGTGTCGCATGAGAAAAGAGAAGGGTAAGGATGTTATTTCACTTTTTTTTTGAAATTTAAATGTGTAGAAAAGAGGTAATTAGGGATTTATCGGAAAAGATATTAAAGAAATCCAGAAAATTATGAAAATTTATGGAATAATTTTAAAAACTCAAATCTATAAATGTATCAAATATTAGAGTTAGTCTGAATCTCAACAGTTAGAAAACAAGTAAAAACGATAAAATCAAATAATTCATGGAAATATTTTTTTTTCACAAACATGTGAAATAAATAACACAATGTCTAAATGGGTTTGAGTTTATGTGGAAAGATATTATAAAATCAAATATATAAAAATATTTGATCTCAAAATTAGTTTAGAGCTTAAACAAATTAAAACAACTAAAATTGTATAATGCATAATCGAAAATTTTTGCGATTTAACAATTCAAAAAGAATATGTGAACTAAATTGAAATTGAATGTGTCAGTAAGCTAAAAAAATATTTTAAAGGTGATTTATAAATTTCAAACAAGTTGAAAATATATAAAAACGATCAAATGGAAAGAATCGTGGAAAAAAT